>JAULUF010000010.1:31492500-31547500 GCA_031834385.1 Semotilus atromaculatus | reverse complement strand
CTTACTAATCAATCTTTCTTTCTTTCTTACTAATTTATCTTTCTTTCTTTCTTTCTTACTAATCTATCTTTCTTTCCTTTTTTCTTTCTAACTAATCTATCTTTCTTTCTTTCTTTCTTACTAATCTTTTTTCTTTCTTTTTTTCTAACTAATCTATCTTTCTTTCTTTCTTTCTAACTAATCTTTTTTTCTTTCTTTCTAACTAATCTATCTATCTTTCTTTCTTTCTTTCTAACTAATCTATCTATCTTTCTATCTTTCTTTCTACCTAATCTATCTTTCTTTCTTTCTTTTTAATTAACTTTCTTTCTTTCTTTCTAACTAATCTATCTTTCTTTCTTTCTAACTAATCTATCTTTCTTTTTCTTTCTAACTAATCTCTTTCTTTCTTTCTTTCTAACTAATCTATCTTTCTTTCTCACTAATCTTTTTTTCTTTCTTTCTAACTAATCTATCTATCTTTCTATCTTTCTTACTAATCAATCTTTTTTCTTTCTTACTAATTTATCTTTCTTTCTTTCTTTCTTACTAATCTATCTTTCTTTCCTTTTTTCTTTCTAACTAATCTATCTTTCTTTCTTTCTTACTAATCTTTTTTTCTTTCTTTTTTTCTAACTAATATATCTTTCTTTCTTTCTAACTTATCTATATTTCTTTCTTTCTTTATTTCTTACTAATCTATCTTTCTTTCTAACTAATCTATCTATCTTTCTTTCTTTCTTTCTTTCTAACTAATCTATCTTTCTTTCTTTCTTACTAATCTTTTTTTCTTTCTTTTTAACTAATCTATCTTTCTTTCTTTCTTACTAAACTATAAACTAATTAAACTTTAAACTTCTTTAAACTTCTTCAAACTTATTGGTCCAAACTTTCACAAGCCAACTTAAAGTTTGTCTCGACGAACTTTTTCTAGTTAAGTTGGCTTGGAAAAGCCAACTTACTGAAATCCTATTTAAACTTATTATTATTCTTCTTCTTCTTCTTCTTCTTATTTTTCTTACCCAAAAAATTCTGACTCTAACTCGTCCTAGAGCTTTAACTCTACAAACTCCAAACTCGGGTCAGACCTTCAGACTGTTCTGACTCGGTGTGCTATATCTTTTCAAACTGATTTGACTTTCAGATTTCTTAAAAATTAATATTAAAAATCATAAAAATCCCATTGACTTTCATTGCAACAGTTCAAATTGAGCCAAGACTACGGTGGCCCAGTAGTGAACAACACAAAAACTCAAATCTAAACTCCCTGAAGCCCTAGATTCAATTAAACTACCATTCTATATGTACTAATGAACTTTATCTATCTATCTATCTATCTATCTATCTATCTATCTATCTATCTATCTATATATCTATCTATCTATCTATCTATCTTTCTAACTTATCTTTCTTTCTTTCTAACTAATCTTTCTTTCTTTCTACCTAATCTTTCTTTATTTCTTTCTTTCTTACTAATCGATCTTTCTTTCAAACTAATCTTTCTTTCTTTCAAACTAATCTTTCTTTCTTTCTAACTAATATTTCTTTCTTGCTAACTGATCTATCTTTCTTTCTTTCTAACTAATCTTTCTTTCTTTCTAACTAATCTATCTTTCTTCTTTCTAACTAATCTATCTTTCTTTCTAACTAATCTACCTTACTTTCTTTCTAACTAATCTATCTTTCTTTCTAACTAATCTATCTATCTTTCTTTCTTTCTAACTACTCTATCTTTCTTTCATTCTAACTTTTCTTTCTTTCTAACTAATCTATCTATCTTTCTAACTAATCTCTTTCTTTCTAACCAATCTTTCATTCTTTCTTTCTTACTTTCTTTTATTCTTTCTTTCTAACTAATCTATCTTTTTTCTTTCTAACTAATCTTTCTTTCTTTCTAACTAATCTATCTTTCTTTCTTTCTAACTAATCTATCTATCTTTCTTTCATTCTAACTAATCTTTTCTTTCTTTCTACCTAATCTCTATCTTTCAAACTAATCTATCTTTCTAACCAATTTTTCTTTCTTTCTTTCTTTCTTTCTTTTTTTCTAACTAATCTATCTATCTTTCTTTCTAACTAATCTTTCTTTCTTTCTAACTAATCTTTCTTTCTTTCTAACTAATCTATCTTTCTTTCTTTCTAAATAATCTATCTTTCTTTCTTTCTAAATAATCTATCTTTCTTTCTAACTAATCTATCTATCTATCTTTCTTTCTAACTAATCTATCTATCTTTCTTTCTAACTACTTTATCTTTATTTCTAACTAATCTATCGTTCTTTATTCCTTTCTTTCTTTCTTACTAATCTATCTTTCTTTCTTTCTAACCAATCTATCATTCTTTGTTTCTTTCTAACTAATCTTTCTTTCTTTCTAACTAATCTATCTATCTTTCTTTCTAACTAATCTATCTTTCTTTCTTTCTAACTAATCTATCTTTTTTTTCTAACTAATCTATCTATCTTTCTTTCTAACTAATATATCTTTCTTTCTTTCTAACTAATCTATCTTTCTTTCTTTCTAACTAATCTATCTATCTATCTATCTTTCTTTCTAACTAATCTATCTCTTTCTTTCTAACTAACTAGTCTTTCTAACTAATCTATCTTTCTTTCTTTCTTTCTAACTAATCTATGTTTCTTTCTTTCTAACTAATCCATCTTTCTTTATATCTTTCTTACTAACTAATCTATCTTTCTTTCTAACCAATCTTTCTTTCTTTCTTTCTTTTTTCATTCTTTCTAACTAATCTATCTTTCTTTCTTTCTAACTAATCTATCTTTCTTTCTAACTAATCTATCTATCTTTCTTTCTAACTAATCTATCTTTCTTTCTTTCTAACTAATCTATCTATCTATCTATCTTTCTAACTAATCTATCTTTCTTTCTAACTAATCTATCTTTCTTTCTAACTAATCTATCTATCTTTCTTTCTAACTAATCTATCTTTCTTTCTTTCTAACTAATCTATCTATCTATCTATCTTTCTAACTAATCTATCTTTCTTTCTAACTAATCTATCTTTCTTTCTTTCTAACTAACTAATCTTTCTTTCTTTCTAACTAATCTATCTTTCTTTCTTTCTTTCTAACTAATCTATGTTTCTTTCTTTCTAACTAATCTATCTTTCTTTCTAACCAATCTTTCTTTCTTTCTTTCTTACTTTCTTTCTTTCTAACTAATCTATCTTTTTTCTTTCTAACTAATCTATCTATCTTTCTTTCTAACTAATCTTTCTTTCTTTCTAACCAATCTATCTTTCTTTCTTTCTAACTAATCTTTCTTTCTTTCTTTCTAACTTATCTATCTTTCTAACTAATCTATCTTTCTTTCTTTCTAACTAATCTATCTTTCTTTCTAACTAATCTATCTTACTTTCTAACTAATTTATCTTTCTTTCTTTCTAACTAATCTATCTTTCTTTTTTTCTAACTAATCTATCTTTCTAGCTAATCTATCTTTCTTTCTATCAAATCCATCTTTCTTTGTTTTTTAAATAATCTATCTTTCTTTATTTCTAACTAAGTTATCTTTCTTTCTAACTAATCTATCTTTCTTTCTAACTAATCTATCTTTCTAACTAATCTATCTTTCTTTCTAACAAATCTCTTTCTTTGTTTTTTAACTAATCTATCTTTCTTTCTAACTAATTTATCTTTCTTTCTAACTAATCTATCTTTCTTTCTAACTAATCTATCTTTCTTTCTTTCTAATCTATCTTTCTTTCTTTCTAACTAATCTATCTTACTTTCTTTCTTTCTTTTTAATTAACTTTCTTTCTTTCTTTCTTTCTAACTAATCTATCTTTCTTTCTTTCTAACTGATCTATCTTTCTTTTTCTTTCTAACTAATCTATCTTTCTTTCTTTCTAACTAATCTTTCTTTCTTTCTTACTAATCTATCTTTCTTTCTTTCTAACTAATCTATCTTTCTTTCTTACTAATATTTTTTTCTTTCTTTCTTTCTAACTAATCTATCTTTCTAACTAATCTTTCTTTCTTTCTTTCTTTTTAATTAACTTTCTTTCTTTCTTTCTTTCTAACCAATCTATCTTTCTTTCTTTCTAACTAATCTATCTTTCTTTTTCTTTGTAACTAATCTATCTTTCTTTCTTTCTAACTAATCTTTCTTTCTTTCTTACTAATCTTTTTTTCTTTCTTTCTTTCTAACTAATCTATCTATCTTTCTTTCTTTTTAATTAACTTTATTTATTTCTTTCTAACTAATCTATCTTTCTTTCTAACTAATCTATCTTTCTTTTTCTTTCTAACTAATCTATCTTTCTTTCTTTCTTTCTAACTAATCTATCTTTCTCACTAATCTCTTTCTTTCTTTCTTTCTTACTAATATATCTTTCTTTCCTTTTTCTTTCTAACTAATCTATCTTTCTTTCTTTCTTACTAATCTTTTTTTCTTTTTTTCTAACTAATCTATCTATCTTTCATTCTTTCTTTCTAACTAATCTTTTTTTCTTTCTTTCTAACTAATCTATCTTTCTTTCTTTCTAACTTATCTATATTTCTTTCTTTCTTTCTTTCTTTCTAACTAACTAATCTATCTTTCTTTCTTACTAATATTTTTTTCTTTCTTTCTTTCTAACTAATCTATCTTTCTAACTAATCTTTCTTTCTTTCTTTCTTTTTAATTAACTTTCTTTCTTTCTTTCTAACCAATCTATCTTTCTTTCTTTCTAACTAATCTATCTTTCTTTTTCTTTGTAACTAATCTATCTTTCTTTCTTTCTAACTAATCTTTCTTTCTTTCTTACTAATCTTTTTTTCTTTCTTTCTTTCTAACTAATCTATCTATCTTTCTTTCTTTTTAATTAACTTTATTTATTTCTTTCTAACTAATCTATCTTTCTTTCTAACTAATCTATCTTTCCTTTTCTTTCTAACTAATCTATCTTTCTTTCTTTCTTTCTAACTAATCTATCTTTCTCACTAATCTCTTTCTTTCTTTCTTTCTTACTAATATATCTTTCTTTCCTTTTTCTTTCTAACTAATCTATCTTTCTTTCTTTCTTACTAATCTTTTTTTCTTTTTTTCTAACTAATCTATCTATCTTTCATTCTTTCTTTCTAACTAATCTTTTTTTCTTTCTTTCTAACTAATCTATCTTTCTTTCTTTCTAACTTATCTATATTTCTTTCTTTCTTTCTTTCTTTCTAACTAACTAATCTATCTTTCTTTCTTACTAATCTTTTTTTCTTTCTTTCTTTCTTTCTAACTAATCTATCCTTCTAACTAATCTTTCTTTCTTTCTTTTTAATTAACTTTCTTTCTTTCTTTCTAACTAATCTATCTATCTTTCTTTCTACCTAATCTATATTTCTTTTTTTCTTTTTAATTAACTTTCTTTCTTTCTTTCTTTCTTTCTAACTAATCTATCTTTCTTTCTTTCTAACTAATCTATCTTTCTTTTTCTTTCTAACTAATCTCTTTCTTTCTAACTAATCTATCTTTCTTTCTCACTAATCTTTTTTCTTTCTTTCTTTCTAACTAATCTATCTATCTCACTAATCTATCTTTCTTCCTTTCTTTCTTACTAATCTATCTTTCTTTCCTTTTTTCTTTCTAACTAATCTATCTTTCTTTCTTACTAATCTTTTTTTTTTCTTTCTAACTAATCCATCTTTCTTTCTCTCTAACTAATCTATCTTTCTTTCTCACTAATCTTTTTTCTTTCTTTCTTTCTAACTAATCTATCTATCTCACTAATCTATCTTTCTTCCTTTCTTTCTTACTAATCTATCTTTCTTTCCTTTTTTCTTTCTAACTAATCTATCTTTCTTTCTTTCTAACTAATCTTTTTTCTTTCTTTCTAACTAATCCATCTTTCTTTCTTTCTAACTAATCTATCTTTCTTTCTTTCTAACTTATCTATATTTCTTTCTTTCTTTCTCTTTCTTTCTTTCTTTCTTTCTTTCTTTCTTTCTTTCATTCTTTCTTTCTAACTAATCTTTTTTTCTTTCTTTCTAACTAATCTATCTTTCTTTCTTTCTAACTTATCTATATTTCTTTCTTTCTTTCTTTCTTTCTAACTAACTAATCTATCTTTCTTTCTTACTAATCTTTTTTTCTTTCTTTCTTTCTTTCTAACTAATCTATCCTTCTAACTAATCTTTCTTTCTTTCTTTTTAATTAACTTTCTTTCTTTCTTTCTAACTAATCTATCTATCTTTCTTTCTACCTAATCTATATTTCTTTTTTTCTTTTTAATTAACTTTCTTTCTTTCTTTCTTTCTTTCTAACTAATCTATCTTTCTTTCTTTCTAACTAATCTATCTTTCTTTTTCTTTCTAACTAATCTATCTTTCTTTCTCACTAATCTTTTTTCTTTCTTTCTTTCTAACTAATCTATCTATCTCACTAATCTATCTTTCTTCCTTTCTTTCTTACTAATCTATCTTTCTTTCCTTTTTTCTTTCTAACTAATCTATCTTTCTTTCTTACTAATCTTTTTTTTTTCTTTCTAACTAATCCATCTTTCTTTCTCTCTAACTAATCTATCTTTCTTTCTCACTAATCTTTTTTCTTTCTTTCTTTCTTTCTAACTAATCTATCTATCTCACTAATCTATCTTTCTTCCTTTCTTTCTTACTAATCTATCTTTCTTTCCTTTTTTCTTTCTAACTAATCTATCTTTCTTTCTTTCTAACTAATCTTTTTTCTTTCTTTCTAACTAATCCATCTTTCTTTCTTTCTAACTAATCTATCTTTCTTTCTTTCTAACTTATCTATATTTCTTTCTTTCTTTCTCTTTCTTTCTTTCTTTCTTTCTTTCTTTCTTTCTTTCTTACTAATCTTTTTTTCTTTCTTTCTTTCTAACTAATCTATCTTTCTAACTAATCTTTCTTTCTTTCTTTTTAATTAACTTTCTTTCTTTCTTTCTAACTAATCTATCTATCTTTCTATCTTTCTTTCTACCTAATCTATCTTTCTTTCTTTCTTTTTAATTAACTTTCTTTCTTTCTTTCTTTCTTTCTAACTAATTTATCTTTCTTTCTTTCTAACTAATCTATCTTTCTTTTTCTTACTAACTAATCTTTCTTTCTTTCTTTCTAACTAATCTATCTTTCTTTCTCACTAATCTTTTTTTCTTTCTTTCTTTCTTACTAATCTATCTTTCTTTCCTTTTTTCTTTCTAACTAATCTTTTTTTCTTTCTTTTTTCTAACTAATCTATGTTTCTTTCTTTCTAACTAATCTTTTTTTCTTTCTTTCTAACTAATCTATCTTTTTTTCTTTCTTTCTTTCTAACTAATCTATCTTTCTAACTAATCTTTCTTTCTTTCTTTCTTTCTTTCTTTCTAACTGATCTATCTTTCTTTCTTTCTAACTAATCTATCTTTCTTTTTCTTTCTAACTAATCTCTTTCTTTCTTTCTTTCTTTCTAACTAATCTATCTTTCTTTCTTTCTTTCTAACTAATCTTTTTTCTTTCTTTCTAACTAATCCATCTTTCTTTCTTTCTAACTAATCTATCTTTCTTTCTTTCTAACTTATCTATATTTCTTTCTTTCTCTTTCTTTCTTTCTTTCTTTCTTTCTAACTAATCTATCTTTCTTTCTTACTAATCTTTTTTTCTTTCTTTCTTTCTAACTAATCTATCTTTCTAACTAATCTTTCTTTCTTTCTCTTTAATTAATTTTCTTTCTTTCTTTCTAACTAATCTATCTATCTTTCTATCTTTCTTTCTACCTAATCTATCTTTCTTTCTTTCTTTTTAATTAACTTTCTTTCTTTCTTTCTTTCTAACTAATCTATCTTTCTTTCTTTCTAAATAAAAACTATCTTTCTTTTTCTTTCTAACTAATCTATCTATCTTTCTATCTTTCTTTCTACCTAATCTATCTTTCTTTCTTTCTTTTTAATTAACTTTCTTTCTTTCTTTCTTTCTTTCTAACTAATCTATCTTTCTTTCTCACTAATCTCTTTTTCTTTCTTTCTTTCTAACTAATCTATCTATCTTTCTATCTTTCTTACTAATCAATCTTTCTTTCTTTCTTTCTTACTAATCTATCTTTCTTTCCTTTTTTCTTTCTAACTAATCTTTCTTTCTTTCTTTCTAACTAATCTATCTTTCTTTCTTTCTTTCTTTCTTTCTCACTAATCTTTTTTTCTTTCTTTCTAACTAATCTATCTATCTTTCTATCTTTCTTACTAATCAATCTTTCTTTCTTACTAATTTATCTTTCTTTCTTACTAATCTTTTTTTCTTTCTTTCTTTCTAACTAATCTATCTTTCTTTCTTTCTTTCTTTCTTACTAATCTATCTTTCTTTCTAACTAATCTCTTTCTTTCTTTCTTTCTTTCTTACTAATCTTTTTTTCTTTCTTTTTTCTAACTAATCTATCTTTCTTTCTTTCTTTCTAACTAATCTTTTTTTCTTTCTTTCTTTCTAACTTATCTATATTTCTTTCTTTCTTTCTTACTAATCTATCTTTCTTTCTAACTAATCTATCTTTCTTTCTTTCTTTCTTTCTTACTAATCTATCTTTCTTTCTAACTAATCTCTTTCTTTCTTTCTTTCTAACTAATCTATCTTTCTTTCTTTCTTTCTTACTAATCTTTTTTTCTTTCTTTTTTCTAACTAATCTATCTTTCTTTCTTTCTTTCTAACTAATCTATCTTTCTAACTAATCTTTCTTTCTTTCTTTCTTTCTTTCTTTCTAACTGATCTATCTTTCTTTCTTTCTAACTAATCTATCTTTCTTTTTCTTTCTAACTAATCTCTTTCTTTCTTTCTTTCTTTCTAACTAATCTATCTTTCTTTCTTTCTTTCTAACTAATCTTTTTTCTTTCTTTCTAACTAATCCATCTTTCTTTCTTTCTAACTAATCTATCTTTCTTTCTTTCTAACTTATCTATATTTCTTTCTTTCTCTTTCTTTCTTTCTTTCTTTCTTTCTAACTAATCTATCTTTCTTTCTTACTAATCTTTTTTTCTTTCTTTCTTTCTAACTAATCTATCTTTCTAACTAATCTTTCTTTCTTTCTCTTTAATTAATTTTCTTTCTTTCTTTCTAACTAATCTATCTATCTTTCTATCTTTCTTTCTACCTAATCTATCTTTCTTTCTTTCTTTTTAATTAACTTTCTTTCTTTCTTTCTTTCTAACTAATCTATCTTTCTTTCTTTCTAAATAAAAACTATCTTTCTTTTTCTTTCTAACTAATCTATCTATCTTTCTATCTTTCTTTCTACCTAATCTATCTTTCTTTCTTTCTTTTTAATTAACTTTCTTTCTTTCTTTCTTTCTTTCTAACTAATCTATCTTTCTTTCTCACTAATCTCTTTTTCTTTCTTTCTTTCTAACTAATCTATCTATCTTTCTATCTTTCTTACTAATCAATCTTTCTTTCTTTCTTTCTTACTAATCTATCTTTCTTTCCTTTTTTCTTTCTAACTAATCTTTCTTTCTTTCTTTCTAACTAATCTATCTTTCTTTCTTTCTTTCTTTCTTTCTCACTAATCTTTTTTTCTTTCTTTCTAACTAATCTATCTATCTTTCTTACTAATCAATCTTTCTTTCTTACTAATTTATCTTTCTTTCTTACTAATCTTTTTTTCTTTCTTTCTTTCTAACTAATCTATCTTTCTTTCTTTCTTTCTTTCTTACTAATCTATCTTTCTTTCTAACTAATCTCTTTCTTTCTTTCTTTCTTTCTTACTAATCTTTTTTTCTTTCTTTTTTCTAACTAATCTATCTTTCTTTCTTTCTTTCTTTCTAACTTATCTATATTTCTTTCTTTCTTTCTTACTAATCTATCTTTCTTTCTAACTAATCTATCTTTCTTTCTTTCTTTCTTTCTTACTAATCTATCTTTCTTTCTAACTAATCTCTTTCTTTCTTTCTTTCTAACTAATCTATCTTTCTTTCTTTCTTTCTTACTAATCTTTTTTTCTTTCTTTTTTCTAACTAATCTATCTTTCTTTCTTTCTTTCTAACTAATCTTTTTTTCTTTCTTTCTTTCTAACTTATCTATATTTCTTTCTTTCTTTCTAACTAATCTATCTTTCTTTCTTTCTTACTAATCTTTTTTTCTTTCTTTCTAACTAATCTATCTTTCTTTCTTTCTTACTAAACTATAAACTAATTAAACTTTAAACTTCTTTAAACTTCTTCAAACTTATTGGTCCAAACTTTCACAAGCCAACTTAAAGTTTGTCTCGACGAACTTTTTCTAGTTATTCTTCTTCTTCTTATTTTTCTTACCCAAAAAATTCTGACTCTAACTCGTCCTAGAGCTTTAACTCTACAAACTCCAAACTCGGGTCAGACCTTCAGACTGTTCTGACTCGGCGTGCTATATCTTTTCAAACTGATTTGACTTTCAGATTTCTTAAAAATTAATATGAAAAATCATAAAAATCCCATTGACTTTCATTGCAACAGTTCAAATTGAGCCAAGACTACGGTGGCCCAGCAGTGGACACCAAATAAACTCAAATCTAAACTCCCTGAAGCCCTAGACTCAATTAAACTACCATTCTATATGTACTAATAAACTTATTATCTATCTATCTATCTATCTATCTATCTATCTATCTATCTATCTATCTATCTATCTATCTATCCATCTATCTCTTTCAACTATCTATCTCTCTTTCTATCTATACATCTCTTTCTTTCTTTCTTTCTAACTAATCTATTTTTTCTTTCATTCTAACTAATCTATCTTTTTTCTTTCTAACTAATCTATCTTTCTTTCTAACTGATCTATCTTTTTTCTTTCTAACTACTCTATCTTTCTTTCATTCTAACTAATCTATCTTTCTTTCTAACTAATCTATCTTTCTTTCTTTCTAACTACTCTATCTTTCTTTCATTCTAACTAATCTATCTTTCTTTCTAACTAATCTATCTTTCTTTCTAACTAATCTATCTTTCTTTCTAACTAATCTATCTTTCTTTCTAACTAATCTTTCTTTATTTCTAACTACTCTATCTTTCTTTCATTCTAACTAATCTATCTTTCTTTCTAACTAATCTATCTTTCTTTCTAACTAATCTATATATCTTTCTTTCTAACTTATCTATCTTTCTTTCTAACTAATCTATCTTTCTTTCTTTCTAACTACTCTATCTTTCTTTCATTCTAACTAATCTATCTTTCTTTCTAACTAATCTAACTTTCTTTCTAACTAACTAATCTATCTTTCTTTCTTTCTAACAAATCTATTTATCTTTCTTTCTAACTAATCTATCTATCTATCTATCTTTCTTTCTAATCTATCTTTCTTTCTTTCTAACTAATCGAACTTTCTTTCTAACTAATCTATCTTTCTTTCTTTCTAACTACTCTATCTTTCTTTCATTCTAACTAATCTATCTTTCTTTCTAACTAATCTATCTATCTTTCTTTCTAACTAATCTATCTTTCTTTCTTTCTTTCTTGCTAATCTTTTTTCTTTCTTTCTTTCTTACTAATCTATCTTTCTTTCTTTCTTACTAATCTTTTTTTCTTTCTTTCTTTCTTACTAATCTATCTTTCTTTCTTTCTTACTAATCTATCTTTCTTTCATTCTTACTAATCTTTTTTTCTTTCTTTCTTTCTTACTAATCTATCTTTCTTTCTTTCTTACTAATCTATCTTTCTTTCATTCTTACTAATCTTTTTTTCTTTCTTTCTGTCTTACTAATCTATCTTTCTTTATTTCTTACTAATCTTTTTTTCTATCTTTCTTTCTTACTAATCTATCTTTCTTTCTTACTAATCTTTTTTTCTTTCTTTCTTTCTAACTAATCTATCTTTCTTTCTTTCTTACTAATCTTTTTTTCTTTCTTTCTTTCTTACTAATCTATCTTTCTTTCTTTCTTACTAATCTTTTTTTCTTTCTTTCTTACTAATCTTTTTTCTTTCTTTCTTTCTAACTAATCTATCTTTCTTTCTTATTAATCTTTTTTTCTTTCTTTCTTTCTTTCTTTCTTACTAATCTTTTTTTTCTTTCTTTCTAACTAATCTATCTTTCTTTCTTTCTTTCTTTCTTGCTAATCTTTTTTCTTTCTTTCTTTCTTACTAATCTATCTTTCTTTCTTACTAATCTTTTTTTCTTTCTTTCTTACTAATCTTTTTTCTTTCTTTCTTTCTAACTAATCTATCTTTCTTTCTTACTAATCTTTTTTTCTTTCTTTCTTTCTTTCTTACTAATCTTTTTTTTCTTTCTTTCTAACTAATCTATCTTTCTTTCTTTCTTTCTTTCTTGCTAATCTTTTTTCTTTCTTTCTTTCTTACTAATCTATCTTTCTTTCTTTCTTACTAATCTTTTTTCTTTCTTTCTAACTAATCTATCTTTCTTTCTTACTAATCTTTTTTTCTTTCTTTCTTACTAATCTTTTTTTTCTTTCTTTCTAACTAATCTATCTTTCTTTCTTTCTTTCTTGCTAATCTTTCTTTCTTTCTTTCTTTCTTACTAATCTATCTTTCTTTCTTTCTTACTAATCTTTTTTTCTTTCTTTCTTACTAATCTTTTTTCTTTCTTTCTTTCTAACTAATCTATCTTTCTTTCTAACTAATCTATCTTTCTTTCTAACTAATCTATCTTTCTTTCTAACTAATCTTTCTTTCTTTCTAACTACTCTATCTTTCTTTCATTCTAACTAATCTATCTTTCTTTCTAACTAATCTATCTTTCTTTCTAACTAATCTATATATCTTTCTTTCTAACTTATCTATCTTTCTTTCTAACTAATCTATCTTTCTTTCTTTCTAACTACTCTATCTTTCTTTCATTCTAACTAATCTATCTTTCTTTCTAACTAATCTAACTTTCTTTCTAACTAACTAATCTATCTTTCTTTCTTTCTTTCTAACAAATCTATTTATCTTTCTTTCTAACTAATCTATCTATCTATCTATCTTTCTTTCTAATCTATCTTTCTTTCTTTCTAACTAATCGAACTTTCTTTCTAACTAATCTATCTTTCTTTCTTTCTAACTACTCTATCTTTCTTTCATTCTAACTAATCTATCTTTCTTTCTAACTAATCTATCTATCTTTCTTTCTAACTAATCTATCTTTCTTTCTTTCTTTCTTGCTAATCTTTTTTCTTTCTTTCTTTCTTACTAATCTATCTTTCTTTCTTTCTTACTAATCTTTTTTTCTTTCTTTCTTTCTTACTAATCTATCTTTCTTTCTTTCTTACTAATCTATCTTTCTTTCATTCTTACTAATCTTTTTTTCTTTCTTTCTTTCTTACTAATCTATCTTTCTTTCTTTCTTACTAATCTATCTTTCTTTCATTCTTACTAATCTTTTTTTCTTTCTTTCTGTCTTACTAATCTATCTTTCTTTCTTTCTTACTAATCTTTTTTTCTATCTTTCTTTCTTACTAATCTATCTTTCTTTCTTTCTTACTAATCTTTTTTTCTTTCTTTCTTTCTTACTAATCTATCTTTCTTTCTTTCTTACTAATCTTTTTTTCTTTCTTTCTTACTAATCTTTTTTCTTTCTTTCTTTCTAACTAATCTATCTTTCTTTCTTACTAATCTTTTTTTCTTTCTTTCTTTCTTTCTTACTAATCTTTTTATTCTTTCTTTCTAACTAATCTATCTTTCTTTCTTTCTTTCATTCTTGCTAATCTTTTTTTCTTTCTTTCTTTCTTACTAATCTATCTTTCTTTCTTTCTTACTAATCTTTTTTTCTTTCTTTCTTACTAATCTTTTTTCTTTCTTTCTTTCTAACTAATCTATCTTTCTTTCTTACTAATCTTTTTTTCTTTCTTTCTTTCTTTCTTTCTTACTAATCTTTTTTTTCTTTCTTTCTAACTAATCTATCTTTCTTTCTTTCTTTCTTGCTAATCTTTTTTCTTTCATTCTTACTAATCTTTTTTTCTTTCTTTCTGTCTTACTAATCTATCTTTCTTTCATTCTTACTAATCTTTTTTTCTTTCTTTCTTTCTTACTAATCTATCTTTCTTTCTTTCTTACTAATCTTTTTTTCTATCTTTCTTTCTTACTAATCTATCTTTCTTTCTTTCTTACTAATCTTTTTTTCTTTCTTTCTTTCTTACTAATCTATCTTTCTTTCTTTCTTACTAATCTTTTTTTCTTTCTTTCTTACTAATCTTTTTTCTTTCTTTCTTTCTAACTAATCTATCTTTCTTTCTTACTAATCTTTTTTTCTTTCTTTCTTTCTTTCTTACTAATCTTTTTATTCTTTCTTTCTAACTAATCTATCTTTCTTTCTTTCTTTCATTCTTGCTAATCTTTTTTTCTTTCTTTCTTTCTTACTAATCTATCTTTCTTTCTTTCTTACTAATCTTTTTTTCTTTCTTTCTTACTAATCTTTTTTCTTTCTTTCTTTCTAACTAATCTATCTTTCTTTCTTACTAATCTTTTTTTCTTTCTTTCTTTCTTTCTTTCTTACTAATCTTTTTTTTCTTTCTTTCTAACTAATCTATCTTTCTTTCTTTCTTTCTTGCTAATCTTTTTTCTTTCTTTCTTTCTTACTAATCTATCTTTCTTTCTTTCTTACTAATCTTTTTTCTTTCTTTCTAACTAATCTATCTTTCTTTCTTACTAATCTTTTTTTCTTTCTTTCTTTCTTTCTTACTAATCTTTTTTTCTTTCTTTCTAACTAATCTATCTTTCTTTCTTTCTTTCTTGCTAATCTTTTTTTCTTTCTTTCTTTCTTACTAATCTATCTTTCTTTCTTTCTTACTAATCTTTTTTTCTTTCTTTCTTACTAATCTTTTTTCTTTCTTTCTTTCTAACTAATCTATCTTTCTTTCTTACTAATCTTTTTTTCTTTCTTTCTTACTAATCTTTTTTCTTTCTTTCTAACTAATCTATCTTTCTTTCTTTCTTACTAATCTTTTTCTTTCTTTCTTTCTTACTAATCTTTCTTTCTTACTAATCTATCTTTCTTTCTTTCTAACTAATCTATCTTTCTTTCTTTCTTACTAATCTATCTTTCTTTCTTACTAATCTTTTTTCTCTCTTTCTAACTAATCTATCTATCTTTCTTACTAATCAATCTTTCTCTTACTAATGTATCTTTTTTTCTTTCTTACTAATCTATCTTTCTTTCCTTCTTTCTTTCTAACTAATCTATCTTTCTTTCTTACTAATCTTTTTTTATTTTTTTATTTCTAACTAATCTATCTTTCTTTCTCTTTCTTACTAATCTATCTTTCTTTCTTTCTTACTATTTTTTTTTCTTTCTTTCTTTCTTACTAATCTATCTTTCTTTCTTTCTTACTAATCTATCTTTCTTTCTTTCTAACTAATCTATCTTTCTTTCTTACTAATCTTTTTTTATTTTTTTATTTCTAACTAATCTATCTTTCTTTCTTTCTTTCTTTCTTTCTTTCTAACTAATCTATCTTTCTTTCTTTCTTACTAATCTTTTTTTCTTTCTTTCTTTCTAACTAATCTATCTTTCTTTCTTTCTTACTGAACTATAAACTAATTAAACTTTAAACTAATTTAAACTTTAAACTTCTTCAAACTTATTGGTCCAAACTTTCACAAGCCAACTTAAAGTTTGTCTCGACGAACTTTTTCTAGTTATTCTTCTTCTTCTTATTTTTCTTACCCAAAAAATTCTGACTCTAACTCGTCCTAGAGCTTTAACTCTACAAACTCCAAACTCGGGTCAGACCTTCAGACTGTTCTGACTCGGCGTGCTATATCTTTTCAAACTGATTTGACTTTCAGATTTCTTAAAAATTAATATGAAAAATCATAAAAATCCCATTGACTTTCATTGCAACAGTTCAAATTGAGCCAAGACTACGGTGGCCCAGCAGTGGACACCAAATAAACTCAAATCTAAACTCCCTGAAGCCCTAGACTCAATTAAACTACCATTCTATATGTACTAATAAACTTATTATCTATCTATCTATCTATCTATCTATCTATCTATCTATCTATCTATCTATCCATCTATCTCTTTCAACTATCTATCTCTCTTTCTATCTATACATCTCTTTCTTTCTTTCTTTCTAACTAATCTATTTTTTCTTTCATTCTAACTAATCTATCTTTTTTCTTTCTAACTAATCTATCTTTCTTTCTAACTGATCTATCTTTTTTCTTTCTAACTACTCTATCTTTCTTTCATTCTAACTAATCTATCTTTCTTTCTAACTAATCTATCTTTCTTTCTTTCTAACTACTCTATCTTTCTTTCATTCTAACTAATCTATCTTTCTTTCTAACTAATCTATCTTTCTTTCTAACTAATCTATCTTTCTTTCTAACTAATCTATCTTTCTTTCTAACTAATCTTTCTTTCTTTCTAACTACTCTATCTTTCTTTCATTCTAACTAATCTATCTTTCTTTCTAACTAATCTATCTTTCTTTCTAACTAATCTATATATCTTTCTTTCTAACTTATCTATCTTTCTTTCTAACTAATCTATCTTTCTTTCTTTCTAACTACTCTATCTTTCTTTCATTCTAACTAATCTATCTTTCTTTCTAACTAATCTAACTTTCTTTCTAACTAACTAATCTATCTTTCTTTCTTTCTAACAAATCTATTTATCTTTCTTTCTAACTAATCTATCTATCTATCTATCTTTCTTTCTAATCTATCTTTCTTTCTTTCTAACTAATCGAACTTTCTTTCTAACTAATCTATCTTTCTTTCTTTCTAACTACTCTATCTTTCTTTCATTCTAACTAATCTATCTTTCTTTCTAACTAATCTATCTATCTTTCTTTCTAACTAATCTATCTTTCTTTCTTTCTTTCTTGCTAATCTTTTTTCTTTCTTTCTTTCTTACTAATCTATCTTTCTTTCTTTCTTACTAATCTTTTTTTCTTTCTTTCTTTCTTACTAATCTATCTTTCTTTCTTTCTTACTAATCTATCTTTCTTTCATTCTTACTAATCTTTTTTTCTTTCTTTCTTTCTTACTAATCTATCTTTCTTTCTTTCTTACTAATCTATCTTTCTTTCATTCTTACTAATCTTTTTTTCTTTCTTTCTGTCTTACTAATCTATCTTTCTTTATTTCTTACTAATCTTTTTTTCTATCTTTCTTTCTTACTAATCTATCTTTCTTTCTTACTAATCTTTTTTTCTTTCTTTCTTTCTAACTAATCTATCTTTCTTTCTTTCTTACTAATCTTTTTTTCTTTCTTTCTTTCTTACTAATCTATCTTTCTTTCTTTCTTACTAATCTTTTTTTCTTTCTTTCTTACTAATCTTTTTTCTTTCTTTCTTTCTAACTAATCTATCTTTCTTTCTTATTAATCTTTTTTTCTTTCTTTCTTTCTTTCTTTCTTACTAATCTTTTTTTTCTTTCTTTCTAACTAATCTATCTTTCTTTCTTTCTTTCTTTCTTGCTAATCTTTTTTCTTTCTTTCTTTCTTACTAATCTATCTTTCTTTCTTACTAATCTTTTTTTCTTTCTTTCTTACTAATCTTTTTTCTTTCTTTCTTTCTAACTAATCTATCTTTCTTTCTTACTAATCTTTTTTTCTTTCTTTCTTTCTTTCTTACTAATCTTTTTTTTCTTTCTTTCTAACTAATCTATCTTTCTTTCTTTCTTTCTTTCTTGCTAATCTTTTTTCTTTCTTTCTTTCTTACTAATCTATCTTTCTTTCTTTCTTACTAATCTTTTTTCTTTCTTTCTAACTAATCTATCTTTCTTTCTTACTAATCTTTTTTTCTTTCTTTCTTACTAATCTTTTTTTTCTTTCTTTCTAACTAATCTATCTTTCTTTCTTTCTTTCTTGCTAATCTTTCTTTCTTTCTTTCTTTCTTACTAATCTATCTTTCTTTCTTTCTTACTAATCTTTTTTTCTTTCTTTCTTACTAATCTTTTTTCTTTCTTTCTTTCTAACTAATCTATCTTTCTTTCTAACTAATCTATCTTTCTTTCTAACTAATCTATCTTTCTTTCTAACTAATCTTTCTTTCTTTCTAACTACTCTATCTTTCTTTCATTCTAACTAATCTATCTTTCTTTCTAACTAATCTATCTTTCTTTCTAACTAATCTATATATCTTTCTTTCTAACTTATCTATCTTTCTTTCTAACTAATCTATCTTTCTTTCTTTCTAACTACTCTATCTTTCTTTCATTCTAACTAATCTATCTTTCTTTCTAACTAATCTAACTTTCTTTCTAACTAACTAATCTATCTTTCTTTCTTTCTTTCTAACAAATCTATTTATCTTTCTTTCTAACTAATCTATCTATCTATCTATCTTTCTTTCTAATCTATCTTTCTTTCTTTCTAACTAATCGAACTTTCTTTCTAACTAATCTATCTTTCTTTCTTTCTAACTACTCTATCTTTCTTTCATTCTAACTAATCTATCTTTCTTTCTAACTAATCTATCTATCTTTCTTTCTAACTAATCTATCTTTCTTTCTTTCTTTCTTGCTAATCTTTTTTCTTTCTTTCTTTCTTACTAATCTATCTTTCTTTCTTTCTTACTAATCTTTTTTTCTTTCTTTCTTTCTTACTAATCTATCTTTCTTTCTTTCTTACTAATCTATCTTTCTTTCATTCTTACTAATCTTTTTTTCTTTCTTTCTTTCTTACTAATCTATCTTTCTTTCTTTCTTACTAATCTATCTTTCTTTCATTCTTACTAATCTTTTTTTCTTTCTTTCTGTCTTACTAATCTATCTTTCTTTCTTTCTTACTAATCTTTTTTTCTATCTTTCTTTCTTACTAATCTATCTTTCTTTCTTTCTTACTAATCTTTTTTTCTTTCTTTCTTTCTTACTAATCTATCTTTCTTTCTTTCTTACTAATCTTTTTTTCTTTCTTTCTTACTAATCTTTTTTCTTTCTTTCTTTCTAACTAATCTATCTTTCTTTCTTACTAATCTTTTTTTCTTTCTTTCTTTCTTTCTTACTAATCTTTTTATTCTTTCTTTCTAACTAATCTATCTTTCTTTCTTTCTTTCTTTCTTGCTAATCTTTTTTTCTTTCTTTCTTTCTTACTAATCTATCTTTCTTTCTTTCTTACTAATCTTTTTTTCTTTCTTTCTTACTAATCTTTTTTCTTTCTTTCTTTCTAACTAATCTATCTTTCTTTCTTACTAATCTTTTTTTCTTTCTTTCTTTCTTTCTTTCTTTCTTACTAATCTTTTTTTTCTTTCTTTCTAACTAATCTATCTTTCTTTCTTTCTTTCTTGCTAATCTTTTTTCTTTCTTTCTTTCTTACTAATCTATCTTTCTTTCTTTCTTACTAATCTTTTTTCTTTCTTTCTAACTAATCTATCTTTCTTTCTTACTAATCTTTTTTTCTTTCTTTCTTTCTTTCTTTCTTACTAATCTTTTTTTCTTTCTTTCTAACTAATCTATCTTTCTTTCTTTCTTTCTTGCTAATCTTTTTTTCTTTCTTTCTTTCTTACTAATCTATCTTTCTTTCTTTCTTACTAATCTTTTTTTCTTTCTTTCTTACTAATCTTTTTTCTTTCTTTCTTTCTAACTAATCTATCTTTCTTTCTTACTAATCTTTTTTTCTTTCTTTCTTACTAATCTTTTTTCTTTCTTTCTAACTAATCTATCTTTCTTTCTTTCTTACTAATCTTTTTCTTTCTTTCTTTCTTACTAATCTTTCTTTCTTTCTTACTAATCTATCTTTCTTTCTTTCTAACTAATCTATCTTTCTTTCTTTCTTACTAATCTATCTTTCTTTCTTACTAATCTTTTTTCTCTCTTTCTAACTAATCTATCTATCTTTCTTACTAATCAATCTTTCTCTTACTAATGTATCTTTTTTTCTTTCTTACTAATCTATCTTTCTTTCCTTCTTTCTTTCTAACTAATCTATCTTTCTTTCTTACTAATCTTTTTTTATTTTTTTATTTCTAACTAATCTATCTTTCTTTCTCTTTCTTACTAATCTATCTTTCTTTCTTTCTTACTATTTTTTTTTCTTTCTTTCTTTCTTACTAATCTATCTTTCTTTCTTTCTTACTAATCTATCTTTCTTTCTTTCTAACTAATCTATCTTTCTTTCTTACTAATCTTTTTTTATTTTTTTATTTCTAACTAATCTATCTTTCTTTCTTTCTTTCTTTCTTTCTTTCTAACTAATCTATCTTTCTTTCTTTCTTACTAATCTTTTTTTCTTTCTTTCTTTCTAACTAATCTATCTTTCTTTCTTTCTTACTGAACTATAAACTAATTAAACTTTAAACTAATTTAAACTTTAAACTTCTTCAAACTTATTGGTCCAAACTTTCACAAGCCAACTTAAAGTTTGTCTCGACGAACTTTTTCTAGTTAAGTTGGCTTGAGAAAGCCAACTTACTGAAATCCTATTTAAACTTATTATTAAGTTGGCTTGGAAAAGCCAACTTACTGAAATCCTATTTAAACTTATTAAGTTGGCTTGGAAAAGCCAACTTACTGAAATCCTATTTAAACTTATTATTATTCTTCTTCTTCTTCTTCTTCTTATTTTTCTTACCCAAAAAATTCTGACTCTAACTCGTCCTAGAGCTTTAACTCTACAAACTCCAAACTCGGGTCAGACCTTCAGACTGTTCTGACTCGGTGTGCTATATCTTTTCAAACTGATTTGACTTTCAGATTTCTTAAAAATTAATATTAAAAATCATAAAAATCCCATTGACTTTCATTGCAACAGTTCAAATTGAGCCAAGACTACGGTGGCCCAGTAGTGAACAACACAAAAACTCAAATCTAAACTCCCTGAAGCCCTAGATTCAATTAAACTACCATTCTATATGTACTAATGAACTTTATCTATCTATCTATCTATCTATCTATCTATCTATCTATCTATCTATCTATCTATCTATCTATCTATCTATCTATCTATCTTTCTAACTTATCTTTCTTTCTTTCTAACTAATCTTTCTTTCTTTCTACCTAATCTTTCTTTATTTCTTTCTTTCTTACTAATCTATCTTTCTTTCAAACTAATCTTTCTTTCTTTCAAACTAATCTTTCTTTCTTTCTTACTAATATTTCTTTCTTGCTAACTGATCTATCTTTCTTTCTTTCTAACTAATCTTTCTTTCTTTCTAACTAATCTATCTTTCTTCTTTCTAACTAATCTATCTTTCTTTCTAACTAATCTACCTTACTTTCTTTCTAACTAATCTATCTTTCTTTCTAACTAATCTATCTATCTTTCTTTCTTTCTAACTACTCTATCTTTCTTTCATTCTAACTTTTCTTTCTTTCTAACTAATCTATCTATCTTTCTAACTAATCTCTTTCTTTCTAACCAATCTTTCATTCTTTCTTTCTTACTTTCTTTTATTCTTTCTTTCTAACTAATCTATCTTTTTTCTTTCTAACTAATCTTTCTTTCTTTCTAACTAATCTATCTATCTTTCTTTCTTTCTAACTAATCTATCTATCTTTCTTTCATTCTAACTAATCTTTTCTTTCTTTCTAACTAATCTCTATCTTTCAAACTAATCTATCTTTCTTTCTAACCAATTTTTCTTTCTTTCTTTCTTTCTTTCTTTTTTCTTTCTAACTAATCTATCTATCTTTCTTTCTAACTAATCTTTCTTTCTTTCTAACTAATCTTTCTTTCTTTCTTTCTAACTAATCTATCTTTCTTTCTTTCTAAATAATCTATCTTTCTTTCTAACTAATCTATCTATCTATCTTTCTTTCTAACTAATCTATCTATCTTTCTTTCTAACTACTTTATCTTTATTTCTAACTAATCTATCGTTCTTTATTCCTTTCTTTCTTTCTTACTAATCTATCTTTCTTTCTTTCTAACCAATCTATCATTCTTTCTTTCTAACTAATCTTTCTTTCTTTCTAACTAATCTATCTATCTTTCTTTCTAACTAATCTATCTTTCTTTCTTTCTAACTAATCTATCTTTTTTTCTAACTAATCTATCTATCTTTCTTTCTAACTAATATATCTTTCTTTCTTTCTAACTAATCTATCTTTCTTTCTTTCTAACTAATCTATCTATCTATCTATCTTTCTTTCTAACTAATCTATCTCTTTCTTTCTAACTAACTAGTCTTTCTAACTAATCTATCTTTCTTTCTTTCTTTCTTTCTAACTAATCTATGTTTCTTTCTTTCTAACTAATCCATCTTTCTTTATATCTTTCTTACTAACTAATCTATCTTTCTTTCTAACCAATCTTTCTTTCTTTCTTTCTTTTTTCATTCTTTCTAACTAATCTATCTTTCTTTCTTTCTAACTAATCTATCTTTCTTTCTAACTAATCTATCTATCTTTCTTTCTAACTAATCTATCTTTCTTTCTTTCTAACTAATCTATCTATCTATCTTTCTAACTAATCTATCTTTCTTTCTAACTAATCTATCTTTCTTTCTAACTAATCTATCTATCTTTCTTTCTAACTAATCTATCTTTCTTTCTTTCTAACTAATCTATCTATCTATCTATCTATCTATCTATCTTTCTAACTAATCTATCTTTCTTTCTAACTAATCTATCTTTCTTTCTTTCTAACTAACTAATCTTTCTTTCTTTCTAACTAATCTATCTTTCTTTCTTTCTTTCTAACTAATCTATGTTTCTTTCTTTCTAACTAATCTATCTTTCTTTCTATCTTTCTAACTAATCTATCTTTCTTTCTAACCAATCTTTCTTTCTTTCTTTCTTACTTTCTTTCTTTCTAACTAATCTATCTTTTTTCTTTCTAACTAATCTATCTTTCTTTCTAACTAATCTTTCTTTCTTTCTAACCGATCTATCTTTCTTTCTTTCTAACTAATCTTTCTTTCTTTCTAACTTATCTATCTATCTTTCTAACTAATCTATCTTTCTTTCTTTCTAGCTAATCTATCTTTCTTTCTATCAAATCCATCTTTCTTTGTTTTTTAAATAATCTATCTTTCTTTATTTCTAACTAAGTTATCTTTCTTTCTAACTAATCTATCTTTCTTTCTAACTAATCTATCTTTCTAACTAATCTATCTTTCTTTCTAACAAATCTCTTTCTTTGTTTTTTAACTAATCTATCTTTCTTTCTAACTAATTTATCTTTCTTTCTAACTAATCTATCTTTCTTTCTAACTAATCTATCTTTCTTTCTTTCTAATCTATCTTTCTTTCTTTCTAACTAATCTATCTTACTTTCTTTCTTTTTAATTAACTTTCTTTCTTTCTTTCTTTCTAACTAATCTATCTTTCTTTCTTTCTAACTGATCTATCTTTCTTTTTCTTTCTAACTAATCTATCTTTCTTTCTTTCTAACTAATCTTTCTTTCTTTCTTACTAATCTATCTTTCTTTCTTTCTTTCTAACTAATCTATCTTTCTTTCTTACTAATATTTTTTTCTTTCTTTCTTTCTAACTAATCTATCTTTCTAACTAATCTTTCTTTCTTTCTTTCTTTTTAATTAACTTTCTTTCTTTCTTTCTAACCAATCTATCTTTCTTTCTTTCTAACTAATCTATCTTTCTTTTTCTTTGTAACTAATCTATCTTTCTTTCTTTCTAACTAATCTTTCTTTCTTTCTTACTAATCTTTTTTTCTTTCTTTCTTTCTAACTAATCTATCTATCTTTCTTTCTTTCTTTCTTTTTAATTAACTTTATTTATTTCTTTCTTTCTAACTAATCTATCTTTCTTTCTAACTAATCTATCTTTCTTTTTCTTTCTAACTAATCTATCTTTCTTTCTTTCTTTCTAACTAATCTATCTTTCTCACTAATC
This sequence comes from Semotilus atromaculatus, assembly GCA_031834385.1. Taxonomy (NCBI): domain Eukaryota; kingdom Metazoa; phylum Chordata; class Actinopteri; order Cypriniformes; family Leuciscidae; genus Semotilus; species Semotilus atromaculatus. The sequence continues at coordinate 31,523,898 of JAULUF010000010.1, read as the reverse complement.
TATCTTTCTTTCTTTCTTTCTTACTAATATATCTTTCTTTCCTTTTTTCTTTCTAACTAATCTATCTTTCTTTCTTTCTTACTAATCTTTTTTTCTTTCTTTTTTTCTAACTAATCTATCTATCTTTCATTCTTTCTTTCTAACTAATCTTTTTTTCTTTCTTTCTAACTAATCTATCTTTCTTTCTTTCTAACTTATCTATATTTCTTTCTTTCTTTCTTTCTTTCTAACTAACTAATCTATCTTTCTTTCTTACTAATCTTTTTTTCTTTCTTTCTTTCTTTCTAACTAATCTATCCTTCTAACTAATCTTTCTTTCTTTCTTTTTAATTAACTTTCTTTCTTTCTTTCTTTCTTTCTAACTAATCTATCTATCTTTCTTTCTACCTAATCTATATTTCTTTTTTTCTTTTTAATTAACTTTCTTTCTTTCTTTCTTTCTTTCTAACTAATCTATCTTTCTTTCTTTCTAACTAATCTATCTTTCTTTTTCTTTCTAACTAATCTCTTTCTTTCTAACTAATCTATCTTTCTTTCTCACTAATCTTTTTTCTTTCTTTCTTTCTAACTAATCTATCTATCTCACTAATCTATCTTTCTTCCTTTCTTTCTTACTAATCTATCTTTCTTTCCTTTTTTCTTTCTAACTAATCTATCTTTCTTTCTTTCTTACTAATCTTTTTTTCTTTCTTTCTAACTAATCCATCTTTCTTTCTCTCTAACTAATCTATCTTTCTTTCTCACTAATCTTTTTTCTTTCTTTCTTTCTAACTAATCTATCTATCTCACTAATCTATCTTTCTTCCTTTCTTTCTTACTAATCTATCTTTCTTTCCTTTTTTCTTTCTAACTAATCTATCTTTCTTTCTTTCTTTCTAACTAATCTTTTTTCTTTCTTTCTAACTAATCCATCTTTCTTTCTTTCTAACTAATCAATCTTTCTTTCTTTCTAACTTATCTATATTTCTTTCTTTCTTTCTTTCTCTTTCTTTCTTTCTTTCTTTCTTTCTTTCTAACTAATCTATCTTTCTTTCTTACTAATCTTTTTTTCTTTCTTTCTTTCTAACTAATCTATCTTTCTAACTAATCTTTCTTTCTTTCTTTTTAATTAACTTTCTTTCTTTCTTTCTAACTAATCTATCTATCTTTCTATCTTTCTTTCTACCTAATCTATCTTTCTTTCTTTCTTTTTAATTAACTTTCTTTCTTTCTTTCTTTCTTTCTAACTAATTTATCTTTCTTTCTTTCTAACTAATCAATCTTTCTTTTTCTTACTAACTAATCTTTCTTTCTTTCTTTCTAACTAATCTATCTTTCTTTCTCACTAATCTTTTTTTCTTTCTTTCTTTCTTACTAATCTATCTTTCTTTCCTTTTTTCTTTCTAACTAATCTATCTTTTTCTTACTAATCTTTTTTTCTTTCTTTTTTCTAACTAATCTATGTTTCTTTCTTTCTAACTAATCTTTTTTTCTTTCTTTCTAACTAATCTATCTTTCTTTCTTTCTTTCTTTCTTACTAATCTTTTTTTCTTTCTTTCTTTCTAACTAATCAATCTTTCTAACTAATCTTTCTTTCTTTCTTTTTAATTAACTTTCTTTCTTTCTTTCTTTCTTTCTAACTAATCTATCTTTCTTTCTTTCTAACTAATCTATCTTTCTTTTTCTTTCTAACTAATCTCTTTCTTTCTTTCTTTCTTTCTTTCTTTCTAACTAATCTATCTTTCTTTCTTTCTTTCTAACTAACCTTTTTTCTTTCTTTCTAACTAATCCATCTTTCTTTCTAACTAATCTATCTTTCTTTCTTTCTAACTTATCTATATTTCTTTCTTTCTTTCTCTTTCTTTCTTTCTTTCTTTCTTTCTAACTAAGCTATCTTTCTTTCTTACTAATCTTTTTTTCTTTCTTTCTTTCTAACTAATCTATCTTTCTAACTAATCTTTCTTTCTTTCTCTTTAATTAACTTTCTTTCTTTCTTTCTAACTAATCTATCTATCTTTCTATCTTTCTTTCTACCTAATCTATCTTTCTTTCTTTCTTTTTAATTAACTTTCTTTCTTTCTTTCTTTCTTTCTAACTAATCTATCTTTCTTTCTTTCTAAATAAAAACTATCTTTCTTTTTCTTTCTAACTAATCTATCTATCTTTCTATCTTTCTTTCTACCTAATCTATCTTTCTTTCTTTCTTTTTAATTAACTTTCTTTCTTTCTTTCTTTCTTTCTTTCTAACTAATCTATCTTTCTTTCTCACTAATCTCTTTTTCTTTCTTTCTTTCTAACTAATCTATCTATCTTTCTATCTTTCTTACTAATCAATCTTTCTTTCTTTCTTACTAATTTATCTTTCTTTCTTTCTTTCTTACTAATCTATCTTTCTTTCCTTTTTTCTTTCTAACTAATCTTTCTTTCTTTCTTTCTTTCTAACTAATCTATCTTTCTTTCTTTTTTTCTTTCTTTCTTTCTTTCTTTCTTTCTTTCTTTCTTTCTTTCTTTCTTTCTCACTAATCTTTTTTTCTTTCTTTCTAACTAATCTATCTATCTTTCTATCTTTCTTACTAATCAATCTTTCTTTCTTTCTTACTAATTTATCTTTCTTTCTTTCTTTCTTACTAATCTTTTTTTCTTTCTTTCTTTCTAACTAATCTATCTTTCTTTCTTTCTAACTTATCTATATTTCTTTCTTTCTTTCTTTCTTACTAATCTATCTTTCTTTCTAACTAATCTATCTTTCTTTCTTTCTTTCTTTCTAACTAATCTATCTTTCTTTCTTTCTTTCTTACTAATCTTTTTTTCTTTCTTTTTTCTAACTAATCTATCTTTCTTTCTTTCTTTCTAACTAATCTTTTTTTCTTTCTTTCTTTCTAACTTATCTATATTTCTTTCTTTCTTTCTTTCTTACTAATCTATCTTTCTTTCTAACTAATCTATCTTTCTTTCTTTCTTTCTTTCTAACTAATCTATCTTTCTTTCTTTCTTACTAATCTTTTTTTCTTTCTTTCTAACTAATCTATCTTTCTTTCTTTCTTACTAAACTATAAACTAATTAAACTTTAAACTTCTTTAAACTTCTTCAAACTTATTGGTCCAAACTTTCACAAGCCAACTTAAAGTTTGTCTCGACGAACTTTTTCTAGTTATTATTCTTCTTCTTCTTCTTCTTCTTATTTTTCTTACCCAAAAAATTCTGACTCTAACTCGTCCTAGAGCTTTAACTCTACAAACTCCAAACTCGGGTCAGACCTTCAGACTGTTCTGACTCGGTGTGCTATATCTTTTCAAACTGATTTGACTTTCAGATTTCTTAAAAATTAATATTAAAAATCATAAAAATCCCATTGACTTTCATTGCAACAGTTCAAATTGAGCCAAGACTACGGTGGCCCAGTAGTGAACAACACAAAAACTCAAATCTAAACTCCCTGAAGCCCTAGATTCAATTAAACTACCATTCTATATGTACTAATGAACTTTATCTATCTATCTATCTATCTATCTATCTATCTATATATCTATCTATCTATCTATCTATCTTTCTAACTTATCTTTCTTTCTTTCTAACTAATCTTTCTTTCTTTCTACCTAATCTTTCTTTATTTCTTTCTTTCTTACTAATCGATCTTTCTTTCAAACTAATCTTTCTTTCTTTCAAACTAATCTTTCTTTCTTTCTAACTAATATTTCTTTCTTGCTAACTGATCTATCTTTCTTTCTTTCTAACTAATCTTTCTTTCTTTCTAACTAATCTATCTTTCTTCTTTCTAACTAATCTATCTTTCTTTCTTTCTTTCTAACTACTCTATCTTTCTTTCATTCTAACTTTTCTTTCTTTCTAACTAATCTATCTATCTTTCTAACTAATCTCTTTCATTCTTTCTTTCTTACTTTCTTTTATTCTTTCTTTCTAACTAATCTATCTTTTTTCTTTCTAACTAATCTTTCTTTCTTTCTAACTAATCTATCTTTCTTTCTTTCTAACTAATCTATCTATCTTTCTTTCATTCTAACTAATCTTTTCTTTCTTTCTAACTAATCTCTATCTTTCAAACTAATCTATCTTTCTAACCAATTTTTCTTTCTTTCTTTCTTTCTTTCTTTTTTTCTAACTAATCTATCTATCTTTCTTTCTAACTAATCTTTCTTTCTTTCTAACTAATCTTTCTTTCTTTCTAACTAATCTATCTTTCTTTCTTTCTAAATAATCTATCTTTCTTTCTTTCTAAATAATCTATCTTTCTTTCTAACTAATCTATCTATCTATCTTTCTTTCTAACTAATCTATCTATCTTTCTTTCTAACTACTTTATCTTTATTTCTAACTAATCTATCGTTCTTTATTCCTTTCTTTCTTTCTTACTAATCTATCTTTCTTTCTTTCTAACCAATCTATCATTCTTTCTTTCTTTCTAACTAATCTTTCTTTCTTTCTAACTAATCTATCTATCTTTCTTTCTAACTAATCTATCTTTCTTTCTTTCTAACTAATCTATCTTTTTTTTCTAACTAATCTATCTATCTTTCTTTCTAACTAATATATCTTTCTTTCTTTCTAACTAATCTATCTTTCTTTCTTTCTAACTAATCTATCTATCTATCTATCTTTCTTTCTAACTAATCTATCTCTTTCTTTCTAACTAACTAGTCTTTCTAACTAATCTATCTTTCTTTCTTTCTTTCTAACTAATCTGTTTCTTTCTTTCTAACTAATCCATCTTTCTTTATATCTTTCTTACTAACTAATCTATCTTTCTTTCTAACCAATCTTTCTTTCTTTCTTTCTTTTTTCATTCTTTCTAACTAATCTATCTTTCTTTCTTTCTAACTAATCTATCTTTCTTTCTAACTAATCTATCTTTCTTTCTAACTAATCTATCTTTCTTTCTTTCTAACTAATCTATCTATCTATCTATCTTTCTAACTAATCTATCTTTCTTTCTAACTAATCTCTTTCTTTCTAACTAATCTATCTATCTTTCTTTCTAACTAATCTATCTTTCTTTCTTTCTAACTAATCTATCTATCTATCTATCTTTCTAACTAATCTATCTTTCTTTCTAACTAATCTATCTTTCTTTCTTTCTAACTAACTAATCTTTCTTTCTTTCTAACTAATCTATCTTTCTTTCTTTCTTTCTAACTAATCTATGTTTCTTTCTTTCTAACTAATCTATCTTTCTTTCTAACCAATCTTTCTTTCTTTCTTTCTTACTTTCTTTCTTTCTAACTAATCTATCTTTTTTCTTTCTAACTAATCTATCTATCTTTCTTTCTAACTAATCTTTCTTTCTTTCTAACCAATCTATCTTTCTTTCTTTCTAACTAATCTTTCTTTCTTTCTTTCTAACTTATCTATCTTTCTAACTAATCTATCTTTCTTTCTTTCTAACTAATCTATCTTTCTTTCTAACTAATCTATCTTACTTTCTAACTAATTTATCTTTCTTTCTTTCTAACTAATCTATCTTTCTTTTTTTCTAACTAATCTATCTTTCTAGCTAATCTATCTTTCTTTCTATCAAATCCATCTTTCTTTGTTTTTTAAATAATCTATCTTTCTTTATTTCTAACTAAGTTATCTTTCTTTCTAACTAATCTATCTTTCTTTCTAACTAATCTATCTTTCTAACTAATCTATCTTTCTTTCTAACAAATCTCTTTCTTTGTTTTTTAACTAATCTATCTTTCTTTCTAACTAATTTATCTTTCTTTCTAACTAATCTATCTTTCTTTCTAACTAATCTATCTTTCTTTCTTTCTAATCTATCTTTCTTTCTTTCTAACTAATCTATCTTACTTTCTTTCTTTCTTTTTAATTAACTTTCTTTCTTTCTTTCTTTCTAACTAATCTATCTTTCTTTCTTTCTAACTGATCTATCTTTCTTTTTCTTTCTAACTAATCTATCTTTCTTTCTTTCTAACTAATCTTTCTTTCTTTCTTACTAATCTATCTTTCTTTCTTTCTAACTAATCTATCTTTCTTTCTTACTAATATTTTTTTCTTTCTTTCTTTCTAACTAATCTATCTTTCTAACTAATCTTTCTTTCTTTCTTTCTTTTTAATTAACTTTCTTTCTTTCTTTCTTTCTAACTAATCTATCTTTCTTTTTCTTTGTAACTAATCTATCTTTCTTTCTTTCTAACTAATCTTTCTTTCTTTCTTACTAATCTTTTTTTCTTTCTTTCTTTCTAACTAATCTATCTATCTTTCTTTCTTTCTTTCTTTTTAATTAACTTTCTTTCTTTCTTTCTTTCTAACTAATCTATCTTTCTTTCTAACTAATCTATCTTTCTTTTTCTTTCTAACTAATCTATCTTTCTTTCTTTCTTTCTAACTAATCTATCTTTCTCACTAATCTATCTTTCTTTCTTTCTTTCTTACTAATATATCTTTCTGTCCTTTTTTCTTTCTAACTAATCTATCTATCTTTCTTTCTTTCTTACTAATCTTTTTTTCTTTCTTTTTTTCTAACTAATCTATCTATCTTTCATTCTTTCTTTCTAACTAATCTTTTTTTTCTTTCTTTCTAACTAATCTATCTTTCTTTCTTTCTAACTTATCTATATTTCTTTCTTTCTTTCTTTCTTTCTTTCTTTCTTTCTAACTAACTAATCTATCTTTCTTTCTTACTAATCTTTTTTTCTTTCTTTCTTTCTAACTAATCTATCCTTCTAACTAATCTTTCTTTCTTTCTTTTTAATTAACTTTCTTTCTTTCTTTCTTTCTAACTAATCTATCTATCTTTCTTTCTACCTAATCTATATTTCTTTTTTTCTTTTTAATTAACTTTCTTTCTTTCTTTCTTTCTAACTAATCTATCTTTCTTTCTTTCTAACTAATCTATCTTTCTTTTTCTTTCTAACTAATCTCTTTCTTTCTAACTAATCTATCTTTCTTTCTCACTAATCTTTTTTCTTTCTTTCTTTCTAACTAATCTATCTCACTAATCTATCTTTCTTCCTTTCTTTCTTACTAATCTATCTTTCTTTCCTTTTTTCTTTCTAACTAATCTATCTTTCTTTCTTTCTTACTAATCTTTTTTTCTTTCTTTCTAACTAATCCATCTTTCTTTCTCTCTAACTAATCTATCTTTCTTTCTCACTAATCTTTTTTCTTTCTTTCTTTCTAACTAATCTATCTATCTCACTAATCTATCTTTCTTCCTTTCTTTCTTACTAATCTATCTTTCTTTCCTTTTTTCTTTCTAACTAAACTATCTTTCTTTCTTTCTTTCTAACTAATCTTTTTTCTTTCTTTCTAACGAATCCATCTTTCTTTCTTTCTAACTAATCTATCTTTCTTTCTTTCTAACTTATCTATATTTCTTTCTTTCTTTCTCTTTCTTTCTTTCTTTCTTTCTTTCTTTCTTTCTTTCTTTCTTTCTTTCTTTCTTTCTAACTAATCTATCTTTCTTTCTTACTAATCTTTTTTTCTTTCTTTCTTTCTAACTAATCTATCTTTCTAACTAATCTTTCTTTCTTTCTTTTTAATTAACTTTCTTTCTTTCTTTCTAACTAATCTATCTATCTTTCTATCTTTCTTTCTACCTAATCTATCTTTCTTTTTAATTAACTTTCTTTCTTTCTTTCTTTCTTTCTTTCTTTCTTTCTAACTAATTTATCTTTCTTTCTTTCTAACTAATCTATCTTTCTTTTTCTTACTAACTAATCTTTCTTTCTTTCTTTCTAACTAATCTATCTTTCTTTCTCACTAATCTTTTTTTCTTTCTTTCTTTCTTACTAATCTATCTTTCTTTCCTTTTTTCTTTCTAACTAATCTATCTTTCTTTCTTACTAATCTTTTTTTCTTTCTTTTTCTAACTAATCTGTTTCTTTCTTTCTAACTAATCTTTTTTTCTTTCTTTCTAACTAATCTATCTTTCTTTCTTTCTTTCTTTCTTACTAATCTTTTTTTCTTTCTTTCTTTCTAACTAATCTATCTTTCTAACTAATCTTTCTTTCTTTCTTTTTAATTAACTTTCTTTCTAACTAATCTATCTATCTTTCTATCTTTCTTTCTACCTAATCTATCTTTCTTTTTAATTAACTTTCTTTCTTTCTTTCTTTCTTTCTTTCTAACTAATTTATCTTTCTTTCTTTCTAACTAATCTATCTTTCTTTTTCTTACAAACTAATCTTTCTTTCTTTCTTTCTAACTAATCTATCTTTCTTTCTCACTAATCTTTTTTTCTTTCTTTCTTTCTTACTAATCTATCTTTCTTTCCTTTTTTCTGTCTAACTAATCTATCTTTCTTTCTTACTAATCTTTTTTTCTTTCTTTTTTCTAACTAATCTATGTTTCTTTCTTTCTAACTAATCTTTTTTTCTTTCTTTCTAACTAATCTATCTTTCTTTCTTTCTTTCTTTCTTTCTTACTAATCTTTTTTTCTTTCTTTCTTTCTAACTAATCTATCTTTCTAACTGATCTTTCTTTCTTTCTTTTTAATTAACTTTCTTTCTTTCTAACTAATCTATCTTTCTTTCTTTCTAACTAATCTATCTTTCTTTTTCTTTCTAACTAATCTCTTTCTTTCTTTCTTTCTAACTAATCTATCTTTCTTTCTTTCTTTCTAACTAATCTTTTTTCTTTCTTTCTAACTAATCCATCTTTCTTTCTTTCTAACTAATCTATCTTTCTTTCTTTCTAACTTATCTATATTTCTTTCTTTCTTTCTCTTTCTTTCTTTCTTTCTTTCTTTCTTTCTAACTAATCTATCTTTCTTTCTTACTAATCTTTTTTTCTTTCTTTCTTTCTAACTAATCTATCTTTCTAACTAATCTTTCTTTCTTTCTCTTTAATTAACTTTCTTTCTTTCTTTCTAACTAATCTATCTATCTTTCTATCTTTCTTTCTACCTAATCTATCTTTCTTTCTTTCTTTTTAATTAACTTTCTTTCTTTCTTTCTTTCTTTCTAACTAATCTATCTTTCTTTCTTTCTTTCTAAATAAAAACTATCTTTCTTTTTCTTTCTAACTAATCTATCTATCTTTCTCTTTCTTTCTACCTAATCTATCTTTCTTTCTTTCTTTTTAATTAACTTTCTTTCTTTCTTTCTTTCTTTCTTTCTAACTAATCTATCTTTCTTTCTCACTAATCTCTTTTTCTTTCTTTCTTTCTAACTAATCTATCTATCTTTCTATCTTTCTTACTAATCAATCTTTCTTTCTTTCTTACTAATTTATCTTTCTTTCTTTCTTTCTTACTAATCTATCTTTCTTTCCTTTTTTCTTTCTAACTAATCTTTCTTTCTTTCTTTCTTTCTTTCTAACTAATCTATCTTTCTTTCTTTCTTTCTTTCTCACTAATCTTTTTTTCTTTCTTTCTAACTAATCTATCTATCTTTCTATCTTTCTTACTAATCAATCTTTCTTTCTTTCTTACTAATTTATCTTTCTTTCTTTCTTTCTTACTAATCTTTTTTTCTTTCTTTCTTTCTAACTAATCTATCTTTCTTTCTTTCTAACTTATCTATATTTCTTTCTTTCTTACTAATCTATCTTTCTTTCTAACTAATCTCTTTCTTTCTTTCTTTCTAACTAATCTTTTTTTCTTTCTTTCTTTCTAACTAATCTTTTTTTCTTTCTTTCTTTCTAACTTATCTATATTTCTTTCTTTCTTTCTTTCTTACTAATCTATCTTTCTTTCTAACTAATCTATCTTTCTTTCTTTCTTTCTTTCTAACTAATCTATCTTTCTTTCTTTCTTACTAATCTTTTTTTCTTTCTTTCTAACTAATCTATCTTTCTTTCTTTCTTACTAAACTATAAACTAATTAAACTTTAAACTTCTTTAAACTTCTTCAAACTTATTGGTCCAAACTTTCACAAGCCAACTTAAAGTTTGTCTCGACGAACTTTTTCTAGTTATTAAGTTGGCTTGGAAAAGCCAACTTACTGAAATCCTATTTAAACTTATTATTATTCTTCTTCTTCTTCTTCTTCTTATTTTTCTTACCCAAAAAATTCTGACTCTAACTCGTCCTAGAGCTTTAACTCTACAAACTCCAAACTCGGGTCAGACCTTCAGACTGTTCTGACTCGGTGTGCTATATCTTTTCAAACTGATTTGACTTTCAGATTTCTTAAAAATTAATATTAAAAATCATAAAAATCCCATTGACTTTCATTGCAACAGTTCAAATTGAGCCAAGACTACGGTGGCCCAGCAGTGGACACCAAATAAACTCAAATCTAAACTCCCTGAAGCCCTAGATTCAATTAAACTACCATTCTATATGTACTAATGAACTTTATCTATCTATCTATCTATCTATCTATCTATCTATCTATCTATCTATCTATCTATCTATCTATCTATCTATCTATCTATCTATCTATCTATCTTTCTAACTTATCTTTCTTTCTTTCTAACTAATCTTTCTTTCTTTCTACCTAATCTTTCTTTATTTCTTTCTTTCTTACTAATCTATCTTTCTTTCAAACTAATCTTTCTTTCTTTCAAACTAATCTTTCTTTCTTTCTAACTAATATTTCTTTCTTGCTAACTGATCTATCTTTCTTTCTTTCTAACTAATCTTTCTTTCTTTCTAACTAATCTATCTTTCTTCTTTCTAACTAATCTATCTTTCTTTCTAACTAATCTACCTTACTTTCTTTCTAACTAATCTATCTTTCTTTCTAACTAATCTATCTATCTTTCTTTCTTTCTAACTACTCTATCTTTCTTTCATTCTAACTTTTCTTTCTTTCTAACTAATCTATCTATCTTTCTAACTAATCTCTTTCTTTCTAACCAATCTTTCATTATTTCTTTCTTACTTTCTTTTATTCTTTCTTTCTAACTAATCTATCTTTTTTCTTTCTAACTAATCTTTCTTTCTTTCTAACTAATCTATCTATCTTTCTTTCTTTCTAACTAATCTATCTATCTTTCTTTCATTCTAACTAATCTTTTCTTTCTTTCTAACTAATCTCTATCTTTCAAACTAATCTATCTTTCTTTCTAACCAATTTTTCTTTCTTTCTTTCTTTCTTTCTTTCTTTTTTTCTTTCTAACTAATCTATCTATCTTTCTTTCTAACTAATCTTTCTTTCTTTCTAACTAATCTATCTTTCTTTCTTTCTAAATAATCTATCTTTCTTTCTAACTAATCTATCTATCTATCTTTCTTTCTAACTAATCTATCTATCTTTCTTTCTAACTACTTTATCTTTATTTCTAACTAATCTATCGTTCTTTATTCCTTTCTTTCTTTCTTACTAATCTATCTTTCTTTCTTTCTAACCAATCTATCATTCTTTCTTTCTTTCTAACTAATCTTTCTTTCTTTCTAACTAATCTATCTATCTTTCTTTCTAACTAATCTATCTTTCTTTCTTTCTAACTAATCTATCTTTTTTTCTAACTAATCTATCTATCTTTCTTTCTAACTAATATATCTTTCTTTCTAACTAATCTATCTTTCTTTCTTTCTAATCTATCTATCTATCTATCTATCTATCTTTCTTTCTAACTAATCTATCTCTTTCTTTCTAACTAACTAGTCTTTCTAACTAATCTATCTTTCTTTCTTTCTTTCTAACTAATCTATGTTTCTTTCTTTCTAACTAATCCATCTTTCTTTATATCTTTCTTACTAACTAATCTATCTTTCTTTCTAACCAATCTTTCTTTCTTTCTTTCTTTTTTCATTCTTTCTAACTAATCTATCTTTCTTTCTTTCTAACTAATCTATCTTTCTTTCTAACTAATCTATCTATCTTTCTTTCTAACTAATCTATCTTTCTTTCTTTCTAACTAATCTATCTATCTATCTATCTATCTATCTATCTATCTATCTTTCTAACTAATCTATCTTTCTAACTAATCTATCTTTCTTTCTAACTAATCTATCTATCTTTCTTTTTAACTAATCTATCTTTCTTTCTTTCTAACTAATCTATCTATCTATCTATCTTTCTAACTAATCTATCTTTCTTTCTAACTAATCTATCTTTCTTTCTTTCTAACTGACTAATCTTTCTTTCTTTCTAACTAATCTATCTTTCTTTCTTTCTTTCTAACTAATCTATGTTTCTTTCTTTCTAACTAATCTATCTTTCTTTCTATCTTTCTAACTAATCTATCTTTCTTTCTAACCAATCTTTCTTTCTTTCTTTCTTACTTTCTTTCTTTCTAACTAATCTATCTTTTTTCTTTCTAACTAATCTATCTATCTTTCTTTCTAACTAATCTTTCTTTCTTTCTAACCAATCTATCTTTCTTTCTTTCTAACTAATCTTTCTTTCTTTCTTTCTTTCTAACTTATCTATCTATCTTTCTAACTAATCTATCTTTCTTTCTTTCTAACTAATCTATCTTACTTTCTAACTAATTTATATTTCTTTCTTTCTAACTAATCTATCTTTCTTTCTTTCTAACTAATCTATCTTTTTTTTCTAACTAATCTATCTATCTTTCTTTCTAACTAATATATCTTTCTTTCTTTCTAACTAATCTTTCTTTCTTTCTAACTAATCTATCTATCTATCTATCTTTCTTTCTAACTAATCTATCTCTTTCTTTCTAACTAACTAGTCTTTCTAACTAATCTATCTTTCTTTCTTTCTTTCTTTCTTTCTTTCTAACTAATCTATGTTTCTTTCTTTCTAACTAATCCATCTTTCTTTATATCTTTCTTACTAACTAATCTATCTTTCTTTCTAACCAATCTTTCTTTCTTTCTTTCTTTTTTTCATTCTTTCTAACTAATCTATCTTTCTTTCTTTCTAACTAATCTATCTTTCTTTCTAACTAATCTATCTATCTTTCTTTCTAACTAATCTATCTTTCTTTCTTTCTAACTAATCTATCTATCTATCTATCTTTCTAACTAATCTATCTTTCTAACTAATCTATCTTTCTTTCTAACTAATCTATCTATCTTTCTTTTTAACTAATCTATCTTTCTTTCTTTCTAACTAATCTATCTATCTATCTATCTTTCTAACTAATCTATCTTTCTTTCTAACTAATCTATCTTTCTTTCTTTCTAACTAACTAATCTTTCTTTCTTTCTAACTAATCTATCTTTCTTTCTTTCTTTCTAACTAATCTATGTTTCTTTCTTTCTAACTAATCTATCTTTCTTTCTATCTTTCTAACTAATCTATCTTTCTTTCTAACCAATCTTTCTTTCTTTCTTTCTTACTTTCTTTCTTTCTAACTAATCTATCTTTTTTCTTTCTAACTAATCTATCTATCTTTCTTTCTAACTAATCTTTCTTTCTTTCTAACCAATCTATCTTTCTTTCTTTCTAACTAATCTTTCTTTCTTTCTTTCTAACTTATCTATCTATCTTTCTAACTAATCTATCTTTCTTTCTTTCTAACTAATCTATCTTTCTTTCTAACTAATCTATCTTACTTTCTAACTAATTTATATTTCTTTCTTTCTAACTAATCTATCTTTCTTTTTTTCTAACTAATCTATCTTTCTAGCTAATCTATCTTTCTTTCTATCAAATCCATCTTTCTTTGTTTTTTAAATAATCTATCTTTCTTTATTTCTAACTAAGTTATCTTTCTTTCTAACTAATCTATCTTTCTTTCTAACTAATCTATCTTTCTAACTAATCTATCTTTCTTTCTAACAAATCTCTTTCTTTGTTTTTTAACTAATCTATCTTTCTTTCTAACTAATTTATCTTTCTTTCTAACTAATCTATCTTTCTTTCTAACTAATCTATCTTTCTTTCTTTCTAATCTATCTTTCTTTCTTTCTAACTAATCTATCTTACTTTCTTTCTTTCTTTTTAATTAACTTTCTTTCTTTCTTTCTAACTAATCTATCTTTCTTTCTTTCTAACTGATCTATCTTTCTTTTTCTTTCTAACTAATCTATCTTTCTTTCTTTCTAACTAATCTTTCTTTCTTTCTTACTAATCTATCTTTCTTTCTTTCTTTCTAACTAATCTATCTTTCTTTCTTACTAATATTTTTTTCTTTCTTTCTTTCTAACTAATCTATCTTTCTAACTAATCTTTCTTTCTTTCTTTTTAATTAACTTTCTTTCTTTCTTTCTTTCTAACCAATCTATCTTTCTTTCTTTCTAACTAATCTATCTTTCTTTTTCTTTGTAACTAATCTATCTTTCTTTCTTTCTAACTAATCTTTCTTTCTTTCTTACTAATCTTTTTTTCTTTCTTTCTTTCTAACTAATCTATCTATCTTTCTTTCTTTCTTTCTTTTTAATTAACTTTATTTCTTTCTTTCTTTCTAACTAATCTATCTTTCTTTCTAACTAATCTATCTTTCTTTTTCTTTCTAACTAATCTATCTTTCTTTCTTTCTTTCTAACTAATCTATCTTTCTCACTAATCTATCTTTCTTTCTTTCTTTCTTACTAATATATCTTTCTTTCCTTTTTTCTTTCTAACTAATCTATCTTTCTTTCTTTCTTACTAATCTTTTTTTCTTTCTTTTTTTCTAACTAATCTATCTATCTTTCATTCTTTTTTTCTAACTAATCTTTTTTTTCTTTCTTTCTAACTAATCTATCTTTCTTTCTTTCTAACTTATCTATATTTCTTTCTTTCTTTCTTTCTTTCTTTCTTTCTTTCTTTCTAACTAACTAATCTATCTTTCTTTCTTACTAATCTTTTTTTCTTTCTTTCTTTCTTTCTAACTAATCTATCCTTCTAACTAATCTTTCTTTCTTTCTTTTTAATTAACTTTTTTTCTTTCTTTCTTTCTAACTAATCTATCTATCTTTCTTTCTACCTAATCTATATTTCTTTTTTTCTTTTTAATTAACTTTCTTTCTTTCTTTCTTTATAACTAATTTATCTTTCTTTCTTTCTAACTAATCTATCTTTCTTTCTTTCTAACTAATCTATCTTTCTTTTTCTTTCTAACTAATCTCTTTCTTTCTAACTAATCTATCTTTCTTTCTCACTAATCTTTTTTCTTTCTTTCTTTCTAACTAATCTATCTATCTCACTAATCTATCTTTCTTCCTTTCTTTCTTACTAATCTATCTTTCTTTCCTTTTTTCTTTCTAACTAATCTATCTTTCTTTCTTTCTTACTAATCTTTTTTTCTTTCTTTCTAACTAATCCATCTTTCTTTCTCTCTAACTAATCTATCTTTCTTTCTCACTAATCTTTTTTCTTTCTTTCTTTCTTTCTAACTAATCTATCTATCTCACTAATCTATCTTTCTTCCTTTCTTTCTTACTAATCTATCTTTCTTTCCTTTTTTCTTTCTAACTAATCTATCTTTCTTTCTTTCTAACTAATCTTTTTTCTTTCTTTCTAACTAATCCATCTTTCTTTCTTTCTAACTAATCTATCTTTCTTTCTTTCTAACTTATCTATATTTCTTTCTTTCTTTCTCTTTCTTTCTTTCTTTCTTTCTTTCTTTCTTTCTTTCTAACTAATCTATCTTTCTTTCTTACTAATCTTTTTTTCTTTCTTTCTTTCTAACTAATCTATCTTTCTAACTAATCTTTCTTTCTTTCTTTTTAATTAACTTTCTTTCTTTCTAACTAATCTATCTATCTTTCTATCTTTCTTTCTACCTAATCTATCTTTCTTTCTTTTTAATTAACTTTCTTTCTTTCTTTCTTTCTTTCTTTCTTTCTTTCTTTCTTTCTTTCTAACTAATTTATCTTTCTTTCTTTCTAACTAATCTATCTTTCTTTTTCTTACTAACTAATCTTTCTTTCTTTCTTTCTAACTAATCTATCTTTCTTTCTCACTAATCTTTCTTTCTTTCTTTCTTTCTAACTAATTTATCTTTCTTTCTTTCTAACTAATCTATCTTTCTTTTTCTTACTAACTAATCTTTCTTTCTTTCTAACTAATCTATCTTTCTTTCTCACTAATCTTTTTTCTTTCTTTCTTTCTTACTAATCTATCTTTCTTTCCTTTTTTCTTTCTAACTAATCTATCTTTCTTTCTTACTAATCTTTTTTCTTTCTTTTTTCTAACTAATCTATGTTTCTTTCTTTCTAACTAATCTTTTTTTCTTTCTTTCTAACTAATCTATCTTTCTTTCTTTCTTTCTTTCTTACTAATCTTTTTTTCTTTCTTTCTTTCTAACTAATCTATCTTTCTAACTAATCTTTCTTTGTTTCTTTTTAATTAACTTTCTTTCTTTCTTTCTTTCTAACTAATCTATCTTTCTTTCTTTCTAACTAATCTATCTTTCTTTTTCTTTCTAACTAATCTCTTTCTTTCTTTCTTTCTTTCTTTCTAACTAATCTATCTTTCTTTCTTTCTTTCTAACTAATCTTTTTTCTTTCTTTCTAACTAATCCATCTTTCTTTCTTTCTAACTAATCTATCTTTCTTTCTTTCTAACTTATCTATATTTCTTTCTTTCTTTCTCTTTCTCTTTCTCTTTCTTTCTTTCTTTCTTTCTTTCTTTCTAACTAATCTATCTTTCTTTCTTACTAATCTTTTTTTCTTTCTTTCTTTCTAACTAATCTATCTTTCTAACTAATCTTTCTTTCTTTCTCTTTAATTAACTTTCTTTCTTTCTTTCTAACTAATCTATCTATCTTTCTATCTTTCTTTCTACCTAATCTATCTTTCTTTCTTTCTTTTTAATTAACTTTCTTTCTTTCTTTCTTTCTTTCTTTCTTTCTTTCTAACTAATCTATCTTTCTTTCTTTCTAAATAAAAACTATCTTTCTTTTTCTTTCTAACTAATCTATCTATCTTTCTATCTTTCTTTCTACCTAATCTATCTTTCTTTCTTTCTTTTTAATTAACTTTCTTTCTTTCTTTCTTTCTTTCTTTCTTTCTTTCTAACTAATCTATCTTTCTTTCTCACTAATCTCTTTTTCTTTCTTTCTTTCTAACTAATCTATCTATCTTTCTATCTTTCTTACTAATCAATCTTTCTTTCTTTCTTACTAATTTATCTTTCTTTCTTTCTTTCTTACTAATCTATCTTTCTTTCCTTTTTTCTTTCTAACTAATCTTTCTTTCTTTCTTTCTTTCTAACTAATCTATCTTTCTTTCTTTCTTTCTTTCTCACTAATCTTTTTTTCTTTCTTTCTAACTAATCTATCTATCTTTCTATCTTTCTTACTAATCAATCTTTCTTTCTTTCTTACTAATTTATCTTTCTTTCTTTCTTTCTTACTAATCTTTTTTTCTTTCTTTCTTTCTAACTAATCTATCTTTCTTTCTTTCTAACTTATCTATATTTCTTTCTTTCTTTCTTTCTTACTAATCTATCTTTCTTTCTAACTAATCTCTTTCTTTCTTTCTTTCTAACTAATCTATCTTTCTTTCTTTCTAACTAATCTTTTTTTCTTTCTTTTTTCTAACTAATCTATCTTTCTTTCTTTCTTTCTAACTAATCTTTTTTTCTTTCTTTCTTTCTAACTTATCTATATTTCTTTCTTTCTTTCTTTCTTACTAATCTATCTTTCTTTCTAACTAATCTATCTTTCTTTCTTTCTTTCTTTCTAACTAATCTATCTTTCTTTCTTTCTTACTAATCTTTTTTTCTTTCTTTCTAACTAATCTATCTTTCTTTCTTTCTTACTAAACTATAAACTAATTAAACTTTAAACTTCTTTAAACTTCTTCAAACTTATTGGTCCAAACTTTCACAAGCCAACTTAAAGTTTGTCTCGACGAACTTTTTCTAGTTCTTCTTCTTCTTATTTTTCTTACCCAAAAAATTCTGACTCTAACTCGTCCTAGAGCTTTAACTCTACAAACTCCAAACTCGGGTCAGACCTTCAGACTGTTCTGACTCGGCGTGCTATATCTTTTCAAACTGATTTGACTTTCAGATTTCTTAAAAATTAATATGAAAAATCATAAAAATCCCATTGACTTTCATTGCAACAGTTCAAATTGAGCCAAGACTACGGTGGCCCAGCAGTGGACACCAAATAAACTCAAATCTAAACTCCCTGAAGCCCTAGACTCAATTAAACTACCATTCTATATGTACTAATAAACTTATTATCTATCTATCTATCTATCTATCTATCTATCTATCTATCTATCTATCTATCTATCTATCTATCCATCTATCTCTTTCAACTATCTATCTCTCTTTCTATCTATACATCTCTTTCTTTCTTTCTTTCTAACTAATCTATTTTTTCTTTCATTCTAACTAATCTATCTTTTTTCTTTCTAACTAATCTATCTTTCTTTCTAACTGATCTATCTTTTTTCTTTCTAACTACTCTATCTTTCTTTCATTCTAACTAATCTATCTTTCTTTCTAACTAATCTATCTTTCTTTCTTTCTAACTACTCTATCTTTCTTTCATTCTAACTAATCTATCTTTCTTTCTAACTAATCTATCTTTCTTTCTAACTAATCTATCTTTCTTTCTAACTAATCTATCTTTCTTTCTAACTAATCTTTCTTTATTTCTAACTACTCTATCTTTCTTTCATTCTAACTAATCTATCTTTCTTTCTAACTAATCTATCTTTCTTTCTAACTAATCTATATATCTTTCTTTCTAACTTATCTATCTTTCTTTCTAACTAATCTATCTTTCTTTCTTTCTAACTACTCTATCTTTCTTTCATTCTAACTAATCTATCTTTCTTTCTAACTAATCTAACTTTCTTTCTAACTAACTAATCTATCTTTCTTTCTTTCTAACAAATCTATTTATCTTTCTTTCTAACTAATCTATCTATCTATCTATCTTTCTTTCTAATCTATCTTTCTTTCTTTCTAACTAATCGAACTTTCTTTCTAACTAATCTATCTTTCTTTCTTTCTAACTACTCTATCTTTCTTTCATTCTAACTAATCTATCTTTCTTTCTAACTAATCTATCTATCTTTCTTTCTAACTAATCTATCTTTCTTTCTTTCTTTCTTGCTAATCTTTTTTCTTTCTTTCTTTCTTACTAATCTATCTTTCTTTCTTTCTTACTAATCTTTTTTTCTTTCTTTCTTTCTTACTAATCTATCTTTCTTTCTTTCTTACTAATCTATCTTTCTTTCATTCTTACTAATCTTTTTTTCTTTCTTTCTTTCTTACTAATCTATCTTTCTTTCTTTCTTACTAATCTATCTTTCTTTCATTCTTACTAATCTTTTTTTCTTTCTTTCTGTCTTACTAATCTATCTTTCTTTATTTCTTACTAATCTTTTTTTCTATCTTTCTTTCTTACTAATCTATCTTTCTTTCTTACTAATCTTTTTTTCTTTCTTTCTTTCTAACTAATCTATCTTTCTTTCTTTCTTACTAATCTTTTTTTCTTTCTTTCTTTCTTACTAATCTATCTTTCTTTCTTTCTTACTAATCTTTTTTTCTTTCTTTCTTACTAATCTTTTTTCTTTCTTTCTTTCTAACTAATCTATCTTTCTTTCTTATTAATCTTTTTTTCTTTCTTTCTTTCTTTCTTTCTTACTAATCTTTTTTTTCTTTCTTTCTAACTAATCTATCTTTCTTTCTTTCTTTCTTTCTTGCTAATCTTTTTTCTTTCTTTCTTTCTTACTAATCTATCTTTCTTTCTTACTAATCTTTTTTTCTTTCTTTCTTACTAATCTTTTTTCTTTCTTTCTTTCTAACTAATCTATCTTTCTTTCTTACTAATCTTTTTTTCTTTCTTTCTTTCTTTCTTACTAATCTTTTTTTTCTTTCTTTCTAACTAATCTATCTTTCTTTCTTTCTTTCTTTCTTGCTAATCTTTTTTCTTTCTTTCTTTCTTACTAATCTATCTTTCTTTCTTTCTTACTAATCTTTTTTCTTTCTTTCTAACTAATCTATCTTTCTTTCTTACTAATCTTTTTTTCTTTCTTTCTTACTAATCTTTTTTTTCTTTCTTTCTAACTAATCTATCTTTCTTTCTTTCTTTCTTGCTAATCTTTCTTTCTTTCTTTCTTTCTTACTAATCTATCTTTCTTTCTTTCTTACTAATCTTTTTTTCTTTCTTTCTTACTAATCTTTTTTCTTTCTTTCTTTCTAACTAATCTATCTTTCTTTCTAACTAATCTATCTTTCTTTCTAACTAATCTATCTTTCTTTCTAACTAATCTTTCTTTCTTTCTAACTACTCTATCTTTCTTTCATTCTAACTAATCTATCTTTCTTTCTAACTAATCTATCTTTCTTTCTAACTAATCTATATATCTTTCTTTCTAACTTATCTATCTTTCTTTCTAACTAATCTATCTTTCTTTCTTTCTAACTACTCTATCTTTCTTTCATTCTAACTAATCTATCTTTCTTTCTAACTAATCTAACTTTCTTTCTAACTAACTAATCTATCTTTCTTTCTTTCTTTCTAACAAATCTATTTATCTTTCTTTCTAACTAATCTATCTATCTATCTATCTTTCTTTCTAATCTATCTTTCTTTCTTTCTAACTAATCGAACTTTCTTTCTAACTAATCTATCTTTCTTTCTTTCTAACTACTCTATCTTTCTTTCATTCTAACTAATCTATCTTTCTTTCTAACTAATCTATCTATCTTTCTTTCTAACTAATCTATCTTTCTTTCTTTCTTTCTTGCTAATCTTTTTTCTTTCTTTCTTTCTTACTAATCTATCTTTCTTTCTTTCTTACTAATCTTTTTTTCTTTCTTTCTTTCTTACTAATCTATCTTTCTTTCTTTCTTACTAATCTATCTTTCTTTCATTCTTACTAATCTTTTTTTCTTTCTTTCTTTCTTACTAATCTATCTTTCTTTCTTTCTTACTAATCTATCTTTCTTTCATTCTTACTAATCTTTTTTTCTTTCTTTCTGTCTTACTAATCTATCTTTCTTTCTTTCTTACTAATCTTTTTTTCTATCTTTCTTTCTTACTAATCTATCTTTCTTTCTTTCTTACTAATCTTTTTTTCTTTCTTTCTTTCTTACTAATCTATCTTTCTTTCTTTCTTACTAATCTTTTTTTCTTTCTTTCTTACTAATCTTTTTTCTTTCTTTCTTTCTAACTAATCTATCTTTCTTTCTTACTAATCTTTTTTTCTTTCTTTCTTTCTTTCTTACTAATCTTTTTATTCTTTCTTTCTAACTAATCTATCTTTCTTTCTTTCTTTCTTTCTTGCTAATCTTTTTTTCTTTCTTTCTTTCTTACTAATCTATCTTTCTTTCTTTCTTACTAATCTTTTTTTCTTTCTTTCTTACTAATCTTTTTTCTTTCTTTCTTTCTAACTAATCTATCTTTCTTTCTTACTAATCTTTTTTTCTTTCTTTCTTTCTTTCTTTCTTTCTTACTAATCTTTTTTTTCTTTCTTTCTAACTAATCTATCTTTCTTTCTTTCTTTCTTGCTAATCTTTTTTCTTTCTTTCTTTCTTACTAATCTATCTTTCTTTCTTTCTTACTAATCTTTTTTCTTTCTTTCTAACTAATCTATCTTTCTTTCTTACTAATCTTTTTTTCTTTCTTTCTTTCTTTCTTTCTTACTAATCTTTTTTTCTTTCTTTCTAACTAATCTATCTTTCTTTCTTTCTTTCTTGCTAATCTTTTTTTCTTTCTTTCTTTCTTACTAATCTATCTTTCTTTCTTTCTTACTAATCTTTTTTTCTTTCTTTCTTACTAATCTTTTTTCTTTCTTTCTTTCTAACTAATCTATCTTTCTTTCTTACTAATCTTTTTTTCTTTCTTTCTTACTAATCTTTTTTCTTTCTTTCTAACTAATCTATCTTTCTTTCTTTCTTACTAATCTTTTTCTTTCTTTCTTTCTTACTAATCTTTCTTTCTTTCTTACTAATCTATCTTTCTTTCTTTCTAACTAATCTATCTTTCTTTCTTTCTTACTAATCTATCTTTCTTTCTTACTAATCTTTTTTCTCTCTTTCTAACTAATCTATCTATCTTTCTTACTAATCAATCTTTCTCTTACTAATGTATCTTTTTTTCTTTCTTACTAATCTATCTTTCTTTCCTTCTTTCTTTCTAACTAATCTATCTTTCTTTCTTACTAATCTTTTTTTATTTTTTTATTTCTAACTAATCTATCTTTCTTTCTCTTTCTTACTAATCTATCTTTCTTTCTTTCTTACTATTTTTTTTTCTTTCTTTCTTTCTTACTAATCTATCTTTCTTTCTTTCTTACTAATCTATCTTTCTTTCTTTCTAACTAATCTATCTTTCTTTCTTACTAATCTTTTTTTATTTTTTTATTTCTAACTAATCTATCTTTCTTTCTTTCTTTCTTTCTTTCTAACTAATCTATCTTTCTTTCTTTCTTACTAATCTTTTTTTCTTTCTTTCTTTCTAACTAATCTATCTTTCTTTCTTTCTTACTGAACTATAAACTAATTAAACTTTAAACTAATTTAAACTTTAAACTTCTTCAAACTTATTGGTCCAAACTTTCACAAGCCAACTTAAAGTTTGTCTCGACGAACTTTTTCTAGTTATTCTTCTTCTTATTAAGTTGGCTTGGAAAAGCCAACTTACTGAAATCCTATTTAAACTTATTATTATTCTTCTTCTTCTTCTTCTTCTTATTTTTCTTACCCAAAAAATTCTGACTCTAACTCGTCCTAGAGCTTTAACTCTACAAACTCCAAACTCGGGTCAGACCTTCAGACTGTTCTGACTCGGTGTGCTATATCTTTTCAAACTGATTTGACTTTCAGATTTCTTAAAAATTAATATTAAAAATCATAAAAATCCCATTGACTTTCATTGCAACAGTTCAAATTGAGCCAAGACTACGGTGGCCCAGTAGTGAACAACACAAAAACTCAAATCTAAACTCCCTGAAGCCCTAGATTCAATTGAACTACCATTCTATATGTACTAATGAACTTTATCTATCTATCTATCTATCTATCTTTCTAACTTATCTTTCTTTCTTTCTAACTAATCTTTCTTTCTTTCTACCTAATCTTTCTTTATTTCTTTCTTTCTTACTAATCTATCTTTCTTTCAAACTAATCTTTCTTTCTTTCAAACTAATCTTTCTTTCTTTCTAACTAATATTTCTTTCTTGCTAACTGATCTATCTTTCTTTCTTTCTAACTAATCTTTCTTTCTTTCTAACTAATCTATCTTTCTTCTTTCTAACTAATCTATCTTTCTTTCTAACTAATCTATCTTTCTTTCTAACTAATCTACCTTACTTTCTTTCTAACTAATCTCTTTCTTTCTTTCTAACTACTCTATCTTTCTTTCATTCTAACTTTTCTTTCTTTCTAACTAATCTATCTATCTTTCTAACTAATCTCTTTCTTTCTAACCAATCTTTCATTCTTTCTTTCTTACTTTCTTTTATTCTTTCTTTCTAACTAATCTATCTTTTTTCTTTCTAACTAATCTTTCTTTCTTTCTAACTAATCTATCTATCTTTCTTTCTAACTAATCTTTCTTTCTTTCTAACTAATCTTTCTTTCTTTCTAACTAATCTATCTTTCTTTCTTTCTAAATAATCTATCTTTCTTTCTAACTAATCTATCTATCTATCTTTCTTTCTAACTAATCTATCTATCTTTCTTTCTAACTACTTTATCTTTATTTCTAACTAATCTATCGTTCTTTATTCCTTTCTTTCTTTCTTACTAATCTATCTTTCTTTCTTTCTAACCAATCTATCATTCTTTCTTTCTTTCTAACTAATCTTTCTTTCTTTCTAACTAATCTATCTATCTTTCTTTCTAACTAATCTATCTTTCTTTCTTTCTAACTAATCTATCTTTTTTTTCTAACTAATCTATCTATCTTTCTTTCTAACTAATATATCTTTCTTTCTTTCTAACTAATCTATCTTTCTTTCTTTATAACTAATCTATCTATCTATCTATCTTTCTTTCTAACTAATCTATCTCTTTCTTTCTAACTAACTAGTCTTTCTAACTAATCTATCTTTCTTTCTTTCTTTCTTTCTAACTAATCTATGTTTCTTTCTTTCTAACTAATCCATCTTTCTTTATATCTTTCTTACTAACTAATCTATCTTTCTTTCTAACCAATCTTTCTTTCTTTCTTTCTTTTTTCATTCTTTCTAACTAATCTATCTTTCTTTCTTTCTAACTAATCTATCTTTCTTTCTAACTAATCTATCTATCTTTCTTTCTAACTAATCTATCTTTCTTTCTTTCTAACTAATCTATCTATCTATCTTTCTAACTAATCTATCTTTCTTTCTAACTAATCTATCTTTCTTTCTAACTAATCTATCTATCTTTCTTTCTAACTAATCTATCTTTCTTTCTTTCTAACTAATCTATCTATCTATCTATCTTTCTAACTAATCTATCTTTCTTTCTAACTAATCTATCTTTCTTTCTTTCTAACTAACTAATCTTTCTTTCTAACTAATCTATCTTTCTTTCTTTCTAACTAATCTATGTTTCTTTCTTTCTAACTAATCTATCTTTCTTTCTACCTTTTTAACTAATCTATCTTTCTTTCTAACCAATCTTTCTTTCTTTCTTTCTTACTTTCTTTCTTTCTAACTAATCTATCTTTTTTCTTTCTAACTAATCTATCTATCTTTCTTTCTAACTAATCTTTCTTTCTTTCTAACCAATCTATCTTTCTTTCTTTCTAACTAATCTTTCTTTCTTTCTTTCTAACTTATCTATCTATCTTTCTAACTAATCTATCTTTCTTTCTTTCTAACTAATCTATCTTTCTTTCTAACTAATCTATCTTACTTTCTAACTAATTTATCTTTCTTTCTTTCTAACTAATCTATCTTTCTTTTTTTCTAACTAATCTATCTTTCTAGCTAATCTATCTTTCTTTCTATCAAATCCATCTTTCTTTGTTTTTTAAATAATCTATCTTTCTTTATTTCTAACTAAGTTATCTTTCTTTCTAACTAATCTATCTTTCTTTCTAACTAATCTATCTTTCTAACTAATCTATCTTTCTTTCTAACAAATCTCTTTCTTTGTTTTTTAACTAATCTATCTTTCTTTCTAACTAATTTATCTTTCTTTCTAACTAATCTATCTTTCTTTCTAACTAATCTATCTTTCTTTCTTTCTAATCTATCTTTCTTTCTTTCTAACTAATCTATCTTACTTTCTTTCTTTTTAATTAACTTTCTTTCTTTCTAACTAATCTATCTTTCTTTCTTTCTAACTGATCTATCTTTCTTTTTCTTTCTAACTAATCTATCTTTCTTTCTTTCTAACTAATCTTTCTTTCTTTCTTACTAATCTATCTTTCTTTCTTTCTTTCTAACTAATCTATCTTTCTTTCTTACTAATATTTTTTTCTTTCTTTCTTTCTAACTAATCTATCTTTCTAACTAATCTTTCTTTCTTTCTTTCTTTTTAATTAACTTTCTTTCTTTCTTTCTTTCTAACCAATCTCTTTCTTTCTTTCTAACTAATCTATCTTTCTTTTTCTTTGTAACTAATCTATCTTTCTTTCTTTCTAACTAATCTTTCTTTCTTTCTTACTAATCTTTTTTTCTTTCTTTCTTTCTAACTAATCTATCTATCTTTCTTTCTTTCTTTCTTTTTAATTAACTTTATTTCTTTCTTTCTTTCTAACTAATCTATCTTTCTTCTAACTAATCTATCTTTCTTTTTCTTTCTAACTAATCTATCTTTCTTTCTTTCTTTCTAACTAATCTATCTTTCTCACTAATCTATCTTTCTTTCTTTCTTTCTTACTAATATATCTTTCTTTCCTTTTTTCTTTCTAACTAATCTATCTTTCTTTCTTTCTTACTAATCTTTTTTTCTTTCTTTTTTCTAACTAATCTATCTATCTTTCATTCTTTCTTTCTAACTAATCTTTTTTTTCTTTCTTTCTAACTAATCTATCTTTCTTTCTTTCTAACTTATCTATATTTCTTTCTTTCTTTCTTTCTTTCTTTCTTTCTTTCTTTCTAACTAATCTATCCTTCTAACTAATCTTTCTTTCTTTCTTTTTAATTAACTTTCTTTCTTTCTTTCTTACTAATCTATCTATCTTTCTTTCTACCTAATCTATATTTCTTTTTTTCTTTTTAATTAACTTTCTTTCTTTCTTTCTTTCTTTCTTTCTAACTAATCTATCTTTCTTTCTTACTAATCTATCTTTCTTTTTCTTTCTAACTAATCTCTTTTTTTCTAACTAATCTATCTTTCTTTCTCACTAATCTTTTTTCTTTCTTTCTTTCTAACTAATCTATCTATCTCACTAATCTATCTTTCTTCCTTTCTTTCTTACTAATCTATCTTTCTTTCCTTTTTTCTTTCTAACTAATCTATCTTTCTTTCTTTCTTACTAATCTTTTTTTCTTTCTTTCTAACTAATCCATCTTTCTTTCTCTCTAACTAATCTATCTTTCTTTCTCACTAATCTTTTTTCTTTCTTTCTTTCTAACTAATCTATCTATCTCACTAATCTATCTTTCTTCCTTTCTTTCTTAGTAATCTATCTTTCTTTCCTTTTTTCTTTCTAACTAATCTATCTTTCTTTCTTTCTTTCTAACTAATCTTTTTTCTTTCTTTCTAACTAATCCACCTTTCTTTCTTTCTAACTAATCTATCTTTCTTTCTTTCTAACTTATCTATATTTCTTTTTCTCTTTCTTTCTTTCTTTCTTTCTTTCTTTCTTTCTAACTAATCTATCTTTCTTTCTTACTAATCTTTTTTTCTTTCTTTCTTTCTAACTAATCTATCTTTCTAACTAATCTTTCTTTCTTTCTTTTTAATTAACTTTCTTTCTTTCTTTCTAACTAATCTATCTATCTTTCTATCTTTCTTTCTACCTAATCTATCTTTCTTTCTTTCTTTTTAATTAACTTTCTTTCTTTCTTTCTTTCTTTCTTTCTAACTAATTTATCTTTCTTTCTTTCTAACTAATCTATCTTTCTTTTTCTTACTAACTAATCTTTCTTTCTTTCTTTCTTTCTAACTAATCTATCTTTCTTTCTCACTAATCTTTTTTTCTTTTTCTTTCTTACTAATCTATCTTTCTTTCCTTTTTTCTTTCTAACTAATCTATCTTTCTTTCTTACTAATCTTTTTTTCTTTCTTTTTTCTAACTAATCTATGTTTCTTTCTTTCTAACTAATCTTTTTTTCTTTCTTTCTAACTAATCTATCTTTCTTTCTTTCTTTCTTTCTTACTAATCTTTTTTCTTTCTTTCTTTCTAACTAATCTATCTTTCTAACTAATCTTTCTTTCTTTCTTTTTAATTAACTTTCTTTCTTTCTTTCTAACTAATCTATCTTTCTTTCTTTCTAACTAATCTATCTTTCTTTTTCTTTCTAACTAATCTCTTTCTTTCTTTCTTTCTTTCTAACTAATCTATCTTTCTTTCTTTCTTTCTAACTAATCTTTTTTCTTTCTTTCTAACTAATCCATCTTTCTTTCTTTCTAACTAATCTATCTTTCTTTCTTTATAACTTATCTATATTTCTTTCTTTCTTTCTCTTTCTTTCTTTCTTTCTTTCTTTCTAACTAATCTATCTTTCTTTCTTACTAATCTTTTTTTCTTTCTTTCTTTCTAACTAATCTATCTTTCTAACTAATCTTTCTTTCTTTCTCTTTAATTAACTTTCTTTCTTTCTTTCTAACTAATCTATCTATCTTTCTATCTTTCTTTCTACCTAATCTATCTTTCTTTCTTTCTTTTTAATTAACTTTCTTTCTTTCTTTCTAACTAATCTATCTTTCTTTCTTTCTAAATAAAAACTATCTTTCTTTTTCTTTCTAACTAATCTATCTATCTTTCTATCTTTCTTTCTTTCTTTTTAATTAACTTTCTTTCTTTCTTTCTTTCTAACTAATCTATCTTTCTTTCTCACTAATCTCTTTTTCTTTCTTTCTTTCTAACTAATCTATCTATCTTTCTATCTTTCTTACTAATCAATCTTTCTTTCTTTCTTACTAATTTATCTTTCTTTCTTTCTTTCTTACTAATCTATCTTTCTTTCCTTTTTTCTTTCTAACTAATCTATCTTTCTTTCCTTTTTTCTTTCTAACTAATCTTTCTTTCTTTCTTTCTTTCTAACTAATCTATCTTTCTTTCTTTCTTTCTTTCTTTCTCACTAATCTTTTTTTCTTTCTTTCTAACTAATCTATCTATCTTTCTATCTTTCTTACTAATCAATCTTTCTTTCTTTCTTACTAATTTATCTTTCTTTCTTTCTTTCTTACTAATCTTTTTTTCTTTCTTTCTTTCTAACTAATCTATCTTTCTTTCTTTCTAACTTATCTATATTTCTTTCTTTCTTTCTTTCTTACTAATCTATCTTTCTTTCTAACTAATCTCTTTCTTTCTTTCTTTCTAACTAATCTATCTTTCTTTCTTTCTTACTAATCTTTTTTTCTTTCTTTTTTCTAACTAATCTATCTTTCTTTCTTTCTTTCTAACTTATCTATATTTCTTTCTTTCTTACAAATCTATCTTTCTTTCTAACTAATCTATCTTTCTTTCTTTCTTTCTTTCTTTCTAACTAATCTATCTTTCTTTCTTTCTTACTAATCTTTTTTTCTTTCTTTCTAACTAATCTATATTTCTTTCTTTCTTACTAAACTATAAACTAATTAAACTTTAAACTTCTTTAAACTTCTTCAAACTTATTGGTCCAAACTTTCACAAGCCAACTTAAAGTTTGTCTCGACGAACTTTTTCTAGTTATTTTTCTTACCCAAAAAATTCTGACTCTAACTCGTCCTAGAGCTTTAACTCTACAAACTCCAAACTCGGGTCAGACCTTCAGACTGTTCTGACTCGGTGTGCTATATCTTTTCAAACTGATTTGACTTTCAGATTTCTTAAAAATTAATATTAAAAATCATAAAAATCCCATTGACTTTCATTGCAACAGTTCAAATTGAGCCAAGACTACGGTGGCCCAGTAGTGAACAACACAAAAACTCAAATCTAAACTCCCTGAAGCCCTAGATTCAATTAAACTACCATTCTATATGTACTAATGAACTTTATCTATCTATCTATCTATCTATCTATCTATATATCTATCTATCTATCTATCTATCTATCTATCTATCTATCTATCTATCTATCTATCTATCTATCTATCTTTCTAACTTATCTTTCTTTCTTTCTAACTAATCTTTCTTTCTTTCTACCTAATCTTTCTTTATTTCTTTCTTTCTTACTAATCTATCTTTCTTTCAAACTAATCTTTCTTTCTTTCAAACTAATCTTTCTTTCTTTCTAACTAATATTTCTTTCTTGCTAACTGATCTATCTTTCTTTCTTTCTAACTAATCTTTCTTTCTTTCTAACTAATCTATCTTTCTTCTTTCTAACTAATCTATCTTTCTTTCTAACTAATCTACCTTACTTTCTTTCTAACTAATCTATCTTTCTTTCTAACTAATCTATCTATCTTTCTTTCTTTC
Organism: Semotilus atromaculatus; assembly: GCA_031834385.1. NCBI lineage: Eukaryota > Metazoa > Chordata > Actinopteri > Cypriniformes > Leuciscidae > Semotilus > Semotilus atromaculatus. The sequence continues at coordinate 31,494,686 of JAULUF010000010.1, read as the reverse complement.
TAACTACTCTATCTTTCTTTCATTCTAACTTTTCTTTCTTTCTAACTAATCTATCTATCTTTCTAACTAATCTCTTTCTTTCTAACCAATCTTTCATTCTTTCTTTCTTACTTTCTTTTATTCTTTCTTTCTAACTAATCTATCTTTTTTCTTTCTAACTAATCTTTCTTTCTTTCTAACTAATCTATCTATCTTTCTTTCTTTCTAACTAATCTATCTATCTTTCTTTCATTCTAACTAATCTTTTCTTTCTTTCTAACTAATCTCTATCTTTCAAACTAATCTATCTTTCTTTCTAACCAATTTTTCTTTCTTTCTTTCTGTCTTTCTTTTTTTCTTTCTAACTAATCTATCTTTCTTTCTAACTAATCTTTCTTTCTTTCTAACTAATCTTTCTTTCTTTCTAACTAATCTATCTTTCTTTCTTTCTAAATAATCTATCTTTCTTTCTAACTAATCTATCTATCTATCTTTCTTTCTAACTAATCTATCTATCTTTCTTTCTAACTACTTTATCTTTATTTCTAACTAATCTATCGTTCTTTATTCCTTTCTTTCTTTCTTACTAATCTATCTTTCTTTCTTTCTAACCAATCTATCATTCTTTCTTTCTTTCTAACTAATCTTTCTTTCTTTCTAACTAATCTATCTATCTTTCTTTCTAACTAATCTATCTTTCTTTCTTTCTAACTAATCTATCTTTTTTTTCTAACTAATCTATCTATCTTTCTTTCTAACTAATATATCTTTCTTTCTTTCTAACTAATCTATCTCTCTTTCTTTCTAACTAATCTATCTATCTATCTATCTTTCTTTCTAACTAATCTATCTCTTTCTTTCTAACTAACTAGTCTTTCTAACTAATCTATCTTTCTTTCTTTCTTTCTTTCTAACTAATCTATGTTTCTTTCTTTCTAACTAATCCATCTTTCTTTATATCTTTCTTACTAACTAATCTATCTTTCTTTCTAACCAATCTTTCTTTCTTTCTTTCTTTTTTCATTCTTTCTAACTAATCTATCTTTCTTTCTTTCTAACTAATCTATCTTTCTTTCTAACTAATCTATCTATCTTTCTTTCTAACTAATCTATCTTTCTTTCTTTCTAACTAATCTATCTATCTATCTATCTATCTATCTATCTTTCTAACTAATCTATCTTTCTTTCTAACTAATCTATCTTTCTTTCTAACTAATCTATCTATCTTTCTTTCTAACTAATCTATCTTTCTTTCTTTCTAACTAATCTATCTATCTATCTATCTTTCTAACTAATCTATCTTTCTTTCTAACTAATCTATCTTTCTTTCTTTCTAACTAACTAATCTTTCTTTCTTTCTAACTAATCTATCTTTCTTTCTTTCTTTCTAACTAATCTATGTTTCTTTCTTTCTAACTAATCTATCTTTCTTTCTATCTTTCTAACTAATCTATCTTTCTTTCTAACCAATCTTTCTTTCTTTCTTTCTTACTTTCTAACTAATCTATCTTTTTTCTTTCTAACTAATCTATCTATCTTTCTTTCTAACTAATCTTTCTTTCTTTCTAACCAATCTATCTTTCTTTCTTTCTAACTAATCTTTCTTTCTTTCTTTCTAACTTATCTATCTATCTTTCTAACTAATCTATCTTTCTTTCTTTCTAACTAATCTATCTTTCTTTCTAACTAATCTATCTTACTTTCTAACTAATTTATCTTTCTTTCTTTCTAACTAATCTATCTTTCTTTTTTTCTAACTAATCTATCTTTCTTTCTATCAAATCCATCTTTCTTTGTTTTTTAAATAATCTATCTTTCTTTATTTCTAACTAAGTTATCTTTCTTTCTAACTAATCTATCTTTCTTTCTAACTAATCTATCTTTCTAACTAATCTATCTTTCTTTCTAACAAATCTCTTTCTTTGTTTTTTAACTAATCTATCTTTCTTTCTAACTAATTTATCTTTCTTTCTAACTAATCTATCTTTCTTTCTAACTAATCTATCTTTCTTTCTTTCTAATCTATCTTTCTTTCTTTCTAACTAATCTATCTTACTTTCTTTCTTTCTTTTTAATTAACTTTCTTTCTTTCTTTCTAACTAATCTATCTTTCTTTCTTTCTAACTGATCTATCTTTCTTTTTCTTTCTAACTAATCTATCTTTCTTTCTTTCTAACTAATCTTTCTTTCTTTCTTACTAATCTATC
>JAULUF010000010.1:31175000-31487500 GCA_031834385.1 Semotilus atromaculatus | reverse complement strand
TCTAACTACTCTATCTTTCTTTCATTCTAACTAATCTATCTTTCTTTCTAACTAATCTAACTTTCTTTCTAACTAACTAATCTATCTTTCTTTCTTTCTAACAAATCTATTTATCTTTCTTTCTAACTAATCTATCTATCTATCTATCTTTCTTTCTAATCTATCTTTCTTTCTTTCTAACTAATCGAACTTTCTTTCTAACTAATCTATCTTTCTTTCTTTCTAACTACTCTATCTTTCTTTCATTCTAACTAATCTATCTTTCTTTCTAACTAATCTATCTTTCTTTCTTTCTTTCTTGCTAATCTTTTTTCTTTCTTTCTTTCTTACTAATCTATCTTTCTTTCTTTCTTACTAATCTTTTTTTCTTTCTTTCTTTCTTACTAATCTATCTTTCTTTCTTTCTTACTAATCTATCTTTCTTTCATTCTTACTAATCTTTTTTTCTTTCTTTCTTTCTTACTAATCTATCTTTCTTTCTTTCTTACTAATCTATCTTTCTTTCATTCTTACTAATCTTTTTTTCTTTCTTTCTGTCTTACTAATCTATCTTTCTTTATTTCTTACTAATCTTTTTCTATCTTTCTTTCTTACTAATCTATCTTTCTTTCTTACTAATCTTTTTTTCTTTCTTTCTTTCTAACTAATCTATCTTTCTTTCTTTCTTACTAATCTTTTTTTCTTTCTTTCTTTCTTACTAATCTATCTTTCTTTCTTTCTTACTAATCTTTTTTTCTTTCTTTCTTACTAATCTTTTTTCTTTCTTTCTTTCTAACTAATCTATCTTTCTTTCTTATTAATCTTTTTTTCTTTCTTTCTTTCTTTCTTACTAATCTTTTTTTTCTTTCTTTCTAACTAATCTATCTTTCTTTCTTTCTTTCTTGCTAATCTTTTTTCTTTCTTTCTTTCTTACTAATCTATCTTTCTTTCTTTCTTACTAATCTTTTTTTCTTTCTTTCTTACTAATCTTTTTTCTTTCTTTCTTTCTAACTAATCTATCTTTCTTTCTTACTAATCTTTTTTTCTTTCTTTCTTTCCTACTAATCTTTTTTTTTCTTTCTTTCTAACTAATCTATCTTTCTTTCTTTCTTTCTTGCTAATCTTTTTTCTTTCTTTCTTTCTTACTAATCTATCTTTCTTTCTTTCTTACTAATCTTTTTTCTTTCTTTCTAACTAATCTATCTTTCTTTCTTACTAATCTTTTTTTCTTTCTTTCTTACTAATCTTTTTTTTCTTTCTTTCTAACTAATCTATCTTTCTTTCTTTCTTTCTTGCTAATCTTTCTTTCTTTCTTTCTTTCTTACTAATCTTTTTTCTTTCTTTCTTTCTAACTAATCTATCTTTCTTTCTAACTAATCTATCTTTCTTTCTAACTAATCTATCTTTCTTTCTAACTAATCTTTCTTTCTTTCTAACTACTCTATCTTTCTTTCATTCTAACTAATCTATCTTTCTTTCTAACTAATCTATCTTTCTTTCTAACTAATCTATATATCTTTCTTTCTAACTTATCTATCTTTCTTTCTAACTAATCTATCTTTCTTTCTTTCTAACTACTCTATCTTTCTTTCATTCTAACTAATCTATCTTTCTTTCTAACTAATCTAACTTTCTTTCTAACTAACTAATCTATCTTTCTTTCTTTCTTGCTAATCTTTTTTCTTTCTTTCTTTCTTACTAATCTATCTTTCTTTCTTTCTTACTAATCTTTTTTTCTTTCTTTCTTTCTTACTAATCTATCTTTCTTTCTTTCTTACTAATCTATCTTTCTTTCATTCTTACTAATCTTTTTTTCTTTCTTTCTTTCTTACTAATCTATCTTTCTTTCTTTCTTACTAATCTATCTTTCTTTCATTCTTACTAATCTTTTTTTCTTTCTTTCTGTCTTACTAATCTATCTTTCTTTATTTCTTACTAATCTTTTTCTATCTTTCTTTCTTACTAATCTATCTTTCTTTCTTACTAATCTTTTTTTCTTTCTTTCTTTCTAACTAATCTATCTTTCTTTCTTTCTTACTAATCTTTTTTTCTTTCTTTCTTTCTTACTAATCTATCTTTCTTTCTTTCTTACTAATCTTTTTTTCTTTCTTTCTTACTAATCTTTTTTCTTTCTTTCTTTCTAACTAATCTATCTTTCTTTCTTATTAATCTTTTTTTCTTTCTTTCTTTCTTTCTTACTAATCTTTTTTTTCTTTCTTTCTAACTAATCTATCTTTCTTTCTTTCTTTCTTGCTAATCTTTTTTCTTTCTTTCTTTCTTACTAATCTATCTTTCTTTCTTTCTTACTAATCTTTTTTTCTTTCTTTCTTACTAATCTTTTTTCTTTCTTTCTTTCTAACTAATCTATCTTTCTTTCTTACTAATCTTTTTTTCTTTCTTTCTTTCCTACTAATCTTTTTTTTTCTTTCTTTCTAACTAATCTATCTTTCTTTCTTTCTTTCTTGCTAATCTTTTTTCTTTCTTTCTTTCTTACTAATCTATCTTTCTTTCTTTCTTACTAATCTTTTTTCTTTCTTTCTAACTAATCTATCTTTCTTTCTTACTAATCTTTTTTTCTTTCTTTCTTACTAATCTTTTTTTTCTTTCTTTCTAACTAATCTATCTTTCTTTCTTTCTTTCTTGCTAATCTTTCTTTCTTTCTTTCTTTCTTACTAATCTATCTTTCTTTCTTTCTTACTAATCTTTTTTTCTTTCTTTCTTACTAATCTTTTTTCTTTCTTTCTTTCTAACTAATCTATCTTTCTTTCTAACTAATCTATCTTTCTTTCTAACTAATCTATCTTTCTTTCTAACTAATCTTTCTTTCTTTCTAACTACTCTATCTTTCTTTCATTCTAACTAATCTATCTTTCTTTCTAACTAATCTATCTTTCTTTCTAACTAATCTATATATCTTTCTTTCTAACTTATCTATCTTTCTTTCTAACTAATCTATCTTTCTTTCTTTCTAACTACTCTATCTTTCTTTCATTCTAACTAATCTATCTTTCTTTCTAACTAATCTAACTTTCTTTCTAACTAACTAATCTATCTTTCTTTCTTTCTAACAAATCTATTTATCTTTCTTTCTAACTAATCTATCTATCTATCTTTCTTTCTAATCTATCTTTCTTTCTTTCTAACTAATCGAACTTTCTTTCTAACTAATCTATCTTTCTTTCTTTCTAACTACTCTATCTTTCTTTCATTCTAACTAATCTATCTTTCTTTCTAACTAATCTATCTATCTTTCTTTCTAACTAATCTATCTTTCTTTCTTTCTTTCTTGCTAATCTTTTTTCTTTCTTTCTTTCTTACTAATCTCTTTCTTTCTTTCTTACTAATCTTTTTTTCTTTCTTTCTTTCTTACTAATCTATCTTTCTTTCTTTCTTACTAATCTATCTTTCTTTCATTATTACTAATCTTTTTTTCTTTCTTTCTTTCTTACTAATCTATCTTTCTTTCTTTCTTACTAATCTATCTTTCTTTCATTCTTACTAATCTTTTTTTCTTTCTTTCTGTCTTACTAATCTATCTTTCTTTCTTTCTTACTAATCTTTTTTTCTATCTTTCTTTCTTACTAATCTATCTTTCTTTCTTTCTTACTAATCTTTTTTTCTTTCTTTCTTTCTTACTAATCTATCTTTCTTTCTTTCTTACTAATCTTTTTTTCTTTCTTTCTTACTAATCTTTTTTCTTTCTTTCTTTCTAACTAATCTATCTTTCTTTCTTACTAATCTTTTTTTCTTTCTTTCTTTCTTTCTTTCTTACTAATCTTTTTATTCTTTCTTTCTAACTAATCTATCTTTCTTTCTTTCTTTCTTTCTTGCTAATCTTTTTTTCTTTCTTTCTTTCTTACTAATCTATCTTTCTTTCTTTCTTACTAATCTTTTTTTCTTTCTTTCTTACTAATCTTTTTTCTTTCTTTCTTTCTAACTAATCTATCTTTCTTTCTTACTAATCTTTTTTTCTTTCTTTCTTTCTTTCTTTCTTTCTTACTAATCTTTTTTTTCTTTCTTTCTAACTAATCTATCTTTCTTTCTTTCTTTCTTGCTAATCTTTTTTCTTTCTTTCTTTCTTACTAATCTATCTTTCTTTCTTTCTTACTAATCTTTTTTCTTTCTTTCTAACTAATCTATCTTTCTTTCTTACTAATCTTTTTTTCTTTCTTTCTTTCTTTCTTTCTTACTAATCTTTTTTTTCTTTCTTTCTAACTAATCTATCTTTCTTTCTTTCTTTCTTGCTAATCTTTTTTTCTTTCTTTCTTTCTTACTAATCTATCTTTCTTTCTTTCTTACTAATCTTTTTTTCTTTCTTTCTTACTAATCTTTTTTCTTTCTTTCTTTCTAACTAATCTATCTTTCTTTCTTACTAATCTTTTTTTCTTTCTTTCTTACTAATCTTTTTTCTTTCTTTCTAACTAATCTATCTTTCTTTCTTTCTTACTAATCTTTTTCTTTCTTTCTTACTAATCTTTCTTTCTTTCTTACTAATCTATCTTTCTTTCTTTCTAACTAATCTATCTTTCTTTCTTTCTTACTAATCTATCTTTCTTTCTTACTAATCTTTTTTCTCTCTTTCTAACTAATCTATCTATCTTTCTTACTAATCAATCTTTCTCTTACTAATCTATCTTTTTTTCTTTCTTACTAATCTATCTTTCTTTCCTTCTTTCTTTCTAACTAATCTATCTTTCTTTCTTACTAATCTTTTTTTATTTTTTTATTTCTAACTAATCTATCTTTCTTTCTCTTTCTTACTAATCTATCTTTCTTTCTTTCTTACTATTTTTTTTCTTTCTTTCTTTCTTACTAATCTATCTTTCTTTCTTTCTAACTAATCTATCTTTCTTTCTTACTAATCTTTTTTTATTTTTTTATTTCTAACTAATCTATCTTTCTTTCTTTCTTTCTTTCTAACTAATCTATCTTTCTTTCTTTCTTACTAATCTTTTTTTCTTTCTTTCTTTCTAACTAATCTATCTTTCTTTCTTTCTTACTGAACTATAAACTAATTAAACTTTAAACTAATTTAAACTTTAAACTTCTTCAAACTTATTGGTCCAAACTTTCACAAGCCAACTTAAAGTTTGTCTCGACGAACTTTTTCTAGTTATTCTTCTTCTTCTTATTTTTCTTACCCAAAAAATTCTGACTCTAACTCGTCCTAGAGCTTTAACTCTACAAACTCCAAACTCGGGTCAGACCTTCAGACTGTTCTGACTCGGCGTGCTATATCTTTTCAAACTGATTTGACTTTCAGATTTCTTAAAAATTAATATGAAAAATCATAAAAATCCCATTGACTTTCATTGCAACAGTTCAAATTGAGCCAAGACTACGGTGGCCCAGCAGTGGACACCAAATAAACTCAAATCTAAACTCCCTGAAGCCCTAGACTCAATTAAACTACCATTCTATATGTACTAATAAACTTATTATCTATCTATCTATCTATCTATCTATCTATCTATCTATCTATCTATCTATCTATCTATCCATCTATCTCTTTCAACTATCTATCTCTCTTTCTATCTATACATCTCTTTCTTTCTTTCTTTCTAACTAATCTATTTTTTCTTTCATTCTAACTAATCTATCTTTTTTCTTTCTAACTAATCTATCTTTCTTTCTAACTGATCTATCTTTTTTCTTTCTAACTACTCTATCTTTCTTTCATTCTAACTAATCTATCTTTCTTTCTAACTAATCTATCTTTCTTTCTTTCTAACTACTCTATCTTTCTTTCATTCTAACTAATCTATCTTTCTTTCTAACTAATCTATCTTTCTTTCTAACTAATCTATCTTTCTTTCTAACTAATCTATCTTTCTTTCTAACTAATCTTTCTTTCTTTCTAACTACTCTATCTTTCTTTCATTCTAACTAATCTATCTTTCTTTCTAACTAATCTATCTTTCTTTCTAACTAATCTATATATCTTTCTTTCTAACTTATCTATCTTTCTTTCTAACTAATCTATCTTTCTTTCTTTCTAACTACTCTATCTTTCTTTCATTCTAACTAATCTATCTTTCTTTCTAACTAATCTAACTTTCTTTCTAACTAACTAATCTATCTTTCTTTCTTTCTAACAAATCTATTTATCTTTCTTTCTAACTAATCTATCTATCTATCTATCTTTCTTTCTAATCTATCTTTCTTTCTTTCTAACTAATCGAACTTTCTTTCTAACTAATCTATCTTTCTTTCTTTCTAACTACTCTATCTTTCTTTCATTCTAACTAATCTATCTTTCTTTCTAACTAATCTATCTATCTTTCTTTCTAACTAATCTATCTTTCTTTCTTTCTTTCTTGCTAATCTTTTTTCTTTCTTTCTTTCTTACTAATCTATCTTTCTTTCTTTCTTACTAATCTTTTTTTCTTTCTTTCTTTCTTACTAATCTATCTTTCTTTCTTTCTTACTAATCTATCTTTCTTTCATTCTTACTAATCTTTTTTTCTTTCTTTCTTTCTTACTAATCTATCTTTCTTTCTTTCTTACTAATCTATCTTTCTTTCATTCTTACTAATCTTTTTTTCTTTCTTTCTGTCTTACTAATCTATCTTTCTTTATTTCTTACTAATCTTTTTTTCTATCTTTCTTTCTTACTAATCTATCTTTCTTTCTTACTAATCTTTTTTTCTTTCTTTCTTTCTAACTAATCTATCTTTCTTTCTTTCTTACTAATCTTTTTTTCTTTCTTTCTTTCTTACTAATCTATCTTTCTTTCTTTCTTACTAATCTTTTTTTCTTTCTTTCTTACTAATCTTTTTTCTTTCTTTCTTTCTAACTAATCTATCTTTCTTTCTTATTAATCTTTTTTTCTTTCTTTCTTTCTTTCTTTCTTACTAATCTTTTTTTTCTTTCTTTCTAACTAATCTATCTTTCTTTCTTTCTTTCTTTCTTGCTAATCTTTTTTCTTTCTTTCTTTCTTACTAATCTATCTTTCTTTCTTTCTTACTAATCTTTTTTTCTTTCTTTCTTACTAATCTTTTTTCTTTCTTTCTTTCTAACTAATCTATCTTTCTTTCTTACTAATCTTTTTTTCTTTCTTTCTTTCTTTCTTACTAATCTTTTTTTTCTTTCTTTCTAACTAATCTATCTTTCTTTCTTTCTTTCTTTCTTGCTAATCTTTTTTCTTTCTTTCTTTCTTACTAATCTATCTTTCTTTCTTTCTTACTAATCTTTTTTCTTTCTTTCTAACTAATCTATCTTTCTTTCTTACTAATCTTTTTTTCTTTCTTTCTTACTAATCTTTTTTTTCTTTCTTTCTAACTAATCTATCTTTCTTTCTTTCTTTCTTGCTAATCTTTCTTTCTTTCTTTCTTTCTTACTAATCTATCTTTCTTTCTTTCTTACTAATCTTTTTTTCTTTCTTTCTTACTAATCTTTTTTCTTTCTTTCTTTCTAACTAATCTATCTTTCTTTCTAACTAATCTATCTTTCTTTCTAACTAATCTATCTTTCTTTCTAACTAATCTTTCTTTCTTTCTAACTACTCTATCTTTCTTTCATTCTAACTAATCTATCTTTCTTTCTAACTAATCTATCTTTCTTTCTAACTAATCTATATATCTTTCTTTCTAACTTATCTATCTTTCTTTCTAACTAATCTATCTTTCTTTCTTTCTAACTACTCTATCTTTCTTTCATTCTAACTAATCTATCTTTCTTTCTAACTAATCTAACTTTCTTTCTAACTAACTAATCTATCTTTCTTTCTTTCTTTCTAACAAATCTATTTATCTTTCTTTCTAACTAATCTATCTATCTATCTATCTTTCTTTCTAATCTATCTTTCTTTCTTTCTAACTAATCGAACTTTCTTTCTAACTAATCTATCTTTCTTTCTTTCTAACTACTCTATCTTTCTTTCATTCTAACTAATCTATCTTTCTTTCTAACTAATCTATCTATCTTTCTTTCTAACTAATCTATCTTTCTTTCTTTCTTTCTTGCTAATCTTTTTTCTTTCTTTCTTTCTTACTAATCTATCTTTCTTTCTTTCTTACTAATCTTTTTTTCTTTCTTTCTTTCTTACTAATCTATCTTTCTTTCTTTCTTACTAATCTATCTTTCTTTCATTCTTACTAATCTTTTTTTCTTTCTTTCTTTCTTACTAATCTATCTTTCTTTCTTTCTTACTAATCTATCTTTCTTTCATTCTTACTAATCTTTTTTTCTTTCTTTCTGTCTTACTAATCTATCTTTCTTTCTTTCTTACTAATCTTTTTTTCTATCTTTCTTTCTTACTAATCTATCTTTCTTTCTTTCTTACTAATCTTTTTTTCTTTCTTTCTTTCTTACTAATCTATCTTTCTTTCTTTCTTACTAATCTTTTTTTCTTTCTTTCTTACTAATCTTTTTTCTTTCTTTCTTTCTAACTAATCTATCTTTCTTTCTTACTAATCTTTTTTTCTTTCTTTCTTTCTTTCTTACTAATCTTTTTATTCTTTCTTTCTAACTAATCTATCTTTCTTTCTTTCTTTCATTCTTGCTAATCTTTTTTTCTTTCTTTCTTTCTTACTAATCTATCTTTCTTTCTTTCTTACTAATCTTTTTTTCTTTCTTTCTTACTAATCTTTTTTCTTTCTTTCTTTCTAACTAATCTATCTTTCTTTCTTACTAATCTTTTTTTCTTTCTTTCTTTCTTTCTTTCTTACTAATCTTTTTTTTCTTTCTTTCTAACTAATCTATCTTTCTTTCTTTCTTTCTTGCTAATCTTTTTTCTTTCTTTCTTTCTTACTAATCTATCTTTCTTTCTTTCTTACTAATCTTTTTTCTTTCTTTCTAACTAATCTATCTTTCTTTCTTACTAATCTTTTTTTCTTTCTTTCTTTCTTTCTTACTAATCTTTTTTTCTTTCTTTCTAACTAATCTATCTTTCTTTCTTTCTTTCTTGCTAATCTTTTTTTCTTTCTTTCTTTCTTACTAATCTATCTTTCTTTCTTTCTTACTAATCTTTTTTTCTTTCTTTCTTACTAATCTTTTTTCTTTCTTTCTTTCTAACTAATCTATCTTTCTTTCTTACTAATCTTTTTTTCTTTCTTTCTTACTAATCTTTTTTCTTTCTTTCTAACTAATCTATCTTTCTTTCTTTCTTACTAATCTTTTTCTTTCTTTCTTTCTTACTAATCTTTCTTTCTTTCTTACTAATCTATCTTTCTTTCTTTCTAACTAATCTATCTTTCTTTCTTTCTTACTAATCTATCTTTCTTTCTTACTAATCTTTTTTCTCTCTTTCTAACTAATCTATCTATCTTTCTTACTAATCAATCTTTCTCTTACTAATGTATCTTTTTTTCTTTCTTACTAATCTATCTTTCTTTCCTTCTTTCTTTCTAACTAATCTATCTTTCTTTCTTACTAATCTTTTTTTATTTTTTTATTTCTAACTAATCTATCTTTCTTTCTCTTTCTTACTAATCTATCTTTCTTTCTTTCTTACTATTTTTTTTTCTTTCTTTCTTTCTTACTAATCTATCTTTCTTTCTTTCTTACTAATCTATCTTTCTTTCTTTCTAACTAATCTATCTTTCTTTCTTACTAATCTTTTTTTATTTTTTTATTTCTAACTAATCTATCTTTCTTTCTTTCTTTCTTTCTTTCTTTCTAACTAATCTATCTTTCTTTCTTTCTTACTAATCTTTTTTTCTTTCTTTCTTTCTAACTAATCTATCTTTCTTTCTTTCTTACTGAACTATAAACTAATTAAACTTTAAACTAATTTAAACTTTAAACTTCTTCAAACTTATTGGTCCAAACTTTCACAAGCCAACTTAAAGTTTGTCTCGACGAACTTTTTCTAGTTATTTATTATTATTATTATTTATTATTTATTTAGCTGAATAATAATATTATTATTATTTATTATTTATTTAGCTGAGGCCTAACCACAATCTCACAATCTCTCCGCAACCCAACCATACGCGCCAACCCGTTTGACTAAGGCTGCCGAGCCCCACTGGTGCATTAACGCAGTTACAGTGGCAACGGTTCCGTATGGCATACCACCTACCGCAAAACACAATATCTGCCCAACCACCCGTCATTCACGCAATATACACAGGAACGTAATGACTGTAAATACTATACAACCTATACAAATAAACCAACAGACTCTTCAAGTTTTTCAAGAATTCTACGAAACCGTAGCGTGGCGGCCTGTACACAGCCAGCTAGAATCTTTCCTTCTCAACCACAGCCAGTTGATGCTCCTTTCTGCTGCTTCAGATAAGTTCTTTACTGTGCGACGCAACTCTTGGCCGCTGAATCCGACATCTCTGAGGAACCGGGTTGTAGAGTGTGCCACAAAACCTCGACAACCCACTTCCACTGGATAAACCTGGACTCTCCATCCTCGCTGTTCTGCTTCAGTGGCCAAATGAGCATACCGCAGTTTCTTCCTCTCATATGCCTCATCTACAGCATCCTCCCATGGCACTGTCAACTCTATCAGTTGAACAATGCGTGCTGATCCAGACCACAAAACAATGTCTGGTCGTAGGTTAGTGGTGGCAATCTCAGGTGGAAAAATAAGCCGTTGATCAAGATCAGCCAGCATCTTCCAGTCCCTAGCAGCTTCCAGTTGTCCTGAGCGAGAATTGGTGTTAACACCTTTTCTTGGTGGTTGCTCGCCTGGGCGGAGGAATGTTGTCTTCTGCGTGTAATGTTTTGCTAGAACAGGCGGCAACTTATTGGTCATACTACGCTTGCCTTCCAATGCTAAAGCCAAACATCGCAGTACTTGGTCATGGCGCCAAGTAAACCGACCTTGGCTAAGAGCCACCTTACATCCTGTCAAAATGTGCCTTAATGTGGCAGGTGATGAACACAAAGGACAAGAGGGATCCTCTCCTACCCAGAGGTTTAGGTTCTGCGGTGATGGGAGAACATCATATGTTGACCTAATAAGGAAACTGATCCTACTCTCTTCCATTGACCAAAGGTCTTGCCAGCCCATCTTGCGTTGTTCCACACTCTCCCATCTCATCCACTCTCCCTGCTTGGCCTGGGAAATGGCCTTTATACTCCTCATCCTCTCCTCCTGCTTTCGCACCTCGTTGACTACCAGCTTCCTCCTTTGAGCTGGGCCTGCCTTGTGCCATTTAGGAGGAGCTAAACTGAGCCCCAAACCCCCTCTTCCATGCTGTACCTGTCCCACGATATCCCCAATTTGATATATATATATATATATATACACTCACCGGCCACTTTATTAGGTACCCCATGCTAGTAACGGGTTGGACCCCCTTTTGCCTTCAGAACTGCCTCAATTCTTCGTGGCATAGATTCAACAAGGTGCTGGAAGCATTCCTCAGGGAGTTTGGTCCATATTGACATGATGGCATCACACAGTTGCCGCAGATTTGTCGGCTGCACATCCATGATGCGAATCTCCCGTTCCACCACATCCCAAAGATGCTCTATTGGATTGAGATCTGGTGACTGTGGAGGCCATTTGAGTACAGCGAACTCATTGTCATGTTCAAGAAACCAGTCTGAGATGATTCCAGCTTTATGACATGGCGCATTATCCTGCTGAAAGTAGCCATCAGAAGTTGGGTACATTGTGGTCATAAAGGGATGGACATGGTCAGCAACAATACTCAGGTAGGCTGTGGCATGGCAACGATGCTCAATTGGTACCAAGGGGCCCAAAGAGTGCCAAGAAAATATTCCCCACACCATGACACCACCACCACCAGCCTGAACCGTTGATACAAGGCAGGATGGATCCATGCTTTCATGTTGTAGACGCCAAATTCTGACCCTACCATCCGAATGTCGCAGCAGAAATCGAGACTCATCAGACCAGGCAACGTTTTTCCAATCTTCTATTGTCCAATTTCGATGAGCTTGTGCAAATTGTAGCCTCAGTTTCCTGTTCTTAGCTGAAAGGAGTGGCACCCGGTGTGGTCTTCTGCTGCTGTAGCCCATCTGCCTCAAAGTTCGACGTACTGTGCGTTCAGAGATGCTCTTCTGCCCACCTTGGTTGTAACGGGTGGTTATTTGAGTCACTGTTGCCCTTCTATCAGCTCGAACCAGTCTGGCCATTCTCCTCTGACCTCTGGCATCAACAAGGCATTTCCGCCCACAGAACTGCCGCTCACTGGATGTTTTTTCTTTTTCGGACCATTCTCTGTAAACCCTAGAGATGGTTGTGCGTGAAAATCCCAGTAGATTAGCAGTTTCTGAAATACTCAGACCAGCCCTTCTGGCACCAACAATCATGCCACGTTCAAAGTCACTCAAATCACCTTTCTTCCCCATACTGATGCTCGGATTGAACTGCAGGAGATTGTCTTGACCATGTCTACATGCCTAAATGCACTGAGTTGCCGCCATGTGATTGGCTGCTTAGAAATTAAGTGTTAAGGAGCAGTTGGACAGGTGTACCTAATAAAGTGGCCGGTGAGTGTATATATATAATATGCATCTATAATCTATCCATGTATTTAGATATGTAGCCTATCTTTAATCTATCTATATATGTATCTATCTATCTCTTAATCTAGCTGTCTATATATATTTATATCTATGTATCTATTAATGTGTCACTATATGTATACTCTGTGTCTCTAGCCTATCAGTCAATGTGTTGTGTAAATTTAAATGTAAGCCTAAATTTAACTAAACAAATCGCACTATAAATGTCACTATATCACCAAAAATCCGCTATCTCAAAATCAAACTCCTCTCACAAAAACCCACGAGGTCAATATGCGTTGATTTCACTTTTATACAGATGTGCGATTGTGTGGTCTGTTTCCGACCGTGTCAATCAAACGCTGATTCGACGGATCACACCTGATGAAACACTTATTGAAACACTTCGAGGCTTCGTTTGGCCATAGTCACGTGACATGGGTGTTTTGAATCACGCTTCGAATCAGTGTTTCGAAACATCTTCGCTTCGGTGAAAAGTAATGCCATGTTTCCTCATTATATCTCCCAAGGGTAGCACGTACAGAGTGAACAGCAACGGTCCTAGTACTGAGCCTTGTGGTACGCCATACTGAACTTGTGATCTATAAGACATCTCTTCATTTACTGCTGCAAACTGATAACGGTCAGATAAGTATGATTTAAACCATGCTAGTGCAATTACACTAATGCAAACATAATTTTCAAATCTATTCAAAAGAATATTGTGGTCGATGGAATGCAGCACTAAGATCCAGCAATAGACTTAAGATCTCACTAATAGAGAGACACAACCACAATCGAAAGATAATAATTTAGCAAAATAAAAATACCAAATAATTTGAAACTCTAATAAGAGCAGTCTCAGTACTATGATATACTCTAAACCCTGACTGGAAATCCGTACTGAAACCGTGACCCTAAAACCGCAATACAACCTGAACCATGAGTAATTTGAACCATTACACCCCTAGTATTTATGTCCGATATTCAAATACTTTTTTGTCAAAATATGTAATGTTATGATTCCCTCATAGGTGGTTGGCCAGGTTCATGGCTTATAACACTTTGATGAAGAAATGAATGGAAAAAATCTACGCCTTTTAAAACTCTATTTGGCAGTACAACATCACGTGTTGTCATTCGGTAATTATGGTTATTATAACATTGCGTAAATGCAGCAATAGATCATCCCTAGGGCCCCCAGGGAAGCATGTGTAGCCACAACTCATGACTATGCCAGGTGTCACGTTTTGGTTCATGTTTTCATTGTTTTTTTGTTGTTGTAGTTTTCAGATGCCATGTGATTCCCTTATTCCCAATTGTTCACTGTGTTTCTTGTTAGTTATTATATAGCCCTCAAGTTCCTATTGTCTCTGGTCTAGTTTGGTTGGTTATAACCTAATTTATGTTCAAGTTATGTTCTTAGTCAAGCCAAGTTCTAGTCATTGTCTTGGTTTGTTTATCTGTATTTTGTTTAATAAACTGCACTTGGGTTCTCACTGCAACTCGCCTCAGTGGACTATACGTTACACCAGGGTTGTGATGGACGGCTACAGGGGGCTCTATAGCGCCCCCTAGATGTCAGTGTAGTGTAGTGTTGTGTTATTATCTTGATTTAAATTTAAACATTCTGTATGATGAAATAATAAAACGGACTATTTTCATAAAATGATCAGAGTTTGGAGCTGTACTGAATTTTAGAGGTGCGTGAGTTTATCCAGTGAAAAAATGTGTGTGCGAATATATGTACTATGGCCCGGTTCTTTATACAAAATTGGGCTCGGCCAATTGGTGACAGCTGACCTTGTCCAGCTCCACCTCTGTGAACCTAGTGGGTGGAGCTTAACCTAATTAGGTTTAGGGCGTGGCGGCACCAAAACATCATGCAACCCGTTGACCTCCACTTGAGGTTGAAGTTTCTAATAGACCTGTAAATTAGTACAAATGAAGTGAAATTTGTAAACGCATTCTTACGCTGTTTTACATTTTTATTTTTCCTTGTCATTTTTTGTTGAAAGGAATAACCAGGGACATAACCAGAAGTCTATGTGCAGAGCATCTGCTTTTATGTAACAGTAGCTAAGTTCCCATCCAAACCATTTCCGTGGATTTAACTTATGCACAAAATTGGAATATGGCAGAAAACATTTGCGAGAACAAAAAACAGAACAAAATTGTCACTTCCTTGGAAATTGGCGCAAAATATCTAATAAAAATCTAAGTTGCTGCAATCGTGGAAGAAACCATGGTAACTGTCGCAATAAACGTGGTCATGTTCTCTTGCGTTGGGATGCTGGTGTTTGGGAACACAATCGTTCGAGACGCTTCTGGGACGAATTAAACCAAATCATTCTGATGACTTTCAGAACCGCCAAAACAACATTTGAACATTTGAGATGCTGTGATGCGATTGGTCTGCTGGTTAGTCCAGTTATCCAATCACATGTTTGTTGCACTTTGAGTGATTTATTGAGTAAATGTGTTTCCATTGTAGTTTATGTCAAGTCATTACGTCTTATCAGATAAAAAGATTATCCACCTCAATTGAGCTCATACATTTGTAATGCGTGTTTTTAGAACTAGTGTTTTTCTACACTGCTCATGTAAAACCAACAAAAGGAAACGTTAAATTATGCAGATAACCTGAGACACAATTTTACCATTTTGATTATTTTGAATAATTATTGATGTTCCTTCAACTCAATGCATCTAGAAACGCACAGAATCAGCATCTCTTCCATCTTTTGATTTTTCATATCATGTAATGATACTTAATCACTGGCTACTCCTAAAAGTCTACAGCAAACAGGGTCAAAGTTGAATCTGACTTTAAGCTTCACACGTCTGACCTGCTTAAGTTCGATTAAGTTCGATACTTTGCGGAAAGTTTACGAATCACGGGATAGTCCTTTGAAAAGACCTATACTCAAAATGTTGTGAATCAATGGAAATAATGTAAACAAAATATTCATAAAAAAGCAGGCCTAATTTTTGACACATAATATTCTTGTATTAGACAGTACCAAGGCAAATGTGAACTCTTGAACGGCAAATAGCAGAGCATTGAAAAATGATTTCTATTTTGTTGTAATTACAAAGTTCGCTTGGATACTGATTTTACAAAAAAATGCATTCATTTCCTGCAGAGGCATTCATTCCCAGTGGAATACTAAACAGTCCTCTAGGCACATTAGAGTAAATCATCAAAGATGAACACATGAACTTTTATTTCACAGATGGTGCAAAATTGAAATCCGATGCATTAACAATAAATGAGAGGCAAAACTCAAAGGCATTAAAAAAAAAACAGCAAAGTAAAAGCTTAGCTTATGTACACTTCAATACAAATAAAAAAAATAAAAAAAAAACTTTTTTTCATATTTCGTATCATCGGACCTATAAGAAATAACGGCAGAGATGTCCAGCAGCGAACAATCACACAAGGCCCTGATTGGCTTTCAGTGTTCATAAGTCATGTGATGGTAGAAGCGTAGCAGCGTGGGCGGAGCTCAGGAGCTGATTGGAGGGATTAGATCAGCTGACTCTAACGTGTCCTCGTGCGGGCTGTGGTCCGAGTGTTTCTCGCTCTCCACACTGAGCTGCTGCTGAGTCTGAATCTTCAGGATGAGCTCCTTCATCTCTTCCCGCTTGGTTTTCATCCTTTGCTGGGGAAACCAGTCCAACAGATTCATCGGCAGATCAAAGCTTGGAAGAGGATTCTTTGAAAGAAACAAATAAATACAAAAAATTTATTATTGCCTTAGTTGCAAACGAAAAAGCCTAAACTGAAGTCAACTCAATATGGATATGAGGTTCACTAAACAGCTGTAATGTATATTTCTGTTTTGACAATCTTTCATCTGCATCCTGAAGAAACTTTTTTACGGACATAAGACAAAAAACGTAACCATAGGGCTGCAACTAACGGTTATTTAAATAAACTATCTCTTTAATTAATCAGATGGAAAAATATGAAAGAATATTAATGCTTTTAATTGGCTCTATGCACGATCGCTTCCGTGTTTTGTCTCAGTCTGCGTCTGAAGCCGTTTTTGGATTAGGTGGAGATAAGGTCAAATTACACTCGCTGTTTACAAGACCTTCCCGCGGTTAACGTGAATGGTGTTAACAATATTGTGAGGCAGTTATCTGTCACACATAAGAGTAAGAAAGAGAAGGGCTTTAAAATATATATTTTGAGCTACATCGACAACTTTGAGGGTGAGTATTCTCTCATTTCATGCTAAATCCGACTAGCGAATCAGTTTCTAAAATCGTTGTCTCCGTTTCTGAGAAAATGAATTTTATATTTCACTACAGAACGCGCAGAAGTAAAGACGCTGGCTGAGATTCTTCTGGAAATACGTCTGCAGCGTTCGTGCATAGATCCCATTGTCCTCCAAATGATGAGCAATTTGAAAACAAATGAAACACTGCTCATAAGTCATTCTGAATAGACACATAAGCAACATACGTTTATAAAGCCAACACTTGAGAGTTTACAGGTCAAGACTCAGAATTATTCAGACTGTTATTAATATGGAGATATATAAGCTCAAACATAAATAAAAAAACATCAAAAATATTAAGAATTAATTTTTTTAAATATATACAAATATTATGCGTATGTGGTATAACTTGTCCACAATTAAAGTGAAGCTCCAAGTCAAACTTCATTTCAAGACTGAGGATTAAATATCTAAAACTATGCATTTTATATAGCATTCATGTCATGTGAGTTTTTACTGGAGCGCTGGCGACAGAATGTAGACAGAATGTGCTTTTGTCAAGCGACAAAAGTTCAGAAATTTCTACTTTGTGCAAATGAGAAGTGAATTTCGCTAGCGACAACCAATAGGAGTGAAGAAGAAATTAGAATGATCCCTTAGTTTTCTATATCAGTGATTGTATTTTCTATGGCCAGATGTGCAGTCTACCAATAACATCAGAACGGCAGCACTGGGAACGCCCACAAGCGACTCAAAGTACAGAGACTAGAGCCAGTGATGTGAACGGGGCTTTTAGCATCAAGCTACATAACTCAATTTAAAAGATTCATTAAAACAAGCATGTAACGTCCACAAACGGAGGGAAAATAGCAGACTAAAAGTACAGATGCGTCACTTGAAATGTACTGTAAAACTACACAATTTTGAAACTACTTTTTTGAAAGTAAAATTTCTGATAAAAACGACTCGCATTAACGTGAGTATTTGTAATTGGTTATTGGTCATTCAGTTCTAGAAGAGACTGTAGACATTATATGACACATTTGTATAATAAAAAGAGTTGTAGTTCAAATGTATAAAACGGATCTGAGATCAGGTAAAAACCATACAGACACGGGTTCATAATTTCACAGGAATCATCGCCCCTGGTGGTGAACCAATGTAATTTCAGCAACAACGCCTTGTTTACTGAAATCATGTGACTTTGGCAGTGTGATCACGAGGCATGTTTCCCATTTGGCATGTATGCGTGTGGGGGCGCAAAATGGAAATAATCATTTATTAATCGGAAAACGCATCTCAAATGCATTAACACAAACCCATCCGCTGAAGCATGTGACAGGCCACCATGTTAAACTCCAAGCTCTAGTTTTGATGCACTCTCACGTTTGTCCCTTCTCCTTCATATGACCGCATTATTTACGGGTGTAAATCAGCATTACTGGCAGATGTGTTCTGTGCACAGTGCACATTCAGATTAGTTGATTATTTTAAATGATTAATTATTTGTTGCAGCCCTATATTGTTAAATGACTGATTCTGATCATCTGACATTTCAAGGTTCATAGAATTATGAGGGACGGAAAGCTTAAGGAGTTCACTGCTGGTCCCCATTCTGATCACGGTTACAGGTTCCTTTAATGACACTTTTATAGTACTTCAGTACAAAAATGCAACGTCAGGATAATTTAAAGGGCCCCTATCATGGACTTTTGAAAATGACCTTTTCATGTAGTGTGTAATATAGCTCTAAGTGAATGAAAACATCCTGCAACGTTTTATATCTGAAAGTGCACCGTATATAAAGTTATTGTCTTTCAAAAGTAAGAGTCGACTCTGAGTCTATGAAATGAATTGTTTTTCAAACGAGTCATTAGCCGTTTCGTCGTGACGTAAAGATGAAACATTAGCCCGCCACTTATTATGCGCGCAGACACCAGGGAAACTTAAACCTCAAACCGGCGGCTGATCCTGTGGATACTGGAGAGATCATGTCGAGGAGACGCTGTGTGACACAATGTTTCCACTACCAATGTTTATGTTACATCAGTCATTCACGCTAGAGCTCAAACTGAGTAGTGAATCACTGAAACGTCCTGCTCGAGTCGTCTTTGTGATGGAGGTTCGGGTTGAATGAATGGTTCTTCTTCTAGTGTTTCATCATCGGACTCGCGCTCGGATTGATATGGTCATATCGACGTCATTGTTCGTTACTGTGTTTAGTTTACGGTGAAGGAAGCCTTAGGACACGCAGAGCTGTCTGTGTTATGGCAATGGGAATTACACGGTAAACCAATCACAACAGACTGAGCTGTCTGGCCAATCAGAGCAGAGCAGACCAATCACAACAGACTGAGCTGTCTGGCCAATCAGAGCAGAGTAGACCAATCACAACAGACTGAGCTGTCTGGCCAATCAGAGCAGAGTAGACCAATCACAACAGACAGAGCTGTCTGGCCAATCAGAGCAGAGTAGACCAATCACAACAGACAGAGCTGTCTGGCCAATCAGAGCAGAGTAGATCAATCACAACAGACTGAGCTGTCTGGCCAATCAGAGCAGAGTAGACCAATCACAACAGACAGAGCTGTCTGGCCAATCAGAGCAGAGTAGACCAATCACAACAGACTGAGCTGTCTGGCCAATCAGAGCAGACCAATCACAACAGACAGAGCTGTCTGGCCAATCAGAGCAGAGCAGACCAATCACAACAGACAGAGCTGTCTGGCCAATCAGAGCAGAGTAGACCAATCACAACAGACAGAGCTGTCTGGCCAATCAGAGCAGAGTAGACCAATCACAACAGACAGAGCTGTCTGGCCAATCAGAGCAGAGTAGACCAATCACAACAGACAGAGCTGTCTGGCCAATCAGAGCAGAGTAGACCAATCACAACAGACTGAGCTGTCTGGCCAATCAGAGCAGAGTAGACCAATCACAACAGACAGAGCTGTCTGGCCAATCAGAGCAGAGTAGCTCGCGGAAAGGAGGGATTTAGAGAGATTGATTCATTTGGCGAGTCGTTTGAGAATCATTGACAATCTGGTGATGTGCAAGTGTATATTATGAGAAAATGAAATAGTTTTTTGACGATTGATGCATGTAAACCTGTTGTTGGAGACAAAATCCATGATGGGGCCCTTTAATACAATTCTTGCAAAATTAATAATAAAATAATAGCCCGTCTCTTTTTCCACCGCCCATTTGACAGCTCGCAAAAGTCCCGGTTATATGAAACTTTTCCCTATTTAATATTAAATCCTGGAAACATTGTGATGTCCTTTGTCTTAACAGGTCTGTGTGTGAACTAAAGCACATTATACGAGTAAACGAAATCATGCGACGGCAGTAAAGTTCTAGAGGTTTGGGAAGCTCAGTGCCGATGGTCTGGATGCGGCTCACCTGGAAGAAGCTCTCCACATACTGCAGCACGTACACTCCACAGTCACTGAAGTTATCCTGCTGGGGCACGCGAGGACTCGAGCCCTTCATCACCTCTTTCCCGAAACTCCTCGTGGAGCCCTTCTTCACCTCCCACTCCACCTCCAGATACCTGCGCAAACACTCACGGTACTTACACCAACATCCAGGCCACTGGGTCATTGTTTAAAGACTTCTCCATGAACATGAAACCACAGGAGAAAATCATGTCGAAGAAAGGTTTTATTTTGAAGTAGTGACTCACTGTCGCAGTGTTTTCACCACAGTCGACCGCGTGGGTCCACGCAGAGAGTCCATGATCAGAATGCAAGGCCTGAGGAGTTCAATAACATGACAATGAGTGCTGAAAAATATACACAACCAAAACAAACAAGTTTTGTAATCAGTTGAACCCGAATTATTTTTTTAACCCAAGTTGAGAAATTGAACTGGAATTTTTAAAGCAATCTCAATTCAATTCTGCATGGCTCAGGATCCTGGTTTGTGCTTCTGCCTTTCATCATGGCTTATATTATAATCAGGGTTGGGAATCGCAAGACATTTTCCAGTTCCATTCAATAAAAAATATTAAAACTACTAATAAAAATAGTAATACACAAGGGGAAAATACACAATTCTTTTTGCGTTTTATTTCTGATACTTTAGTTGTACAGTTTAACAGACTGTAGGGGTGTAACGATACACAAAACTGACGGTTCGGTTCTTCCCGCGGTTTTGACGTCTCGGTTCGGTGGGCGGGGTTTAGAAAGCCAACTTTAAAAAAATAAATAAATTTAAACTGGTTTAATGAAAAAATTGTCTTTGTCTTTAAATTAATTTTGTTACAATTAAACGTTTCCTCAAGGATAAAAAAAAAAAATCTGCTAATGCTGTAAACTATATAGAGAGTCCGCACATTATAACATTAAAGGTTAACAACTAAGCCTAAATTCAGATGCTATTTATTTATTAGATATAATAATCAACACCCAACACATTGTATGAAAACACGTAAACTGAACATAAGGCAGTTTTTGCATTAACTTATGTTTTACTCTAATTCGTTATTGAAATATAATAATTTCACAGTTGCTGTCATTTTTTCATTAAAGCTATTTTAAACATACATTAAATAATCAAGATATCATAAGTAAAATATAAGATATAGGCTAATATAGTGCCTTTATTTAGTGCAATAGTTCATTTCTCTAGGAACCAACAAGTTGTGGACACTGGATGCCTTCTGCAGAGGTAAATATAATGGTAGGCTACTGTGTGTGACAAACTATCGATCCGCTGCTGAAACACTGATTGAGCGATTACACGAGTTATGATGATGCTTTTCGATACTGTATCTTTCAACATACCTTCAGTGTCCATTCATGTTTATTCTGTAACTGAGGAAGAGATCGCGCGTTTACTCGCGCTCCGCGCTGCCGCTTGAAATGAGGAGCCGTACAGTGATCTGTCAAAACGCCATTTATTGTTTGAATTTCGTGATCAAATAGTCAGAATTTGGAAGATTACACCATGCTTATTATCGAAAGTAACAAAACACGGAGCTTGCTATTATATGGTGTTAATGGTGGTTATAGGCTACAAAACTGAATTTGTCGTGTACAGATAAGACATCAGGTCCAATGAGCCAGGGCGGGGCCGGGGCAGCAGGGGGCGGGGCCGGGTCAGCAGGGGGCGGGGCGTGTTCGGTTCGCCATGAGAGTATCAGTTTTTCGGTTCGGTTCGAATATCGTTACGCCCCTAACAGACTGGCAATGTCAACAAATTCAACATATTACTTCAACATAGAAAATAAAATTTTCTGAAGAAAAATAAACATTTCTGCATTCTCAAGGATAATTTGGGAGCTCTCCTATAGCTCACTGTATCTCCAGCAGTGGAGAATACCCTCAGAAGGGGTACAATATGCTGGAACACATGTAAGATCCAGACAGGTGAAACAGAATATTTCTAAAATCAGTTTGAATGATTGATTCATAAAGACTTCACTTGTTTTGTAACTGAATTAAACTGCTCTAGCAGTTAATAGCTTGTTTTCATATGACGTCACATCACTGCGTTGCCATGGCGCGAAATGCAGATAGAGGGCAGGAAGTGATTTGCTACATTTAGGAACCACTATAACAAACTCAAAATGCCTATGTTTTGCGTAGTTTATGGTTGCTCAAATCGATCCAACCGAGAAACACGAGGAGTTTTTATCGTGTACCAAAAGTTTGTTCATAAGGGGGAAATTGACCGAAAAACTCTGGAAAAAATGGCTTGCAAACCTACGTCTGCGGTTGGGAGGAGCCGATTCGGAAAATGCCCGTGTGTGCAGTGATCACTTCATCAAAGGTCAGTTAATACACCTTATGTGGCTATGTTTGTGTAACGTACCAGTTTCCGAACTTTGTAAAGTCAAAGTAATTGTTTCTTCTTTTCTTTGAGTTTGTAAGTTACCCCTGTAACTGAAGAAAACATGGCAAATCTTTCAATTCAGTTGAAAAATCGCTCCTCTATAACGTAAGGATCACGTCCAACATAGGTTTAGATTTTTTATATATATATAAATATATACACTCACCGGCCACTTTATTAGGTACACCTGTCCAACTGCTCGTTAACACTTAATTTCTAAGCAGCCAATCACATGGCGGCAACTCAGTGCATTTAGGCATGTAGACATGGTCAAGACAATCTCCTGCAGTTCAAACCGAGCATCAGTATGGGGAAGAAAGGTGATTTGAGTGACTTTGAACGTGGCATGATTGTTGGTGCCAGAAGGGCTGGTCTGAGTATTTCAGAAACTGCTAATCTACTGGGATTTTCACGCACAACCATCTCTAGGGTTTACAGAGAATGGTCCGAAAAAGAAAAAACATCCAGTGAGCGGCAGTTCTGTGGGCGGAAATGCCTTGTTGATGCCAGAGGTCAGAGGAGAATGGCCAGACTGGTTCGAGCTGATAGAAGGGCAACAGTGACTCAAATAACCACCCGTTACAACCAAGGTGGGCAGAAGAGCATCTCTAAACGCACAGTACGTCGAACTTTGAGGCAGATGGGCTACAGCAGCAGAAGACCACACCGGGTGCCACTCCTTTCAGCTAAGAACAGGAAACTGAGGCTACAATTTGCACAAGCTCATCGAAATTGGACAATAGAAGATTGGAAAAACGTTGCCTGGTCTGATGAGTCTCGATTTCTGCTGCGACATTCGGATGGTAGGGTCAGAATTTGGCGTCTACAACATGAAAGCATGGATCCATCCTGCCTTGTATCAACGGTTCAGGCTGGTGGTGGTGGTGTCATGGTGTGGGGAATATTTTCTTGGCACTCTTTGGGCCCCTTGGTACCAATTGAGCATCGTTGCAACGCCACAGCCTACCTGAGTATTGTTGCGGACCATGTCCATCCCTTTATGACCACAATGTACCCAACTTCTGATGGCTACTTTCAGCATTATAATGCGCCATGTCATAAAGCTGGAATCATCTCAGACTGGTTTCTTGAACATGACAATGAGTTCACTGTACTCAAATGGCCTCCACAGTCACCAGATCTCAATCCAATAGAGCATCTTTGGGATGTGGTGGAACGGGAGATTCGCATCATGGATGTGCAGCCGACAAATCTGCGGCAACTGTGTGATGCCATCATGTCAATATGGACCAAACTCCCTGAGGAATGCTTCCAGCACCTTGTTGAATCTATGCCACGAAGAATTGAGGCAGTTCTGAAGGCAAAAGGGGGTCCAACCCGTTACTAGCATGGGGTACCTAATAAAGTGGCCGGTGAGTGTATATATATATTTGTCTTGTAATAGCGTCTAAAGTAGTACAGTACGGACTTTCCTCCAGCTCGTCCATTGCGCTCTTCACTTCCTGCCCTCCAATCACGTGACTGAGAACCACCCATAAACAGAACCGCATGTGTCTTGCAGCCGGAGCTACTTCTCTATGTTTATGTCTATGGGCGAGTCACGCAGGCGCTGAGGTGCTCCCAGCGGTGCCGGCCCGACCAGTGTAAAGTAGTCCGAGTCTAAACGCTTATTACAGACTTACCGTAGTGATTCAGGATAAGACAAAAACACGGTTTGAAAAAAGGCATTCATGATGTACTCGCTCATTATATACATTTTTAATTCTGAAGCGAATTTTCGTTATTTGAAGCGACTTTCAAAAGGTGATTAACTCTGTTTCGGTTGCTACCTACCGTAGACATCAGTGTTTATTCTCGAACTATAAACTTTTATCGCAGTACCTCTGTGATCATTTGAATATTTTTAACACAGAAATATTGATACGGTGTAGTTGAAAAGACTGAAAGTAGAGGTGTGTCATGTAGAACTGCTCTCTCTGGGTCAGCGACAGCGCAAACTGATCTGAATCAGAGTCCTGCACGGGTTCGGGTATCCGCGGGTACCCGACGGGTGACCCGCAAATTTTGCTCAAACGGGTGAAAAATATCCAACTGTGTCGGACACGGATGCAGGTCGGGTCGGACACGGGTTCAAAACAGTCACGTGCAAATGTAAAAATAAATGCATATTTTTAGGAACACATCTACAAAAACAAAACTATGCCTGCCCTGTATTTCAAGTTGATAATATATTTGTTTTTAGTTTATTTGAGCCCGCGCCCTCCCATGAGTCTCTAGGCCTAACGTTACATTCACTTTTAAAAAATCACAACCACTCGAACTGCTGCATGAGTCGTCTAGAAGATAGGTAGGCCTATGTCAAATATAGCCAGGATACAGAACAGTCTGTTTTCTTTCGTTTTGAATTGTTTTGTTTAAAAGTACACATTTCAAGCTTTCTATATATTTATCAGGTCTGTGATGCATGTAGCTTATATGCTGAGTTTCGTTAATTTCCAGTTCATGCGCCGTTGCCTCCGCTCCGTGTCCTGATGCCTGCTATTACTTCTTATTTATTAAATTCAGACAATTGGTTATAGAACATTGATTAAAATTAAGATAAAATTAATACAAAACGAAATTCACTTTAAAGAAATGCTTTATACAATAAGAAACTTAATGAAGTGGTCAATAACGTCTGCCCACTCTGTCTCCCGACATATAGGCTATCGGCTTTTTGACAGCTTCGGCTGTTGTCCTTGTCTTAAGGCAAGCCGCCAAAGGCAATACAAATTTGAAAAAAGTGTGTCTATAATGTGATTGGCTAAACTAAGTTTATTTCGGATGCGGGTCGGGTCTCGGTTCTATTTTAAGCGGGTCGGGTCGGGTTGCGGATTTTAATTAGTGCTGCTGTCGGAAAACGGGTCGGATGCGGTTTTAAGCACTGCGGGTACGGGCGGGTGCGGATTTACAAAATCGGACCCATGCAGCTCTCTGATCTGAATGTCCCGGTGTGAAGTTTTCGTCATTCAGGAATAAGGTCGCGTGGGTGTTTGAATCGAGATCGTTTAAAGATTAAAGGTGCAGCTCTACTGTCTTTATTCTCTCTCTCTCTCTCTGGCACAAAACGTATACGAGTAGCGCTAGGGACAGTGCTTTCATTACTATTTTAATATTCATGTGGTGAGACGTCGCTATTAAAGGATTTAAGAACCGTTTTCGGAACCGAAACTCAGGAATTTCACACGGTTCCGTTCTGGATAAGAACCCTAACCCTAATTATAATGCACTGGCTGAAACTGTCCCGCAGCTGTCTAACTGAAGACAAACGGGTGTAACGCTTATCAAACAATCAAAGTTGACACGCTTAAGTATGCAATTACATGCTATGCTTAACATTGTTCATTTTTCAACACTGTTGACACATTTGATGTAACTCATTCACTGTTCTGTGACGTGTAATTACCATATTTGATTTGGTTGACACTGCAAATAGGGCAATTATTATTAAATAAACAATTAAAATATTGTTAATTGAAAAAAAAAAGCTGAAATAAATTAAAATTGATTTTTTTTTAAATGCTTTTGAAAGAAGTCTTCTGTTTTTGTAACGTTGTACACTACCGTACAAAAGTTTGGGGTCAGTGAGAATTTTTTTTTGGGTGGAAAGAAATTAATACTTTTATTCATCAAGGATGCATTATAAATGACAAATTCTGTTCTTTTGAAGTTTCTATTCATTATAGAATCCTGGAAAAAGAATTGTACACAACATTTTTGTGCTTTATTTATTAGAATTATTGCACTTTTTCCATTTAAACAACAGCAAAGAAAGAAGTTTGTATTGTCACAGAGGTTGTGTAATAGCATTTATACAGGAGCGTGACCCCCTCATCTCTTTTTTTGGCTACGCAAGCTGGTAAGATTTTCTTTGACTGTTAGCATTTTTAAGACTCGCCATCTTCTAACACACTGTATTATATTTATTTTTATCTAACATTACACATAATGAATGTTGTTTGATGACGCTGCGTTTAAACGTAGTTGGCGCTACCCATTGTTGTGGGTGTATTATTGATATGTAAAAGTCT
Source organism: Semotilus atromaculatus (assembly GCA_031834385.1). NCBI lineage: Eukaryota > Metazoa > Chordata > Actinopteri > Cypriniformes > Leuciscidae > Semotilus > Semotilus atromaculatus. The sequence goes on along the minus strand of JAULUF010000010.1, from coordinate 31,460,988 downwards.
AGACCCTGAATATAAGACAAACCAATTTTTTCAGATGTAGTTACAAGAAAGAAAGCAATAACAATACAGTAATATTATGTCCATAACAAGCGAGAAATATTTGCGCTCACTGTTTGCAGATGGTGGGTTTGGACGTCCACTCCGCTCGGTCAGAGCTCCCAGTGTCATCGACCAACGTGCCGTCATCGCTGCACTCGTCCTGAACACAGATAACAAGACACGCACATCAACGTGAGGGAACTCTTGGGTACAGAAAAATAAACAGCAATGTTGGAATCTAAAATATGTTAATTACAATATCTGTTAGTCAAAACGGCCCAATGTTACCAGCTGTTTACATGAATAACCTTTCATTTAAAGTATTACACGACTGTCAAGAGTTTATGGTCGGTTATTATTTTGAAAGATGTCTATTAAGGCTGCATTTATTTGATCAAAAACACAGTGGAAAGCAGTGATATTGTGAAATATTTTAATATTATATATTCCTGTGATAGTAAAGTCTTCAGTGTCACATGGTCCTTCAGAAATCATTCTAATATGATTTGCTGCAAGAAACATTTCTGATTATTATCAATGTTGAAAACAGTTATGTTGATTCATATTTTTGTTGAAATCATAAAACATTTTTTTCATGACTTTGTTCAAAAGAACAGCCTTTATTTGAAATAGAAATCTTTTGTAGCATTATAAATGTTGTTACTGTCCCTTTTGGTCAATTTAATGCATCCTTGATGAATAGAAGTATTGATTTCTTCCAAAATAAATAAAACAATGTTACTGCCCCCAGATTATCCAAACTGAAGTGAATTACCGGACACGAGCTTTGGTCATCAGAGTACTGGGAGTCGTTTGCTCCGTAACACTCGATTATTCTGTGTAAACCATCTGCAATGAAAGCCAAACAGAAGTCAAGCAGTGCCCCTCGACAGCCTGGGTTTGCTGGTGCGGTTCCCGTGTGCTCACCCGTGTGCTCACCCGTGTACTGCGGTGGGTTCACGTCAGCTGCAGACCTGTGCGGGGCGGCTGTGTGCTGGCTGTGGTCCTCCAGCTCCTCTGCCCCTCCTGCTGTGGGCGGGCCGGAGGACGCCGCAGTGCTGTGGACTGGAGCTTGAGGCTGGTACAGTGGGTTCGGCTCAACATGAGCCTTCTCGAGACCCGGAAAACAGATTATGGCCAGATACCAGTGTGCACTAGACGGACATAGAGAGTTGACAAGTCGATTTAAAAACGTGATAGTATGGGAGTATTATTTTTGTATCAGGGATACTGTTATAATTTGTAGTACTTTTTTTAAAATTAGATTTGGTGTTTATATTTCAATTTCAGTAAAAAGTTTGTCATTTATGTTTTTTTGTGCAAATGCCCCATTTTGTTGAAGTGCCCCATTATGGTTTTCCAATATTATCCTTTCATGTAGTGTGTGATGTAGCCGTTTATGAGTGTAAAATAAAGCTATTGTCTCCTAAAGAAAGAATCGATTCTGAACTGATGAAACGATTCGTCAGTAATTCCAGTCTCACTTCCTGTAACAAATCTACATAACAAAATTGCATAATGCCAGCATTAATTTAAGATGTTTTCTGACCTTTGATGCATGTAAATGTGTTGTAGGAGACTCCAAAACAAAATTGGGAACCTTTAAAATAGCGTAATAGGTGCACTTTAAAATGTCTAAATTTAAATTTAAAAATATATATATATTTATGTTTTAGCTATTAAACACATCAAGGTAAACTAAATGAAAATTGGAAAGTTTGCCTTAGCAACTGACTGAAATGAAATAAGTTTAAGATTTTATATTTTACTTTATATCGGTTGACTTTTTATTTCAAGTAATGAAAGAAGTAACTTTATAGTTTCAGTTTTAATGAGCCTGCACATCACAAATACTAAGCATTTCAAGCAAGGCTATTTAATGTTAATTTCATGTAAAAAAACAAAAACAATTCATGATATCCATTTGCCTTCTGAACAATTTAAGCTTGAAATACTCCTTTCATTTAAATTACAACTTCTCTGTAACCGATGGTTAAATGTAGATGAACACTCACGACTCATTGATGGGCACAAAGATGAAGTCTTTCTGGAAGAGATCCACGTGACGTGTCCATGTCTTCACTCTGTTGTGTTTCCTCTTCTGAATGCTGAAACACATGACAGTGAGTCTCAGCACAGTAAGCGAGCTCCAGGAACAGGTGAACACTGAGTAAATGACGTAAGCTCACGGTAAGCTGGACGTGTCAACTGCGCTCCTCCGCTCTCTTTGATTGAGTCTCTTATAGAAGAATGAGCTAAACACATGACTGCGGATGGCATCTTCCTTCTTTAACTTCTCCAAAAACAGGTATCTATAGCAGACAGCACACATGCTGATCAGAACATGTCAAACTTCATACAAAATCAAGTACACCCCATGATAAGTCTATTCTTGTAAACCGAGGAAATATCATTTAATTTTCCCCGCCAGCATTTAAAAAAAAAAGTTATGACCCCCAGAATATTTTGTTGTATGAATAACTGAACATGTCATATATCAAAAGAAAGAACAGAGCATTTGCTTAAAAACAAAAAAAAAGGAATGCGTTTTTTTTTTTTTTAACAACACTTGAATGTGGATGAGTTTCATTTCATTTTTAATTTCAATACATTTTGAGCAAAAAGCTGAGAAAATCTTGTTTTTGTCAAAGACTACGACTCAGGACGATGATCAAACCATAGATATCCATAATAAAGGCTAGATGTCTTACGGCGGAGTCTCTATCGTCATCACCGGCGGCCATCTTGTCACAGGCAGGGTTTAATGTAAGGTGAGTTATCAGCACAAACACAAATACTCTTATCTCACTGAAATCTGGACGGATTTACAAACAGTTTGGTTTCTTACTAACGTTATTAACGTGGCTATAATACTAGCATATACTGGATGTTTACATAATTAATACATAATTATTCATAAGTGTGCAGTGTCATAACTACATCTCTGACGTTTATAACGAACCAAACCATTTGAAAATCGGTAGAAAATTGAGCAAGTTATGCTTATTTAAAAAGTACATGCTCCATAAACACAATGTTACGAGTGAGCGAGCAGCCTGTGACAAGATGGCCGCCAGGTGCTGACGTCGACCTCCATTGGCCAGCAGCGTGGACAAGACATCTAGCCTTTATTATGGATATCTATGGATCAAACACCGATAGAGTAGATTGAGTCCATCAACACCCCAAAAGCTTCACAGTCCTACAGCTCGTCCTGTCGACATTTCATTGGGTAACGCTAGGCAGTTTTTATTTACATGCCGTTTAATGTTGATGATCGCATCTGCTTACATTCGCTATCGCTTGTGTCTGCTGCTGCTTCACATGTGTTTTGATCAGGAGATTCAGTACTCTTTCAGAAGTTGTGTAATAGCGCCCCCTACCGTATAACAGCGAAAACACAGAAAGCCGGAAATTTCTGTCAATGGCGGGGAAAGAGTTAGTGTAACTCAACCCCTGGTCAGAGCCTAACTCCACCCACTGGCAATATCTGAGAAACACTGTAAAAGTGGGCAGAGCCCAGCGGAGACGAGCCGAGGCACGCACCTGAGACCCACAGTGACGGAGTGATTGACAGCTGTCAGACTCTCAGTGATGGAGAGTGACTGGAGTGATGCCAGTAGCTTTGCAACAGAGCTTTCATTTAAGGAAGAGGACTTTTCTCCCCCTACAAAGAAGCGGACGGGGATGAATTCTCCGTGGACACAGGGCCAGAGCCTTATCAATTCAAGCCACTGGCTCAAACTGCGGTCTTAACTCCTAAAAAGTTAGTACACCCATTCACCGCCCATTAATCACTACATCAACTGCCAAATATTTGGCAAATGCACTAATTAGAAGAACACCCCTTTTATAAACCATTAAAAACTCAAGTTGAAGCCGAAATTTGAAGTACATAGTGGGAGTATTGTGCCCACATCAAACAAGCTGCCTGAGAAAGCCACTTCTAAGGGGTCATTTCATGACACCGCTTTCAACTAAAAATGTCAGTTCATGCATTGTGGGGCTGCTGTCGGAAAACTTGACGTCATGCGCATGCGATTGTGTTCAGTCCGTAGCATTTACAGTGACATCTAACACAACAAAGTGACATCGCCAACTATATATAGCAATAATACAGCATTTTAAGTCGTTTTCACAACAACTTTGTCATCTGTACGTGAAAAAAAAAACAAGAGCACATTTTCTGTTATTTGTACATCATTGTCATGCAAGCGTACCCTAAGATTTTAAAAGAAGAAAAAACTCCAAAAAAGGAGAGTATTTCAGACCACTGGCAATCTGTCTAAACCAAATATTCCAGAGTAGTTCTCCAATCAATGTCTAAGTGAAAACAGGACTTCACGACGAGCCAAAGGTGGAGTTGTCCCAAGCCAAACACTCCATCTGAGAAAACCACATGTGAATCTCAGTGGTGGGATTGTTATGGATTGGTTGGCACAACTATCGATTCCACATTACACCAAAAGTGCTTGAGAAGAACGTAAGCCCATCTCTAAACAAGTTGAAGCTGAACCATAAAAGTGATCTTTTAACATGATCAACAATATTCAAGCAGATCCACAAAGAAATGGATAGTTTTGGAATGAACATGTCAAAGTTACAATATCATAAAATTTAAATACTGCTTAAAACCCCTTCAACATCACACAGGTGATACTTCTGCCAGTTGATGTAAGAGACTTTTAGACACTCATATGAGATGCCCACAATAAATTAGGCATTTGCCAAAGGGATCAATATTTTTTTTCGCCGAATTAAAGGTTTCAAAGGTCAATTTTCATGCTAAACTTGATCACCTTCGCCAATCAATAAAAATTCCAAATAAAGCAAAAGTCCCAAAAATGTAAATGTCCTAATAAAACTGTAGTATTAATATGAAATGTCCACATGGGACGAAACCTTTCATGGGGTGTACTTATTTTTTCAAAGCTATGTATTTAGTCTGAACACTCAATATTGATTGAAATAAAGATAATGACTTTAAATAGAAGTCAATGATGACGTCGTTGAGAAACTCTCCATCATTCAGACAGTGCAGGTCCTCATTGGTTACAGAGATTCCTCCTTTAGCAGGTGGTGGGGGGTAAACCAACAACCTACAGAAAAAACAACAGTAACAACTGAAATGCGTCTTTTTTACTGCTGTGTAGATGTATAGAACATTCTATTTGTTTCACATGGAATTTGGGCAGATCGTAGCGCTAAACACTTTTTCACAGTCCGGCCAGTGGTTCAGATTTTTACTTGCCATTAGGGGTGGAACGCAGAGTCCTGCACGGGTTCGGGTACCCGCGGGTACCCGACGGGTAACCCGCAAATTTTGCTCAAACGGGTGAAAAATATCCAACTGTGTCGGATACGGATGCGGGTCGGGTCGGACACGGGGAAACGCGGGTCTAAACACGGGTTCAAAACAGTCACGTGCAAATGTAAAAATAAATGCATATTTTTAGGAACACATCTACAAACCTATGCCTGCCCTGTATTTCAAGTTGATAAAATATTTGTTTTTAGGTTATTTCAGCCCGCGCCGTGAGTCTAGGCCTAACGTTACATTCACTTTTAAAAAATCACAACCACTCGAACTGCTGCATGAGTCGTCTAGATGGATAGTGAGTAGGCCTATGTCAAATATAGCCAGGAGACAGAAGAGTCTGTTTTCTTTCGTTTTGAATTGTTTTGTTTAAAAGTACACATTTCAAGCTTTCTATATATTTATCAGGTCTGTGATGCATGTAGCTTATATGCTGAGTTTCGTTAATTTCCAGTTCATGCGCCGTTGCCTCCGCTCCGTGTCCTGATGTCTGCTATTATTTCTTAATTATTAAATTCAGACAATTGGTTATAAAACATTGATTAAAATTAAGATAAAATTAATACAAAACGAAATTCACTTTAAAGAAATGCTTTATACAATAAGAAACTTAAAGAAGTGTTCAATAACATCTGCCCACTCTGTCTCCCGACATATAGGCTATCGGCTTTTTGACAGCTTCGGCTGTTGTCCTTGTCTTAATTCAAGTCGCCAAAGGCAATACAAATTTGAAAAAAGTGTGTCTATAATGTGATTGGCTAAACTGATTTTATTTCGGGTGCGGGTCGGGTCTCGGTTCTATTTTAAGCGGGTCGGGTCGGGTTGCGGATTTTAATTAGTGCTGCTGTCAGAAAACGGGTCGGATGCGGTTTTAAGCACTGCGGGTACGGGCGGGTGCGGATTTACAAAATCGGACCCGTGCAGCTCTCTGGTGGAACGGTTCATTTATTCGTATTGAACCGAAACGATACGGGCGTCACGGTTTAGTGCATGAATTTACACGGAGATTACATGGTATAAAAATAAATAAAACTGGCGTGCAAATAAATTAATACGCGGGTTCTTTAGGGACACATGATCTGTAACCCTGCCTTGGGCGAGCACCGCCCATGTATGCAGTTTTTTGTCTGGTCGACGACGGTCCAGCGAGTGAGTCAGAGATAGCAGGACGAGTGTGGCGAGCGGTGTTGGGAGTTAGAGGACCCGCGGCCTATTTAAGATCGCAAGTTTGGGAAAACTTCGGTTTCCCAGTCAGTTACAATTAATTAAACCAACAAGCTTCAATATTAGGTTACTCGCTTGCGCACGCGCACTCTCTCTGGTTAGTTAATAACAAAAATATTACAGCGCTGCTTTATTTCACTTCAGAATTCTAGATCTGAGCTGTAGATAAAACAGGAGGGGAAAAAATCTGAACTGTATATATTTTTGTTTGACCAGCAAAACATTCATGAGTCATGATGACAGCTGTTATCTTATCTATTTATAAATTAATTATAATTCAGATGAGAATAAAGGAAAACAAATCTGAAAACATAGCAAATAAAAATTCAGGACCAAACATATCTCAAGGTCTTTTTGTCTTTTTATTAATTGAATTAATAAACTAATTCTATAAAACTATTGTCAATGCACTACAAATAAACTGGTTATATGCCTTTACATTATTAATAAAACTTATTTAAAAAATACAAGGCTTAAGACATTTATATTCCTTTAATCCCATTCATCTTTTGGTCCCTTACGAAAGATTTGTTTCTTAAAATTCTACAAAATGATTATTCAGGACACAATTCGATTGAAAATCGATTCTCAATTTTAAATCAAACGATTCGATATATGCATAGATTTGATTGTAGTTTATGGTTTTGTGCTACTTTTCTTATTTGACAGCAGTCTCCAAAAAATCTCACAGAATTAATTGTTAACCTTGAAATTAATACATTTGTTTCTTCCCATTTTAGTCAACCCAATATTATTATTAAGCTGACTGCAATCATTACACATGACTGGAAGTTTTCTGTAATAAAGCAAGGCAGCCCTAGGACAAAAAATAAAAACTACTTGGTACATATATAAAAGTAATGTATAAAAAAACAAAGTTTTTTGCAAATATAAAATTTAAAACGAATAAACAATATGACAAATACAACAGCAAAAAATATACAAATAAAAAATAAACGACGTTTTTCAGGTGAAGTAGCCTAGTTTTATGAAACATGTCTTAGGAAACACAGATATTTAATAATCAATTGTAAAAATAAAACACTGTATACTGTAGTCTTCACTCTATGAATTAAGTATAAATTGATTCATATTAAAGATACAAAAGGGATCCAGTCAAAAGCAAAAAATAAATAAATGAAGACGCGGATGGCAACAGTTCATGAGGCTGGTGTCCCTTTAAGAATCTAATATACTGTTACACATCTGATTTGATCCTAACCGTTTACATTCACGTAGGACAAAACAGACTGTTTACATGAATACTCCACACAATGTGCATTTCCACATGTGTGTTCATTTGACCATTCAAAGCGCAATAAGCTGTGAAAGAGTTCGGGATTGCATGCATCTGTGCTCACGCTCCGGCTGTGTGTCCATCACCGCATCGAGTCCTTTTTCACGGCTTATTGTGATTAACAACACGCTACGAGACAATAACTTTTAAGTAATAATTAAAGCTAAAAAAATTAAGCAGACTAAATGTCTGAAATAATTCGACCAAGGAGAAATTCATTTTCACCAGAAAATCTACTTATGACATTTTGATTAAACATTACATGGTCAAAATTAATAAAGACATAGAATGTATGCGAGGATGAATCCTTCACAATACGATTAAAATGCATTTACAAAATAGAAGTAAAGATTTGAATTAGGTAATGTTTTGTAAGTAATGTTTTGCCACGATATATATATATATATATATATATATATATATATATATATATATATATATATATATATTTTTTTTTTTTTTTATTGTGGTTTTGAATAAAAATATTAGCAAATGTTACAATAGGACATGTTGACAATACAGCAATGTCAGTTAAGAGAAAAAGGTACCGACTACGTGACGGCTCTCGTGTGAAGGGCCGTAACACATTGACTAGTTTTAACATGCGCGAGACACTGGCTGTTGCGCTCACATCTCTTGTCTTTTGCAAACATGTCTGTCAAGAGCATGTTCGCATGGAAAAACAGTGCAGTGGAATGCAAAAACCCTCACCTTCTGCATGTTTAATATTTCATGTTTGCATGATGGTGACAGGCTGAAATGAGCTTTTATACTTTAGTCATTTTGAATTGCCTTGAGTTTTTGGGGTTGACCTCTAAAACTGAATGTCTATATTTTGGCTAAGAAATATTTCACATTTTTCGCATTTTATATTATTTCTGAACACATAGGTTAGTTTAAAATAAGTTTGTATGATACTCGCCTTCATATTTCATAAATCTTTCCTGCAAAGATATTTAACAAGTCATTTGTTTAATGTGTACACCATGTCGATCACTTGGTGAAACTTTCGGAAAAAATAAAAAAAAGATCGCCCAGTCATAATCTGAACCACTGGCCTGACTAAGCTAGCAGTTAAAGTGTTATTATTGAACCCTGTCAAAGCAACAACAACAAAAAAGGTTGTCAACCAAATGATGCATGAATCATGCAGATGTAACGGGTCTTACTTGACGATTGGACCAGTGAAGGTTGGCATGAGCTCGGCCATCTCATCCTCCTCTTCGCAGAACTCTAGGAGCCGAGCAGACATGCGTGTTTGGAAACTCGCCGCTGCAGACGGGATGGGGACCGTTGGGGCTGGATTTGCTGTTGCCACGGTAACCGTCACAACAGAAAAGGATGCTGAGGGTGATGAAGGTGAAGGTGTTGCTGATACTACAGTTTTGTCTTCTTTAACCTGAGGTGAGGGACAAATATTGGCACCTTTAACACAACAAACATCAAGTCAGAATTATTATGAGAGCGTTACATAAAATCACCTTTACTTTTTCTTTGGAGGCTTTATTGTACTCAACCAGTCTAACATTGGCCTCATCAAAATTAATCTTCTTAGGGAAATCCGCCAGTTTGTTGTTTCGGCCGATTTCAGCAAGGATATCCTCCAGAATCATTTGTTCTTGCATCGAGGGGCCGTTCTCGAAAATCAACACGATATACTTTTCATCGTCTGAGCATCAGCGAGAAAGGGAAATCAAAGAGAAAAATTCTGATTTAGTCCAAATGTAAGCAGTAAAACCACCAACAAAGATGAAACCAACAAAATGAAGTGAGCTTGAAATAAAATCACTACCAGCTTTGAGCAATTGGGACTTTCATTTCCCAGCGATGAAAACAAATAAATACATGACAGAGGTCAAGATTTTTGTGTGGGACCTTTATATCGATCGCATACTTCTGGGGCTAAAAACTTCTGCATTATTGATGAATCATTAACTCATTTTAGTCATGTACAGTGGCTCCAAAAGTGTCAGCATCGGTCTGCATTTTGTCGTATCAGTGTGTTTCCCTGTCTGTGTCTGTCGGTCAGTGTGTCTGTCGGTCAGTGTGCTTCCCTGTTAGAGCTGCACGATATATTGTTTCAGCATTGATATCGAGATGTGCACACATGGATGTGCGATGTCAAGTTTAACCCTCTGGGGTCTAAGGGGTTTTTGGGGTCCTTGAGATGTTTTGACATGCCCTGACATTTATGCTTTTTTCAGTTGCCTATAAACATTAAATGGCAAAGGTGTAATTACACTCTATTTAGCACAAATAGGGCTACGATAATATGTGAGCAACATGTATGTACATGTTTGGATTTTTGAGGGAATAATGTTTATGCATGGTTATTAAAAAAACTAAAAATGAAAATTTCTGAAATAAGGCCACAAAACACATACTTAACATGTGTCCACAATACTTTTGACTAATGGATGTAGTTGCCTAGTGTTTTTGCTTCAAAATGATCTGAAAATCATCTTGCCTAATCATTCACATAAAACAATACATTGATTTAAAATCTTTAAAACCCTTTTTGTTTGGAAAGACAATATGCACAGGGGTGTGACTTGCTGTGATTCACACCTGAGAAGACAAAGACCCTGCATATTAATGACCCTGCATACTAATGACCCTGCATACTAATGACCCTGCATACTAATGAGCCTTTCATTCAGGTGTGTCACACAAGAAAGAATGCGAGGACAAAAATAAATAAATGTATATTTATATAAATTATATATATATGTATATTTATATAAATTATATATATATATATATATATAAATAAATAATCAAAATATAAATGAAAGTCAAAAGCACATTTTTAGTACATAGTCATACCTGGAAACAAATCCTGTTCAAATAGGCTATATGGACCATTCTACAGAATTAGTTAGAGTTAGAAAGTTAGTTCTCAGAGAGGAATTTTTAATTTTCCACAAATGTTTTATACAATCAAATTGTATAATTTCCAAGGTAAACATTTCTAGTATGCAGTTAATTCTCATACTGTATTTTCAGAAAGTTTTGGAACATATCCTCTCCTCAAATGTGTCACTAACAAAAAACAATAATAAATAATATAATGAGAAGGCTTATATTGACCTATTAAGATTTTTTTTACATCTTCCTTGTCTTTCTTTCTTTTTTTAAATATAGCCTGGATTTTATCATTCATATTTCAAAGTTAAGGATTCATTAGTTTGATATAGTCTACATTGGAACAAACACTATAATAACATCTTAGATTATGAGTTTATTTTTGACAAAACATTCTAATCTTATATATTTAACATATGAGCAGAAACTGGTTAACTAAAGCTTATTTGATGTCTATTTTAGAGTAAAAAACTTTATAATCTATTCAAAACTAGTCAGTCAAGTAAATGTTGTCTTTCATATTTCGTCTGTAACAACAGTGCGAATTCGTGCCGTTCATTCACTCACACACAGACACGCGATTCATATTAAAACAGTATTTTTTTGCGGTTTACAGACACTCCATATCGCGATTAGAACAAAGCACTTAAGAATAAAAAACTTACTATGATCCTCGCTGGATACATGGCTCCTCGAAGTGAAATTAATCCAGCACTTCTGAGGTAAATTATCCAGAATTATTCCTCACAGCCTCACAAAACGACATAGACTACCGGTACATTGGTGTTTTATCGAGCTCGTGTGGGCGTTGGCAAGTTTCAGATCATTTGCGTTTGAATAGCGCGCGCTCTCTGTGGGCGTGGTCACATTAAAAGATAATTAGCTGAAATGAGAACGCCTGACATCTCTCTCTTTTTATATAGATTACAAAAACAGAGAATATTTGTTTTAGTTTTGAATTAGATCATTTAAAAGTACACACTTAAATGATTATAAAGATATATTGCTCATGCCTGAGTGAATAATATTCGCTGAGTTTTGTTTACGTTTAGAGACGTGCTCCAGAAAAAAAAGTTCACGGAGACGGAGAGGCAGAAAGCACACCCTGTTTATTTTCTTTATTTTACAAACGTACAATGTTTTTTTTCATATTTCTTAAGTGTGTATGACCAAAAATGAGTATTTTAAGTCTATTTTGCTGCTATGTGAAAAAAATCGTGCAAAACGCGCCGACGCGTTTGCCGACTCCAGAGGGTTAAGTGAGTTTAGTTGATCCGTACGGGTCAGCTGTCCCCCGGTTCGGAACGTATGTGATTTGCGGATCATAGAGTAAAAGTTTTTCCTTAGCATGTGTTTTTAAGTTGAGTCAGGGATCAAACGCAAGAGGACTCGCAGTTTTCTGTGCGCACACACAGCGCCGCGCAGACAGCATATGAAAGCCGAATTCAGTTCAGTTTCTCTTTCTTTTGAGCTTAAACGGACACATGCACGCACAATGAAGTCAAAATGCCCGTCTCGGTGAGTATCCTCGTAAACGCAGTCGGTTATGTGTTGTAAACAGAGAAAGAAAATAATAATGCGTGTAATTTATATTATGTCAGTGCATTCGTCCTTAAAGTGACAGCAGCCTAATGTACCCGCAGCTGTTTGTAGGTGAAATTGTTTTTATATCTCAATAAATATCAGAAAAACAAAATATCGCAATGTACGTTTTTTCCAATATTGTGCAGCCGTACTGAGAAGTGTGTTGGTCAGTGAAGTGTGAATTGCTGCATCTACAAGAAAATACTGCCAAATCTTTCCCCAGAACTAACCTTTTATTTGTGCACTGACCCTTACATTAACTTTTTGATGCTTGTTTGATATGATTTAGTTCCGATACTCACTGTTGCCGTTGCAGTCGTACCATATTCCTTCATTGTCCTTAGACATCTGCAGTTGAGCCTGCAAACGCTGGCACTCCTTATTGTTAGTCTGCAGAAAGAGAACCGGCAGCTTCCTGACGTTACACCACTCACACGCGGTCAGCTCAGACGACTTCAGATAAACGCTCTCCAACACGTCCTCCTCAGGACCTCCAAATCACAACACCACAGGGAGGAAATGACAAATGAGACTGGAACAAACACCGAGTCTTATTTTACACATCATCAAGTCATACTAGAGGTCTTTGACAACATTACTTTTCTTTCTACTTTGAAAAAAACTAAAGCTGTGTCTTACCTTCTGTCTCCAGCTGAATGTAGTCCACTGTAAACTAAAGGAAGAAAAAAAAACACTTGTCATGACAGCTCTCGGAGTGTTTGGCATGGTAATGGGTATGATGCTACTGTTGTTGATTATTGCTGCTGCAGAGCAAGTACAGGAGTTTCCACTGCCAATACATGACACGCTGCTGTGAGCAGATAACACACGCTGCTGCTGCTGTACAATACAGCGTGCATGAATTACCCGTAGCAGATTTATACAGGTGGAGCTGGGGAAGGTGGAGAGTTTCTGAAGTGCGCTGCACTGCTAAGGCAAATGCCAACTAAGTATTTGAAGGTTGAGCATGCAAGCTCATTGGCTACTGAGATAGCAGGAACCAATCAGCGGTGCCAGCTACAAGGGGGGTTCACATTGCATGACTTTATAAAAGAAAGAATCGCAGACAACTTCTGTTTGCTGTGAAACAAAAAAAAACTGCCTGAAAACTGCTACCATTATTCCAGTGCCAAAGCAGTCCAACATCACTTCCATGAAGGACTATAGACCAATAGCACTTACACCTAGCATATCTAAGTGCTTCGAAAGACTCGTTCTGGGACACATTAACTCTGCACTTCCTCCCACATTAGACCCCCATCAATATGCATACAGATCAAATAGATCTACAGAGGATGCAATAAATTCTGCTATCTATACTGCACTGAAACACCTGGAGCAGAAGGATACATATGTATGGATGCTCTTTGTTGATTTTAGTTCTGCTTTTAATACCATCGTCCCTGGCAGATTATTCACAAAAATGCTGGATCTGGGCCTCAGCAATCAACTATGCTTATGGATTATGGACTTTCTCAGAGAACGCTCACAGACTGTGAGACCGGGCATGCACATTTCCTCAACCCTGACCCTTAGCACTGGAGCACCGCAAGGATGTGTGCTGAGTCCCCTCCTTTACTCCCTCTACACACATGACTGTACATCAGTTCACCCCACTAACACAATCATAAAATTTGCTGACGATACAACTGTGGTGGGTCTCATCTCAAACGGCAGTGAGGCTGCCTACAGAGATGAGGTATGTAGATTGCTTGAGTGGTGTGCAAATAACAACTTGTCTTTAAACATCAAAAAGACAAAGGAACTAATAATAGACTTCAGGCGACACAGGGAGGAGCTTCAGCCACTGGAAATACGGGGTGAGGAGGTAGAGAGAGTGCACAGCTTTAAATTCCTGGGCCTCCATGTCAGTGAGGACCTCAGGTGGAACGTTAACATTGGTGCCCTGGTTTAAAAAAGCCCAACAGAGACTTTACTTCCTCAGGACTTTGAGGAAGGCTCATCTCTCTGTCGGACTGCTGAAGTCCTTTTACCATTGCACAGTAGAAAGCATTTTAACAAACGACTGAACGAGCTGCGCTGCAGAGGGTTATTAAAACCTCACAAAAGATCATTGGACTTCCACTACCCCCCCTTGAGGAGATTTATAGGCGTCGCTGCTGCAGCAGAGCAAGGACAGAACTCATCCCTTTCATGATCTATTTGTACTGCTGCCATCTGGAAGACGCTACAGAGCACTAAAGACTCAGGGTTTTTACCCAACAGCCATAATTGAACTAAATTCCCTCTCTCGTGCCTCTATCCTCCCACAGCAGCTTCAATAATTTTGAACGGACGTGGATGCAATATGGTTCAAATAATATGCATAAGTCACTTTAAGACTTTTTAAGCTATTTTTTATTGTCTTAAATTATTGTTTTTATGTATGTTGGTATATGTGGGTAATATGGATGAATACAGTAGTTTTTCTAGGAGAGATGTCAAATTTCGTTGTATACCATGCAATGACAATAAAGGTATTATAATAATAATAATAATAATAATAATAAACTACGTTTCACACCCAAACACATGGGAGAAGTGATCAGTGTTTTGAATAACGCCGTTTAAAAGAACGGCGTTAGGCAACGACGTTATTATTTCAGTAACGGGGTAATCTAACTAATTTTCCCGTCATTACAACGCCGTTAACGTTACTGGACGTTAAATGCGGTGCGTTACTATGTAATCAGTGCTCGAAGTGGGGCGGTACTCACCGGCACTTCTACATTTTACTCTTAAGCGTACCTGCCATGCTACTTCTCACGTGTATCCGGTACTCTACCACTGAGAGAAAAAGTGTCAGTGCCATGCACGGTTCACACCAAACACGAATCGAGCGTCAAATTCGCTTCTATCGCATCTAGTTGGACGCTTGAACATTTTGAATCCGCACACACACACGACTTGTTTAAATACATTTATGTTGTTAATAAATAACCAGGAATGTAATAACCAGGAATAAATAACCAGGAATGTTGTACCAGGAATATCGGCAAGTTTTGTTTTTCACTGTACAAATCTCAAATGTCATGATTTGCCAATGCAAGAGAGTACCGGTACCTTTTTTACTTCAAGTGCGGGATAAACATCTTGCTGTCTTTTGACATGCAATAAATATCAAAAGTTATGTACAAACACATCTTTAACATATAGCAACTTTTTTTTTTTAAAGTAATGCAAATAGTTACATTCCCTGGTAATGAGTTACTTTTATTATAGAGGAATTCAGTTACTTACTTTTTGGAACAAGTAGTGAGTAACTATAACTAATTACTTTTTTAAAGTAAA
The DNA here is from genome assembly GCA_031834385.1 of Semotilus atromaculatus. NCBI lineage: Eukaryota > Metazoa > Chordata > Actinopteri > Cypriniformes > Leuciscidae > Semotilus > Semotilus atromaculatus. Next base: position 31,445,371 of record JAULUF010000010.1, on the reverse strand, counting down.
ATTCCCAACACTGGAAGTGATAAGGAAATAACGCGAGATCACGCGTGCGTGAGACCGGAGTTCTCGTGCGAGACTGAAATTGTTATCAAAAATGTTTGCGACCCAAATTGTCTGTGTGCTGATTTGCAGTGAAAAGGAGAAGAAGAAAAACAGATTATGCAGGAGGAAATGGTTGGGGAGACGAGGGGAGGAAGGATTGTGTGTTCTGCAAAGAGAGTTGAGGGTAAATAAATAATTTTGCAATGTGCTGCTGTTGCTGCCGGTCAAGCAAATGTTTGTGTTGTTTTTTTTCCTGTTTGATATAATTGTAAATATATCTATTAAAATACTGATATTCTGGTCTATAACTCCTCCCCGAAAATCCTGCTGTCCTGTTTCTTGCTCTCTAATTGGCTGTAGGTCTTCGCCGATGTAGTTTTCAGACAGCAGGATTTTGAATCGCCGATAGGTCCAGATATTTATTTAGCATGCCAAATATCTCAAGGGCGTCGCGACTCTCTTAGATTGTGTCTTTGATAATTCACACTGCGTGATTGTCACTCGCATGAACGAGCACTGATTGTCCTATGATTTCCGGCGATCTCACAAAACCTGTCGGCAAGTGAAAATTGGGCCTAAAATCGTGCAGTGTGAACTCAGCATTAGAGAGTGATGTGATTGTCAGCAGGCTGAGTTAAAGGAGCTGTATGTAAGAAATTTATTTCAATTAATCATACATTTTCCCTGATATGTCACTAGACATTAAGAAATCATGTTCATTTCAAATACGTATATCACTGACAACAGTAGTCCGGCCAGGATATTGTCATTTAAAAAGTGAAGTTGCAGCCCTCAACTGATGTTGTGTTTTGGTCAGAGCTCCACCCTCCACCGATCGACCAATCACGAAGTCAGGAGTGTTGCGGCATTCGGGTTGCCAGCTCTGCTGTAGTTGTCGTGTCGTAATCGGATCCTGCAGCATATCTGGCAACCTTGAGTCAGCAATTTGAAAGTGATTGCAGTACCAGTTTTGGCCACAATCTTACATACACCTCCTTTAAGGACCCGTCAACCTGCGACATCTAGAGTTTCATGACAGAACTTTGTATTTCAAGGGATAGTTCACCCAAAAATGAAAATTGTCAATTTATTCTTGCTCTTTTGATATTTTTAATGAAATCTAAGATATTTCTGTCCCTTTATTGACAGCTACGCAACTACCACTTTGACGCTTCTAAAAGTGAATTAAGAGATTGTGAAACTAATCCATTTGAATTGATCAGTTTAGTCCGAATGTTCTATGAACAGACTGAATTTAGGCTTTTATTCACAGATAAACATTCATCAATTCCAAGTAAGTGGAAGCACAAGCATGTTCGCATGACGTATAAGAACTAATGATGTACATTCTCGTGTTACGCAGCACGTTTGAGCATCTGCAAGTTCGGTTGAGCTTCTGTTTATGTTTGCTGATGAATGTTTATATGTGAATAAAAGCCTAAATTAAATATGTTCATCATATAAAGGGATTGCGTCTCTTCAGAGAACTTGGACTAAACCACTAAATTCATATGATATACGATCTCTTGAACTTTTTTTAAGCGTCAAAGTGGTAGTTGCATGGACTGTCAATGGAGGAACAGAAAGCTCTCAGATTTCATTAAAAAGATATTAATTTGTGTTCTTAAGAGTAGCGAAAGTCGTACAGGTTTCGACATGAGGGTGAGCAATTAATGGCAGAATTTTTGCTTGAACTATCCCTTTCCTTAAAAACCACGCACACGCATGTTGTTCAGTAAGTCACCTATATGTATATAGCGCTCAGTGTTGGGAAAGTTCACTTTCTACATGAACTAGTTCAAAGTTCAGTTCACACATTTTAAAATGAACTAGTTCAGTTCATAGTTCACAATTCCAAAAATGAACTAGTTCATAGTTCTTTTTTTTTCCATAAATTTGTTGCGAGCTATTTTTTATAATTATTGCCACAGCCCACAACAACAGACAGCAATTTTTTTATAGGTGGGCAAAGTTTGCACAAAAATGTACGATTTTTCCCATCCTCACCGACCTTTTCATAAAACTCGTTTAAATGATCATACTGTAACGAGTGGATAGGTGTGGCCCCTTTAAGAGCTGCGCGCGCCCTGTTAAACTGTCTACACTCTCTCTGTATGGTATTGTACCGTGCGCCTCGATGTATGCGGGTAATGGTGCTCATTTTATTTGATCTGTTTATGTTTTGTTTGGTAACGCTGTGGACGGAGCGTGGGACAGACAGTTGCCCCAAGTTTGATTGGGGAAATAAAGCGCGAGCTGTTGTGATATGGCAATCGCCTCCGTGAGTTTGTCTGGCCTAGTGGCTTCGGCTGTGAGCTATCCCGGCGTTACAATACGACGCATCCAGTCCTCGCTGCTTTGTTCTCGACTACATGCTGCTTTTTGTTTTGATGACGCATGCGGCGGTGCAACACTGGTGGCTGGTGTTGCCAGATTGGGTGTTTTTTTTTTTGCTACATATTAAGGCCTGTTTACGGTCTGTTTTAGCCGGGTTTTGCCTGGAAGGCTCTATAGAAATATGGCACCCAATTGAACGAAGTTAAACTGAGAGAGCGTTCGTTCACAGACACCAGAATGAACGAGTTCACAGTAACGTTCATCAGGCATTAATACAGTACGTTCAGTTCACTTGTGTTTGGTTTAAGTGATCTCACCACGACGGGTTTGGTGACCATCCTGCGTAGTGTGCCAATCCTTACGCTCCTGCACTCCAGAATAATACTGCCCAACAGCTGCACCTGCTCCATCTTCCTCTTCTTAGACGGAGACGGATCTTCACACACAGTGTTCCCAAACTGCAAGAGAAATAGACCAATAAAAACCCAAACAACAAATGAACACACACTCTGCATCCTGTAAAGAGCTTCAGTTTTACGGATCTGCATGTTTCTTACAATATAACTTCAACTGCTCAATTCTACATTTAAATTGCACATATGGCCGTTTTTTATTAACTTCTTAATAATATAATTAGTTTCTACTCTAATTCAATTAATTAAATATGAACATTTAATTAATTAATTTAATTTAATTGCATTATAACGCTCCCCTCTGCTCTGGACATTGAATAACTTTGAGGTAAATGCAGCATTACATGACAGTTTAAAAGCGGTTTTATTGTCGTCTTTCTGCAGTTGAAGCAATGATGGCTGTATCTAGTAAAGAGGAAGAGATGATCGCCTCAACAGGCGCTACGGCGATCCGTCACGCCACATTAAAGAGCGCCAAAACAGGGTTTTTCGGGTTTTATTTTGTGATAAAACTGACATAATTAGAAAGCTCAGATTTATTTTAATATCAAAAGTATCAAAGCTTATTGCGAATGTTGGATGGCAGGTGCTCTACAAATAATGTTTACTGAACTTTTGTTTTTGGACAAAAAAAAACGGCAAACATGTAACACTGCTTACTGAATCTCTCATTCGACTCCTCCTGGGCAGCGGGTGTCTGTGGTTTGCCTGTGTGAAAAAGTCAGCGCTAGGGTCCTCGTGTTCCCCGGCTGCTTTCACCGCTGCTTCCACCCGGCCACCGGAGGGCGCTGGAGACGAGTGGGCAGAGTCCGCTGGCCGCGGAGACACGCTGTCTAAACGATTGACCGTCCCGTTGCTGCTGACATTATCACTTTCTTCATCCTCATCACTGGACAGCACAACTGCATTTCATCAAAACACACAAACACAGATCTGGATTACTGGTGTCATCTCATATGACATCTTTTGGTTAAGCCTGATCAAAAGTGCTTTTTAACTCATGATTAAACAGTTATTGAACACTAAGAATATAATATAATATTTATTGTGAAATGTTATTTATTATCGGTAACATTATTGCACGTTGCTTTGTTGCAAGTTGTATGTTCTTCCTCTTTTGTTATGCACTTGGGTTTGTGGAAGGTTTAAAAGAAGAAAAATATAATAAATTGTTCTTATGTCAGTCATTAGATAAATGACAGCTGAAGAGAAAGAAAGAAATACTGCAATATGTATTTCTTACACATGTTAAATAAACCTAGGCTAACGTTCCTGAAAAACTTAGCTTATTTCATTCTTCGTTTTATTTCTTACTGTTTGTAATTTGCTTCTTTGTTCCTATTTTTCATATTAAAAATAAAACAAGAATGCCTGCCTTGCTTTATTACTTCCAGGCATGTGTAATGATTGCAGTCAGCAATTTCAAGGTTCACATTTACTTCAAGGTCCATTAAGCTGTCTGCCACAGTCAAATAAAAGAAAAGTAACAAAACTAGAATCGAACCTGCATATATCGAATCGATTTGATCAATCATGACCTCAAGAATCAGTTTGAACCGAATCGTGAGGTACCAAAAGATTCCCACCCCTAAACAACACACAACACACCCTGCCAGATCTAACAAATCAAGCTGTGTCAAACCAAATGCTGGCGAATTTGTTTGAAGCACACAATATAAAGCATTCTCAAGATTTGGATAAAATGGATCTGGCACTTTTCCCGTCGCAGCTCTGCTATATTTCAGGTGTGTTTTGTCTATAGAAATGCTTTGTTCACTGCTTGTAAAGTGACATGACTGGCAGATGTTTTCTCTGCACAATGTGCAGATGCGATTAATCGATAATCAAAAGCGGTGTTGGTTATTTTCATAATCTATAATCGATTAGTTGTTACAATCCTACTGATATTGGGTCTGTTCCTCACAAAGTTATCATGTCTTCATAAGACTTAATCCCGGGACACACCAAGTCGACGATCAATCGTGCCGTTTCTAAGTGCCTGTTCTGCACCGCTGGCTCTAGTCGGACGCCCTCTGGGTTTTTTGGGCCGATTCAGCATGTAGAATCAGCGTCGGGCCATCGGTGAGAGAGAGAACTCTGATTGGCTGTTTAGCTTAGTGAATGAGTAAGTAAACGAGAATAATAGCAAAACAGCGAAGGTACAGATAGAAGGCAGTAATCTTACCCTGCGTGAATATGTTAATATTAACATGACCGTAATGGAGGATTGATATTGACATCAGCAGGATTAACATTCAAAACGGTAAGCAAGCGCTGCTTTGGTTTGTGTATCTACTGCGTCGGTTTCCCTTTTCGAATGACTGAAGCTGTAGTTCAGTTTTTCTGCCCTGACGCAGGCGACGACACAGTCGGCTTTCATCAGTTCTCTGGCGTCTGCTTGGTGTGTCCCTGCCCTTATGGACCACTTTTAGGGTGCCTTTTGCTCCTTTCTAAGCAAAGCTAATCGAACAAGTTGCCCTGTGTATCATAACCTTAAGAGTTTGTAGTGTAGTCGCACTTACTAGGGTCGTTTAGTTGACACAGTTTGGTGGCCTGCTGTTTCTTGCCTCCGGCTCGCTTGTGTCCGTTACACGCTGAGCTTCCAGAAGTGGCGACGGCTCGTCCATTGTGCGAGAGGAGCATGTTCCCATGGCTGATCCGCACCGATGGGTTTATGATGACGTCTAGGTGTTGAGAGCACCCCCCAGAGGAGGGCTCATAAAAGCTTCTGCTTATCTGAAGGCTGGTCTGCGAGGGAGCCGAGGGCCGAGGGGGCAGTGATGACGTAACAGCAGAAAGAGTCTCGGCAGGTAGGATATTTCCACAGTTGTCACATTTGACATGGTCCTCACTTGGCTGGCCACATTTACCACAAACTGTGAGGTAATCATCAGGTTGAAGGGGCTGTTGGGTGTGGGAAGACATCATTTACACTTTATAACATTACACACGTAAAGGGACAGCTCACCCAAAATCTCTCCTGTAGTTCCAAACCCGTAAGACTTTGTTCCTCTTTGTTACACAAGTGAAGATATTTTTATGACATTTATGTCCCTCCACTGAAAGTCTATTCACCCAAAAACTGACAGTTCAGAATGTTCATAATAAGATCGTAAAACACATCCATATGAATGGAGAAGTTAAATCCAAGTCTTTTGAAGAGACACGATCGTTTTATATAACAGATTTAATTTAGCCTTTTCTTAACATACAATCATTGGTCAACGCACATTCATACAGCACATCAAATATGGTAAACAAAAGCTCAACCACCCGCAAGAATGAAGCGCGACAAGCATAAATGTTTGAGCTTTTGTTTACCGTATTTGATGTGCTCTATATTAGGGCTTCCCGATAATGGTTTAACTGAAATCAGGATTATTTTGCTCAAAATATTTCACAATGATTTATCAAATGGAAAAATCAATAAAATATTGATAAGAGTAAACTGAACACGAATCATTATTACAACTTCTGGTAATGCATGGTTTTGGTGAGTGCTTTGTAATTTGTCTTCATGTTTGATATTTTATGAGAATCAATTTAGTTGCAAATGAGACAAACCACAGATCACTCCACAAATGCTAATTCATACTGACAGACTGCAAAGAAAGATACTCATCTATTTTTCCTTTTAGCCATTTACATCTTTGAATATTCTAAACACTACAAACCGAAGGTGGCTATGTAGTTTTAATAAGCTTCTCTCAAAAGCTAAAACTGTCAAATTCCTAATATTAATTCCAATAATTACAAATAATGTTTCATTTATACTTTTGTATGGTAGCAGAGAGTAAGTGCATTTATTCAGCAGCCACAATGGCAAACAATATGGTTGAGAATCATTTATTTATTTATTAGTGTGTCACTGTGAGATGGTTCACTCAGATTTAAGCAAAACAATGAGTTTGTGTAAAAAAAAAATCATTAAATTAATCAAACGAACATACGCTGTCTACTTGTGCCTAAAGTGCAACTTACGAAATGTGTGATGTCAGCAGTATCGTAGTGCTTCATAAATATCAGCAGTGTCTCGCATTACTCATATAACTTGCGCTTTAGACTTATGTGGAATCCATATGTTCGTTTGGCCGGAAGCTAGTTATTTTACTTTATAAAGTACATATAAATATGTATATTTTTGTGTGGAGTTCGTTTATGATGGATGCACGATTTTGAGCTTCAATCTGTTGGTTGCAATCCACTGCTATTATAAAGCTGGGAAGAGCCAGGATGTTTTTTAATGTGACTCCAATTGTATTCGTCTGAAAGAAGAAAGTCATATACATCTAGGATGGCTTGAGGGTGAATAAATCATCGGCTAATTTTCATTTTAAAGTGAACTAATCCTTTAAGAGTAAAGCTCAGTTTCGGGGGGATTTAAACTCTTGAAATCTGGCACCCAAAAGCAGGAACAATAGAGGCTTGCTACCAATGCAAGATACCGTAAATGTCAACTAAAAAAATAAAAATTTAAGGTCAAATAAACAGCAGCCCAATCTCTCAATGATTATTTAGAATTTGTTATTAATACGACTAATGGTGCAGCCCTACTCTATAAAAGCCTAAATGAAATCTGTTCATCATATAAAGCCATCAGGTCTTCTGGATTTGGAACAACATGAGGGTGAGTAATTGATGACAGAAACTTACATTTTTGTGTTAAAGGGTTAGGTTCATTTGACAAGAATTATAAATGTAGAGGGGTACGGTCTCACCTCAACTGGTTTGCCCACAGTATCAGGACTGTTGTTCGTCGTCCGCCGTTTCTGATGGACACGTCTCTTGATAGCGAGGTCTCCTGAATCTAGGGGTGTACAGTGGAACAACAGTCATATATCAGTGTTATGTCTTATGATGAGTAGGTAAGTATTTTATATCCCACTATATTTTATATGACATTAGACACAGTAATGATTGCTATTCAGAGCAGATAGCGGTGAAAACTATAACTTGGCAAGGCTATTTATAAGCAAATAAACCAAGGCTATAACTTGTTTAGAGATAGGCATTATTAACCACAGCAAATGTAATGCAAATGCAAACTATGTTGATTTGCGTTTTATTATGGGTACTATCACTTCCCCTTTTTGCTTACAAACACTTTTCGGTTTGAGGTTCAGTTGTTATGGCTTCAAGCGACTTCCACTGTAGTAGGCTGAGCTTCTCTTCTTTTATTTACAGATATGATGTAAACGCGCATGGATGAATGATTAAAGTATGCAGTTCAACTCTAAAATATAAATAATTACAGGGTAACACTTTACTTGAAGGGGTGTGCATAAGACTGACATGACACCGTCATAATCATGACATGACACACGTCATGAATATGAAGGAGGCCTTATGCATGTTTATGACAACTGTCATTAAGTGTCATTCGCTCAATTATGAAATTTTTAATGCAAATATGGCATTGTGTGAGATGTCTTTGTTAGGACAACTTTTACATTACCAATACAACACAACCTGTCATAAATATGTCATAAACATGACATAGCAGATTAATTATCAAACTTAAGAAACCACTTAGCTTTATGGGTTTCATTAAAGTGTCATGTGGTTGGTTTTGACATGGGCTGTCATGAAGCCATTATGACATTTTAATGACAAATTACATTTGTACCACTGTAGTTGAGGTCAAGAAAAACATTCATGACACAGTTATAATGGGTTATAATGACAGCCAATGTCAAAACCAACAACCTGACAGTTTAATGAAATGTTAACCCATAAAGCTAAGTGGTTTCTTAAGTTTGATAATTAATCTGCTATGTCATGTTTATGACAATTCATGTTGTCTTGGTAATGTCAAGTTGTCATGACAAAGACACTGACAGGTTATAATGTATTGGTTTATGTCAAGTTTTCATAACAAAGACATCTCAAACAATGTCATGTTTGCATTAAAAATGTCATAATTGAGCGAATGACACTTAATGACAGTTGTCATAAACATGCATAAGACCTCCTTCATATTTATGACATCTGCCATGTCATGATTATGAAGGTGTCATGTCAGTCTTATGCACACCCCTTCAAGTAAAGTGTTACCAATTACGGAAGGTGTGATTAAGAATAAGGCAAAAACACGGTTTGAAAGGCTTTTATGGTTTACTCGCTCACTGTTTACATTTTGCTAATTTCGAACAAAAAGATTATATAGTGTAGCATTAACACTTTACTTGATTGCTCATAAAGTAACTCCAGTAACCAGTTCACACTCCTTTCTAAATGCTGATGCGCTCTTTATCTGTCAGTGAACTCTAGATGACCGTGAGAAGCAGGACCGGCTCCGTCTGCTTACCCGACATCGGTGGACACGTGAGAAGAATGTTCTCCAGCTCCACTCTTTGGATCAGATCAGATCTGCAGGAGACACACACGTTGGCAGACAGCATGAGAATTCAGAAATACAGCAGATCTGATGTTCTGGGTTCAATTCACATTAGGCTCTGTCAACATTATTTAAGATCATTTTGGTTTTGAAAATTGAGAGACTATTTTCTGTAGTAATTAACATTATGCCACAAATTCTGAAGATAAATCTGAACTCACTGAAGACCTGCAACAAGCCACACAATGCATTTCCCAACAGATGTGGTTAAAGGGCACCTATTATGGAATTTAGAAAATTACCTTTCATATAGTGCGTAACATAGATCTAAGTGAACGAAAACATCCTGCAAAGTTTTAAATATGAAAGTTCACCGTATAGTCGCTGATATGAATCGATAGACGAACAATGCTTTTTCTCTGTCTAGATGACGTCAACTTGACAAGTTATTTGAATAAGATACGCCCACTTATTACTTTCGTAGACACCAGGGAAAACTTGAAAACATCATGTCGACGAGACGCTGTGTTCTGAAGTGCGACACAAAAGCAAACTTTTTTCATCTGCCCAGGGCGGAGCATTTGAAGACTAAGTGGCTACAGTTCATATATACAACTATACCACAGAAGTATAGCCGTTCATATATACAACTATATCACAGAAGTATAGCCGTTCATATATACAACTATATCACAGAAGTATACGTTAGCCCGGACCTTGTGCTTTGTTCGCGTCATTTTTGAAGATGATTGCTTCACAAACATAAATGCTATCAAATGTGGATTAGGCTGATATTGAAGGTTGGTTCAGTACCAAGTTTATTTGGATCAGCTTCCTCCTACGAATCACAACCTGTAAGTATTATTAATAATTGTTGCTTTTATGTTTTATGTAGCATGCTCAATTATTTTGTGTGTTGTGTACGCACAGCACAGCTTCTATAGTCTTCAATGTCAATTGTATTGAAATATGTGAAGTGTTTGTCGTTGTTATTGGAGTTGTCAAAGAATAGAGCAATACCTCGTAGTACTGCATTATCAATATGTTTATGCGTTGGGCTAACACAAACAAAGACTGAATGTGCTTTACCACTGAACTTTGGGCTATGGTCGCTAACATAACTCAACTTAAATTCCTTCTCTTATTTTGAATTTTTTACTACAAAGTGCACTATGATCATTATTATAACACAATGTAATTGATAAAAGCATTGTACACTGTACTCCGTGTTAACCAACTGACTGGGTCATCTGACCAATCACCGCAGATTAGCGTCACGCAAAGGCGGGGTTTGGAAAAATGAATCTCTGAACGATTCATATGAGAGTCACTGAGCAAATCAGGTAAAAATAAATGCATATTATAAAACAACAAAAGTGTTTTTTGTCATTGCATGCTTGTAAAACGGTTGTTGGGGACTCCCAAAACAATATTAGGAACATTTTAAATGCCATAATAGGTGCCCTTTAAAGCTTTAGTAAAGGACGGTCAAGTGCGTCTGATTTTTAAGGGGTTTTTATTGACCAAAACTATAAGACTGTTTACTCCTGGTATTAAGATGTGTTTTGGTGGATCGGATCACAAGAGGACAACGCTAAATACAGGTGTAAACCGGGTCTAAAACGCTTTGAGCTCGTCCACTTTCCAACACTTCCAGAGGTAATCGAGAACACATTAGACCGGATTGCTTTCGTAGTGTAAACACTCATGTGGTCCAATGTGTTCAAACAGACACAAAAGACCGTCTACTCTCCGCCTACTGATCTAATGCGGGAACATTATGGGAAGAGCGCTAGACAGACGGGATTTAGACTTTGTCAGCAGAAGACTCAAGTTTGGTTTGAAGTAGGGGAACCCTTCCCTCGAAGAAATCAGGACAGAAGTGGTTGAAAGTGGACAAAAGAGACGGATTAAACACCAGGTGTAAACGAGAATGTGTCTCCCTCGTCTACTTCTGATCCAATCAAAGAAAACACATCTTAATACCAGGTGTAAAAGGGGAAAAATCAAAAACACAGAGTCTTATGTCTCATACTGTTTTACCTTTACACTTGAAAACAGCTTACAGTTAACTAAAATCAAGGCAGGTTTCCACCCAATGCTCATACTTCTAGTAGAGCATATTCTTGATGTCAAACATCGTCCACTTGTTATTCTGTAAAGTCAGCTGGTCCAGTGCCGTACCTTTGCTCCATCTTTCTGCCTGGAGAAGGGAACTGTGCGTGCTGGAAGAGCCGCCCCTGAACCACGACTCCTTGGGACGGTGCCGGGCTCATGATCAGATAGCTGGTTCGACTGGGGAGCGCAGACACACTCACTGAATGAGCTGCTTCACTGGGAGACCAACCAAACGCATGAGTGTAAGTATCTGATGTCAATACTTAAAGAATATTGCTAAAAAGATCGAATATATAGAATAAGCAGATGTTTGCAATGTGTTTCTAATTAATAACACTTTAAAGGAAAACTCCAGCGCAAAATGAACCTTTGGTCTAATTACACATTGGTACATAGTCAACCGTTCTCTGAGATTTGTTTTCATGATTGTCGAATGTAAAGAGTTTTATCTCTAAAAACTGTTTAGCTTATAACGCTAGTATATAGGGCATAGAGTAATGAAAATAAAAATCGCTAGTTAACACCACTAACAAGGCTCAAAATAGCCCAACACGAACACGGTAGCATAATGAGGGTCCCTACCTGCAACAGGGTATATGCAGGAATCTTGAAGTTAATTTTAATATCTTTTCAATACTTTTTCAAGACCTTCTCAGTATTTTTTAATACCTCACCGCCACTTCAAGCTGTAACCATTTACATTAGTGATACTTTTAACTTAACAGTTTTAGTTTGTGATAAAGACTATAGACCACTCTGATACAAAAAAATCAAATAGGCTGGGACAAGGACGTGCACAGACATTTTGAGGGGCAGGGACTCAAGTGAAAAAAAGGGCACTTCTCATAATTACGTTTAGTTTTTTTTACTTTTTTTAAACCAAAAAGTATATATATTAACACAAATCTGACTTCCTTTTTTTTAAAAATATTTAAAAAGTTAATTAATTGTATCTTCCTCAAACTCACGCAATTGTTTCATTTTCAAAAGATGTCCACAAAATAATCAGTTCACACAGAAACCATGGTCTCCTTAGTATTCAATTTTTAAAAAATATTTATTAGGCTTCAAAAAATAAAACAGCTTTTAATTTAAGTGAACTTCAAACAATCCTCACATAAACCCATAATAAATGTCATATTTAGGCTACCTGTGCCCTTCCTGTCTAACGCCCGTTTCACACATACTCCGTGTGCAGTGCGTATGCGGTGCGTGTTGCGGTGCGTATACGGTGCAGCAGCAGCACGCGCTATAGAGCTTTCACACATGCTGCGTTTGCGGTGCGCAACTGATCCGCGTCTGTAGGCTACCACAAACACAAACAAGCATATTTACTCACTATTTGTATTTCAAATCTATCAGCAACTTTTTATTTAAAACAAGTTGTCACCAGTGCGATTCTCTTTGAACACATAGGCTACACACAGACGTATTCACGTTTAAACACAATTTAAACAACGTATTATTCAATGCATTACTTCTTTATAGATTATATTAAGTTGCTCAAGCAAGGTAACATATTGAACCATATGTAGCCTACTTATATTAAATCGCAAACATTTTAAATTAAAACTTAAAATTGACAAAAACAGCAGACTCATACCTTTTCTTTTGCATAATTTAAATCTTTATACAATAAATCTTGCATCACAAAGAACTTTTTTTTCCACCTCCACGAATGAGACAAGTGTCGTTCATTATGTCGCCTTGAAGTAAATTGTAGTTTTCCTTGTTTTACCCCGGTCTTAAAGTAAAAAGATGACTATGAAAAATAGTAGTATTTAATTAAATGCATTTATGGTAAAATTACTAGGCTATACATTTTATTTATTAAAATGCATTTATGATGAAATTACTACATTTTCATATCAATTTGTGTTCATTTTGACCACGACCTATGCGCTGTGACTTTAATTCAGCGCGTGCAGCACAGCAAAAATAGACTCGGTGCGGAAACGATCGCTGCACTGCTGTATACGCACCGCAACTGGAACAGATCGCCGGACCGCATCCGCGTGCAGTGTGAAACCTCTAACCTGTTAACATGGGTACGGAAAAAAATACGCACCGCATACGCACTGCAAACGGAGTATGTGTGAAACGGGCGTAACAGGTAGCTCATATAGGCTACAGAAATTGAATAAAGTTATCAGACAGTCTGCGCTGCATAAATTATAAATTATATATAGACTAATCCTTATTAAAGCTACGCAAGTTATTTAGTCAAGAGCAGTGGGTAATTTTCTCTGTTCCCTTTGTTCTTTGATTAACTTTATGGACAGAAAGCTTAATTGGTAGCTGGCCCTTTAAGAGCCGCCGTTGCAGAGCCAGAGACGCGGATCTCACACGCGCCTCATTCTCTCACAACTCTTTATGTCCATCATAAGACTGCTCTTATGTTATGAAGATACTTGACAAACTACATTTTGGCATAATTATGTGTGTTATTGTTCGTTCAAGCACGAAAGAGAACTGTATTCTGGCGCGCGGTCTGTGCATGCGCACATGATACTGGCGCGCGTCTTTCTGTGAGTCACAGTGAGGACATTCACATGAGAAGAGAGAGAGAGGGAGCGCTTTAGAACTCCTGACCTGATATTTAGATACACTATTCAATAAATATATTTGTTTGACAGGGAAGCTGTGCGCAAACAGGAATATATATTATAAAAAATTTTTTTTAAAAAGCAGCACCCTTGAAAAAAGGGCACTTTGTCTCCAGGAATAAAAAGGGCAGGTGCTCAAGCCCCTTTTGATGTCTATGTGTGCACGTGCCTGGGCTGGGATAGTAAATCAAAGCAAAGTTGATTAAAAAACTTCCCCATTCTGTTCATGTGTTCACCAACCTTCTCTTAAAACATTTCGGTGCGTTGTAATACGCACTGGGAACGCCAGAGCGTACATTGTGCTTTTGAACTTCCGCCCGCTCTGGTGCTCTCAGAGGCAATTTACGAACGCACCCACAATAGCCTAGTTTTTTATGTACCTGTTAGTTTTTTTAATAAAAATGACTAAATTCACACACTTTTACTTTGGACAGCTAATTCAGAAAAAATACTTTCAAAATTTAAGACTTTATAAAGCCGTGATAAGACTTTTTAATACTTTTTAAGGGTCTTAATTTTCCCAAAATTGATTTATCACCTTTTAATACTTTTCAAGACCCCGCGGATACCCTGTGCAAACTGAAGCATTGAGAACCTTGTAAGTGTACAGACAGTTTAATAAGAAGATATTTTATAAAGACAGTCCACTTCGCACTTTCCACTGTGGAAAACAGTCTCGATCAGTCGAATCATGAACGCCATTCATGATTCGACTGATCGAGACTGTTTTTTACCTTGTTAGTGGTATTAACTAGCGATTTTTATTTTCATTACTCTATGCCCAATATACTAGCGTTATAAGCTAAACAGTTTTTAGAGATAAAACTCTTTACATTCGATAATCATGAAAACAAATCTCAGAGAACGGTTGACTATGTACCAATGTGTAATTAGACCAAAGGTTCATTTTGCGCCGGAGTTTTCCTTTAAGCTATCATTTTTATTTTATTTTACCCAGGGTGATACATATATACAACTACAATACCTAAGCTTGCCAGTTCTGTTGAGAGGTCTTAATTGATTTGGACGTCGTTCGTGAGTCTCCACAGAGCCATTAGCACCGAAGCTCTTCATGGATGGAGTCTGCCGGAGACAGATCACAGCGCTCAGGTTATAAGGTCATAGTTCAACACACCTGCAGACCAGGGCTAACAACCATACATGAGATCATTAACACGTAACTCACCACAAGTACACTATATGGCCAAGAGTATAATACCTTTATAATTGACAGTTTGTTTGTTCCAGCTAATTCTGGAAGGACTCATATCTCATGCTGACATTTTAGAAAACTGTTTTTGACACTTTGTTGCAACAATTAAAATATATATATAAATTAGGTGAAAATTATAATATATACCACATCACATTATATTAATGTGTTATATTTGACAACATTTATAGTCTATCTATATATAATATACTACAATTATAATATATAATGTAACTATAATATTTGTATATAAAAATATAAATGTAATTTTACATAAAAAGTAACATCTTTGCATAACCTGTAAAAATTAATACAACAGCACAGCCCCTATAATGATGCATCCAAACAACAGAATTGGTCCTGAAATACTGCATGATACTTCAACTGGTGTCGTACCATGACATGTAATTGGGTATGAAGTACGTGTAGTACCATCAGAGCAAAACACCAAGATTAAGAAAACAAATTCTGACCCAGAGGGGAGCAGGACAGAGAAAGACAGACAGGATTGGGGCATATGAGAGAGAATGAGGACATTAGAGGGACTTTTTACACACAGTTTGAAATGCTTTGCCCTAAATTAGACAACAAAACACAACTTCAACATTTATTAGGTGAAAAAAGAGATTGTATTATACTAGCAGCAAGATACACTGATGCTTGCCACAAAAAGAGAGAGTCGACAACTAATCAGTGATGCGCTCACACACACACACAAACACACTCGTACATTTCTAAATTGTTCACAGAATTTGGAAATTTTGATGATTACCATCATTGGTATTTTATTTATTTATTATTATTTTTATTTGTTACACTGTTAATTTGTACAATTAAATTAATTTGTAGATTAAGATTTAAGTTATGTTATATTTTATTATTTTGATGTCTTTATGTATTCCAAGCTTTGGCAATATTGTATTGTGTACAGTCATGCCAATAAAGCAATTTTGAATTGAATTGAATTAAATTGAGTGAGTGAGTGAGTGAGTGAGTGAGTGAGTGAGTGAGTGAGTGAGTGAGTGAGTGAGTGAGTGAGTGAGTGAGAGAGAGAGAGAGTGAGTGAGAGAGTGAGAGAGTGAGATAGTGAGATAGTGAGAGAGTGAGAGAGTGAGTGAGTGTGTAAATACCTTGATTCCCTCAGGTGAAAGCTCCTGCTGGCCACTCACTCGCTCCATGGTCATAAGGGCAGCGCTAGCGGACAACAAGAGAGAGACACTTAGGATGTTTTCACACTTGGTTTGATTGCTTGGTCCGAAGTGTTTGATTCTTAAAACCCTGATACACTTCAAGTAAAATCAAAGAACAAACTGGTGTGACCATGTCAGTGTGACAAAATCAGGCCAAAACGCAGTACGAAACATCCTGCCAAAGCTAACGCCTTCGAACACCGGCAGTGGCACAACAGGCGGGGGTGTGGCCCTGAGGCTCCGCCTTCTTTGACGTGGAAATCTTCGTTATGATGATCTGTCCTTTTTGTTGTTTATTTAGTTACTGAGAGGAAAGCGTGCAGCAGATATTAATCGACATTGACTGTTAAACACCTTTGAACTGCCATTGGTCCGAGCAAACTTTTCTGGAACAAGCTTAGCTTTGGCAAGCGTTTTCAAACTCCAGAAACAAACTTTGTTTTGACCTGATTTTGTTTGAAATGTCATCACACCAGTTTGTTCTTTGTTTCACTGGAAGTATATCAGGACCTTAATCCCCAACACAGGTCTCTTTTCATGCATTTTCACTCCCTACATTTCAACTGGATGTAATCTTATGAATGTGGGGTTTCATGGAATGTGGAATGCTTGTCTTCACGAATACGAGATAAGGGGAATATTTCAAGGCTTCGTGGGATGTTGTTGTAAAGCAGACTGGTATAACAACACTTGTATTTCTGTTGGTCGGACGAAGTCTGGGCATTGAAACGTAAGCAACTAAGATTATTCAATAAATAAACCCTGCTTATTTATATCATTATTCCTTCATCTCCTGCTATCTGCTCATCTCAGTCTTTCTCAGTCAACATCTTGGCTGATACAAGACTGTTAACACAGTTTCGGGTGCCACACACTGATTTTGGGAACCAGACATGTCTGACTTGCTGTTGACAGGTTTTGGATGCCAGACTAAATGGATATCTTCTGACAGGATCCGGCATCCGGGGTTAAATCTACCGTTTCTGACGTGGAGACTCGATCTAACAGGTTTTCTGATGTAAACCTGACAAACACTTTCAGACAAATCCAAATGAAAACTGAGAGAACGAGAGAGAAACCAGCCTGCTCTTTTCCATACGGTAAAAGCAAACAGTGACCCGGGGTTGTGCGCCAAAAAAATCCATTTGTCCATATACCTAATGCACTATATTCCAAACCTATTTCAAGGCATGTTTTAATTATTCATAAGTTTTTTTCTTTCATTTCTGAAGCTTGACAGACCTCTAGTCACTGTATGCTTATAAAAAGAGGACCTCAAACATTCTATTAAATATCTCTTTTTAGAGGACTGTGCTGTTGAAAAAAGTGGCAAGTGAAGTACACTTTCAGCAAAAGATATTTGATTGTAGATTTTCTTCTGCACTACGCATATAGTTTTAGCAGAATGTGTGTTAATATAAGCATGTGGGCTCGTTCTATCTTCTCTGTGACCTTGATGTTTCTCTGTTTACCACAGTAATGAGGTTTGACTCAAAGCGTGGATGCCGAGAGGCTTGAGTGGGCTGTAAGCTGCTCTGTGCTGAATGACCTTACTCATGTCTGCTGTCGTCTTCACTATCATCTGAGAGAGAACACCTCCAGGACTGCTTAAAGCCTCCATCTCTCCTGTCCTCACACTTATCCAGGGCTATCAAACACATGAGAACAGCGTATCAGAGCACAGCCACACAAAGGATTATATCATGAGGTATCAATTTACCTTGATCTCTTTCCCTTGAGTGGAATAAGAAATAAGAATGAGATGTAAATATACATCAACTTTCAGAACGGCAACATGCATTTATTAAAATGCAATGAGCTGTAACTTTGCGATCAGCTCACCCAGTAACAGTTCAACTACCACTAAAAGGCTTGTAATGAGACTTTTATTCACCAATGATGTATTAAATTGGTAAAAAAATTTAAAGACATTTATAATGTTACAAGCTACACTGCCCGGCCAAAATAAAGTCGCTGTTGGCATTTAAATAGGCAAATGCTTAAGAGTCTATGATTGGATCACTGCGATCATCATGTTTCTATCATGTTTGGCATCAGTTCTTCTAAGCCTAATTAATGGAGTGTGTAGCTTTTCATTTCTTAAATAACCATGCAAGACAAGATTCATCAGGCAAAAATTGTGTAAGAATGGTTGAAAGAGCAAAATATAACGCATGTGTAAACTGTGTTGGATCCGTGCATTAGGTCTTTAAGTCCACCTGTAGTCAATAATTGTATCCCTCAAAACTCATCTTTGATCACCAAATTGACATATTTAAAAGTTTTTCTCTTGATAAAAATCTTTCAACGCTTAAAATAGCTTGACTGTAACTCTACACCCTTCCCTCATTCAGTATACGCAGTAGGGCTGTCACTTTTGAGAAAAATCAAATTCTAATATAATAGAGTTGGGGTCGTAATTCTCCACTCAGGCTGGCCGTTCAGTGCGTTATCTTCCATTTTCAAAACAGGGAGACTGGCTATTATTCACTTGATTTGGTCATGGGCCGACTCTACAATAAGTTTATAGCGCCCACTCCTGGATGAGATGGCAAACAATAAAATAAAAAACAAAAGACTGTAAAAAATGCGCTACACATGGCACTTTAAAAACCGGATAGTTTATTTATAGTTTGATCATGTTCGAATGCACATTCGAATATCGAATAAAAAGTGACAGCCCTAATACACGGTTTTATAAATATGCAAATGAGTCCCGCCTCCACTCACTCAGAGATCCACTCGATGACGATCACACGTTCACCTGATTGGTTACAAGGTAGTTTGTGACGTCAGAAACACCAGCGATTTCAAACTGTGTTTTTGGTTCACTACAGCTTTACGGAAAATACTCAGCAATGGTGTTGACTTATGAATTTACATATAGTTCGTCTTAAAGCACATTAAAAACACCATAAACAACATTAAAAGCTTGATTTTCACCACAGGGGGACTTTAAAGTGACAGCAGCCTAATGTTTCTGCTACTGTCTGCATCCTTATGTTAATTCAACTACAAAAGACAGAGATGCTTTAGACTGAATAAGTGTTGTGACTTGAATAGGACTATTCAATATTTAGGCTCATTTATACAGTGGAGATTATGCAGAGTTTTATTTTATAACTTTAAATTTGAATTTCTGTATCTTTAAACAACTGTTAACCCTACATAAACATGAAAAGCACTGTTCACTTATGTTTGTTCTATTGTATTTATTTGTGCTATTTCTCATACTTTGATTATTTTTTCTTTTTTTATTTTAATTTCGTTAATAATATTTGAATTTTATATAGGCTAGTTTTTTTCCTGTGGCATAAAATTTGGAATCTAGAATTGTGAAATTTTACTGGTATTTGAAATTTGGTGTCAAGGACTTATTTATTAAAGTAAAAAGATCATTAAAGTTACGATTCTGGACTTTGATTTTTCTGTCTACATGCTGCAATCATTACTAGTAAAAGATAAACTAATATAGAAACTCTGGAGATATAGAGGGAATGGGACCTGTGTCTGAATGTGTAACGGGGAGCAGTACTGGTCTCCGTTTCAGCAGCAGTTTATAAACATTTGACTTTTTGTCCTTTGCTTTAATGCTGTAAAACGAATTTTTACACCAGGAGCAATGCAATAATGGCCTTTTGTCTTCAGATTCCTGAACCACTGGCCCAACCGGTGGTCTACTTGAAACCAATAGCATTGAGACCTAACAATGTTGACAGACTGGAGTGGAATAGGAAAATTTAGCTATTTGTGTTTTGTTTTGTTTTTAGGTGGGTCACTGTATTTTTAAAATAGTACTGGTCCTGAGAACAACTTTTCTAAATGTTAAACTTTAAACCCAGACTCAGCACAGACGTTCAGATTGTTACAGACAGAGAAGTGTTTACTACAATGTTTATGGCTGTGTCCTATTACCTGTCCTGTAGTGAATATGAATTAGCCTAATTTTTATACTTTTTCAAACTCAGGTTGTAAAATGCAGGGACCTTTAGATCTCCAGACATGTCTCCTTTAAAGTCATTTAAAGTGCAAAAGCAGTTAACATAATGTGTAACAATTTAATTAATGCATTTCATGTATTTTGAAGGCAATATGATACTGCTGATGACAATTCGATACGACATTCGTATCAGAGAGGGAAATATCATTCTAATATTTATCAACTGTACACAATGTATCACTGTATGAGATTGAAGGGCCCACGCTAAAACACAGAGAAACATGGCTAAAACATCTACAGGCAGCGGTGATGAATGAAAATAGATAAAGTCTTGTTAATTGATGCAAGCCAGAATTAGTACATTTAGTGTGTTTTAATGTCATTTTTTTAAATTAAATGATTTCAGATGTTTTGTTTATATAGGCTATCGTCTCAATAGCATCAGGCCTCAGTTTATTTTAGCATTTATACACTGAAACAGACGCTTCAACAAGAGCACAGACATTCAAACTGCACATGTGTAATACAATGCACTTTAATTTAAGTATATTTATTGTTTAATGACCTCAGATGCGTGTATTTTTCGGTGTGAATGGAGCTGTTCGGTTAGCACGTGAGCTAACACACACGGTGAAAACTGACGGATATAACATTTCTACAAGAACACAAGACAAACAGCTCATTAAAACACAATAAAGACAAATAAACACAAATGCATAAGTCTTACCTTCAATAAATATACTCTTTTTATGATTCATTTTGGTCCATCTCTTCTTCAAACGTGTTTAATCTCGCGCACTGCACTCAAGCGACTTCTGTCACTCCAACACTTAAAACGATGTAATATTTCACATTTGATTTAATGTGTTCACATCCCAATCTGACTCAAATTCAGTATACGTCAAATTATGTCGCTTTGTGCTTTTCAGTCCACCTTCAGTCCAGAAATCAGCAGAAATCCAGCTGAAAACAGGATCCGAGTGAAAAATATCGGTTTTACTGCGGCGATAAAAAACTTATTAAGATAACGTTAATTACTCGACCAGTGAGGGAGATTAAAATGCATTTATGAAAATATTAGATTTTAAGACATTTTCGTGAAACTCTGAACGTTTAAAAGTGCATTATTCTGCAGCATGAAGCGCTATTGAGTCACTTCCGCCGAGACTTTTGTGCAATATCAGTAAAATGTCGTATTTTCAATAATCTATTTGCTAATCTCTTTCTGTTCAAGACTCGATTTGTAAAAATAATAATAATAAAAATACTTATTTACAAAATTTGTTTGGAGGAATAAACATCATCATTTAAGAAAGGAGATTCTTCATGGTCCAAGAAATGAAGGTGGTTTTGAGCTTTTGGATTTTTTTTATTTAAATTATACTTTTAAAGTAAAATGGCTCAGAAACTGTCTTCTTAAATCAGACTCGATATGGTTTTTTTATTCCATATAATATTTTTAAAAAGATTGGAGGTTTAAATTTTTTGTTATTATGTGATTACTCCATTAGTAAACTGCCTGTGACATTATCCAATTTGTACCAACAAGCTGGAAGTTATGCTATGTACAAAACTTTTCCCCACATAAAGCAATCTTGTGGAATAATGCTTATATTACAGTAAACCGGAAATCTCTTTATTTACAGAGTTGGAAAGACAAAGTGGGAAACAGGATCACAGAACATAAATACATTGAAACCGTGACATATATTGAGTCTCTCAAATGTATCGATAATAAAAAATTTTGTGATACAATTGTATTTGCTAAAGAATTGAAGCTAATTGAACAGTGAATTATTAAATGATGTTTCACTTTTTCTTTAAGTAGTACCAATTTTTTGGTTTCTAACTTTCTCTTAAGTTATTATACTATACAAATAGTTAGACTTATCCCCTTTTTTAATTTTTATATAATTTTTTATATTTATTTTTGTTTTCTTTATATCCTATTTTTATTTGCTTCTTACTCATTTACTGTAAACTAACGTTGTAAAATCTTTTATTTTTGTCTTTTTGGATGTCATGTTATTGTTGTATGTTATGTCTAATAAAAAAAAATATATATAAATAAATAAATAAAAATCTATTTGCTAGAGCATTGGTAAATTATTCTTAAATCTCAATATTTATCTAGAATATTAACATCATGGTGTGAATGGACATATTTTTTTTCTCAACTCATAATTATCATATGATAAAAGATTAAATCCTATTATCTGAAATTTTAAGAACCATAGGACATTTCGGCCTGGTTCCGGTTTAGATTAAGACAGGATTACGCCTTAGTTCAATTAGGACATTTAAGTAGCTTTCATAAACGTGCCTTCCAAAAAAAAGAAGAAAAAAAAAGATAACCTTACTGTGCATGCATCTCAAGACAAAACAAAGGAACGGGCATATTTTAAGATATGTCAGTGCAAGTGTCTTTTAGTTAAACAGCTCAAACATTAATTTAGTCTAGGACTAGACTTAAACCTTGTCTGTGAAACTGAGGGTTGTTATTTTAGACTGTAAAAAAATAACACTAGCCCATACATTTTAATGTCCATGCATGATTTTAGGAATAGCTATAGCTATTATATTTATATTATATGTATATAACATAGTTATATTATGTTTAGCTATATAAATTTCAACACAATAAAATAAAAAAACGTATTTGTAACTATCAAACACACCTGAAGAAGGTAATCAAGCAGAAGGTGGACACGCGTATTCTCAATGTCACGATACGCACACAAAAGGGTGATAGTCCAAGTGCAGTTTATTGGGTAATCCGTAATCGTAATCCAGGACCAGCAAAAAGGTCAAAGTCCATGTAAGCAGTCCAAAAACAAGAAATAAACACTAAGCCAAACCAAGACTGACTCTGGGAAGCGGGTGACAAATTATAAGGATTCCAGAACAAGTGATAAAACAGACAGGGTATAAATAGACAGACACTAACAAGGTGAGTGGGAACAGCTGAGTGTGATAATGAATAATGAGTCCGACAAGGGTGATGGGGATTGTAGTCCAATAGTGACTGACACCTGTGGGGGAAGAGGACCTCTAGTGGCTACCCAGGGGACATCACCCAGACATTGTGACATTACCCCCCCTCTAAGGAGCGGCTACCAGACTCTCCTTGGAAACAAAACAAAAGGTCCAGGAGGGAGGTGGAACAGCGGAGGATCAGGGGGGGGGATGGGGGGCCAGGTCCATGGAGCGGAAGAAGTTGTGGAGACTGCGGCAAGATGGCAGGGCAGGGTGGATCAGGCGGTGCAGACGAACCTTCGGACGGCCACGGCGGCGAAGACCCCTCGGGCGGCCACGGCGGAGAAGACCCCTCTGGCGGCCACGGCGGAGACGACCCCTCTGGCGGCCAGGGCGGAGACGACCCCTCTGGCGGCCAGGGTGGAGACGACCCCTCTGGCGGCCACGGCGGAGACGACACCTCGGGCGGCCAGGGCGGAGACGACACCTCGGGCGGCCAGGGCGGAGAAGACTCCTCTGGCGGCCACGGCGGAGAAGACCCCTCTGGCGGCCAGGGCGGAGACGACACCTCGGGCGGCCACGGCGGTGAGGACCCCTCGGGCGGCTCCGGCTCGGGAACAGACACTGGAACTGGCTCCGGCTCGGGAACAGACACTGGAACTGGCTCCGGCTCCGGCTCGGAAACGGACACTGGAACTGGCTCCGGCTCGGGAACGGACACTGGCACTGGCTCCGGCTCGGGAACGGACACTGGCACTGGCTCCGGCTCGGGAACGGACACTGGCACTGGCTCCGGCTCGGGAATAGACACTGGAACTGGCTCCGGCTCGGGAACAGACACTGGAACTGGCTCCGGCTCAGGAACAGACACTGGCACTGACTCCATGCATCGGACGATGGTCGTCTGGATGACCACACCAGAAAAAGGTGTAGTTCCTCTCGCGCACCGAGCCACTGCCAAACAGCCAAGTCTTGCTTATTGCAGCAATATCCACACTGAGGCGAAATAGTTCACAATCAATGACGGCTGATTTCCGAGGAGCACTGTTGAGGTCGGAGTGCACCCCAAGACTTCTGATATTCCAGCACGCCAATGTCAGAGAAGAGGAGGCAGTTGCAGAATGTCGACCTGACTGCGCCTGCCTTGCACGCGTGTGTCACAAAGCACGGCCACGGCGGAGAGGACCCTTCGGGCAGGCCAGGGCGGAGAGGACCCCTCGAGCGGCCACGGCAGTGCGGACTCCTTGGGCGGCCACGGCGGTGAGGACCCCTCGGAGCGGCCATGGCGGAGAGGACCCCTCGGGCGGCCATGGCGGTGAGGACCCCTCGGGCGGCCACGGCGGTGAGGACCCCTCGGGTGGCCACGGCTCGGGAACAGACACTGGAACTGGCTCCGGCTCGGGAACAGACACTGGCACTGGCTCGGGAACAGACACTGGCACTGGCACCGGCTCAGGAACAGGCTCTGGCTCAGGAACAGCCACCAGAACAGCAACGGCAACTAGGACAGACACAAACACAGAAACAGATGCTAACTCCGATCCAGGAACAGACACTGACTCCGGCTCTGAAACAGGCACTGGCTCTGGCTCTGGAACCGACACTGGCTCCGGCTCTGGAACAGCAGACACTGGCTCCGGCTCTGGAACAGCAGACACTGGCTCCGGCTCTGGAACAGCAGACACTGGCTCCGGCTCTGGAACAGCAGACACTGGCTCCGGCTCTGGAACAGCAGACACTGGCATGTCCAGGATCCGAGCCAAATGCTCCAAATAGTCGCTCAGTGCCCCCGCGGCCCCGAGAATGGGCCTCTCCTGATCCTTCTCTGACTGGGCAGACGTGTCGTGGACCGCCTCTGTCTGGACAGATGTGACGTGAACAGTCTCTGGCTGGGCAGACGTGACGTGAACAGTCTCTGGCTGGGCAGACGTGAACTGAACCGTCTCTTGCTGGGCAGACGTGACGTGAACAGTCTCTTGCTGGGCAGACGTGACGTGAACAGTCTCTGGCTGGGCAGGCTGGGCAGACGTGACGTGAACAGTCTCTGGCTGGGCAGACGTGACGTGAACAGTCTCTGGCTGGGCAGACGTGACGTGAACAGTCTCTGGCTGGGCAGACGTGAAGTGAACAGTCTCTGGCTGGGCAGACGTGACGTGAACAGTCTCTGGCTGGGCAGACGTGACGTGTCGCTGGGGTGGCGCTGACAGAGTAAGGTGCCTGGGCGGCGTGTCAGGGATGGCGGTCACCTCTGGAATGGTCTCTGGATTAGGAGGCACTGAACAAGTTGTTGAGGAGGTCTTTCTCCTCCTCCTCCGTCGATGGCAAGACGGTGGCATCGAATTCACCGCCTCAGGAGAAGTTCCATTCACCGGCAAAGGTATGTCGGTCATCCTCTCATGAGAACCAGACGTGACTGCTGTATCCCACTGGCTCCGATGATGAAGATAACTGGTGAACCCCCAAAAGTCCAGGATCTCCAGCCCCTTCATCTCCCACCCCGGCAACGGGCAATTAAAAGTCTTTTAATGTTGCCTCATTATAATTCAAACCCCTAGAGAGAGAGTACAAAACCCCTGAGCCAGACAACTCACCGTCTGGCCCTGCTGTCACAGGGTTGTCAAATTCCTGACTCTTCCCCTCCTCTCCATCTCTGTTCTGGGGGGGAAGGATACGAAACCCCACACCGCTGGATCCTTGCATGACGGAGTCACGATGCACACACAGGAAACGTAAGGTCCAATAGCAGTATGTTTAATAAGGGTAATCCGTACTCACAACTAGTCCAAGCAAAGGTCAAATTCCAAAAAGGGCAATCCAAGACATGAAAAACAAACACGAGAACAGGCAGAAACAAGGAACGGAAGTGTGATGACAAAATACAAGGACTCCGTGGCAAACACTGAAACAGACAGGGTAGATATACACAAGTGCTAACAGGGTGACGAGAAACAGCTGTGAGGCAATGAACAATCAGTGACAGACAGGATGATGGGAAATGTAGTTCTGAATGTGACTGACACCTGGTGAACAGAGGACCTCTAGTGGACAACCCAGGGAAACACAACCAGACACTGTGACAGCGTGTCCTGCCGAGCAACGACAGCCCTTGAGTACAAGGGCTCCCGATTTGCCAGTCGTTGAATATGTTTATGATTTTCCATGCATGCTATAGCACCGAGTGCCAGGGCAGAGTACAGAAGACGGATGTTTGCCCAGGTCAGACGCCTCCCTCTGGGTCCTACGCCACTGAATCTGACGGAGTGCAAGCACGACAGTCAAGAGCAACGCAGGATCGCCCCGCAGTAGCCTAAAGTACTCGCTCAAGTACTGCGGAGCTAAACCATTTAGTGCTTTGTAAGTAATCAACAATATTTTAAAATTTATACAATGTTTAATAGGCAGCCAATGCAGTCTTGTCAGAACCGGGCTAATATGGTCATATTTCCTGGTTCTGGTAAGAACTCGAGCTGCTGCGTTTTGAACTAGCTGTAGTTTGTTTATTAAGCGTGCAGGGCAACCACCCATTAGAGCATTACAATAATCTAGCGTTGATGTCATGAACGCATGAACTAATTGTTCCGCATTTGTCAGTGAGAGCATATGACGTAATTTAAATAAATTTTTAAGATGGAAAAATGCGGTTTTACAGATACTAGACACGTGACTTTCAAATGAAAGATTGGTATCAAAGAGCACACCCAGGTTCCTAACCGTCGACGAAGACTTAACAGAGCAGCCATCAAGTGTTAGACAGTATTCTAGGTTATTACGTGTGGAAGTTTTTTGTCCAATAATTAGAATCTCTGTTTTTTCAGAATTGAGTAGTAGGAAATTACTAGTCATCCCATTTTTTATATCAGCTATGCATTCCGTTAATTTTGTGAATTGGTCAATTTCGTTAGGTTTTGAAGAAATATACAGCTGAGTGTCATCGGCATAACAGTGAAAGCTAATTCCATGTTTCCTAATGATATCTCCTAGTGGTAGCATGTACAGAGTGAACAGCAGCGGTCCTAGTACTGAGCCTTGCGGTACGCCATACTGAACTTGAGATCGATAAGACATCTCTTCATTTACTGCTACAAACTGATAACGGTCAGATAAGTATTATTTAAACCATGCTAGTGCAATTCCACTAATGCCAACATAGTTTTCTAGTCTATTTAAAAGAATGTTGTGGTCAATTGTGTCAAATGCAGCACTAAGATCAAGTAACACTAATAGAGAAATACAACCACGATCGGATGATAAAAGCAAATCATTTGTGACTCTATCGAGAGCTGTCTCGGTACTATGATAAGGTCTAAATCCTGACTGAAAATCCTTGCAGATATAATTTCTTTCAAGAAAGGAACACAGTTGTGAGGATACTGCTTTTTCTCATATCTTTGACAGGAAAGGCAGATTCGAGATCGGCCTGTAATTGGTTAAGTTTGTATGATCAAGTTGCGTTTTTTTAACAAGCGGTTTTATCATAGCCAGCTTAAAGGTTTTTGGTACATATCCTAGAGACAGAGACGAATTAATGATATTAAGAAGAGGATCTATGACATCTGGAAGCATCTCTTTCAGTAGCTTAGTCGGTATAGGGTCTAACATACAAGTTGTCGATTTAGATGAATTAGCGAGTTTAATTCTGTAACGAGGACAGCCAAAACATATAAAAGGTTTTACGTTTTTTGTTGAAAACGGTGTCATGTAAACAGCCCCTATGAAGCACTGAATTACTCTATCACAGGGGTTCCCAATCCTGTTCCTGGAGATCTACCTATACCCAGTGTGCGAACTACAGGGGAGCTGGGCTCCCCTTAATAAGACATGGGCTCCCCTGAAAACGTGATTCGTGAAATTTTGGGGGGTCTAAAAAAATGCTGACATTGTTTTATTTTGACGTGCAATTTCAGTTTTGTGTAATGTGATCATTGTGAAATATTATGTGTAAATAGCAAAAATGTCATTCATTCATGCATGACGGCGATTTAAACCTAATTCACATCAATAAAATAAGTATACGTGCAATTCTTGTCATGAGCATCAAGGTGTGGTGGTGCTGCGGTGATTTCAGGCCCAAAAATAAATGTCTAATCTTTCCTAACGATCCGCTAGCTGCCCACCCCATAAGCAGGCTGTCAAAAAAGGCAGCCTAGGCTCTGAGATCTGCACACAAAAACAAATGGGTACAACCACCACTCAAAACCAAAATAAAGTGTTCCAACCAATCACCGACAGGGTTGTGAGGTAGTGTTGTGAGGTTTTGAGCTCGTGCGCGGCTGGATGCGAAGTCGGAGCAACACCCGCCCCTGTCGGTGATTGGTTGGAACACTGTTTATTTTGGTTTTGAGTGGTGGTTGTACCCATTTGTTTTTGTGTGCAGATCTCAGAGCCTAGGCTGCCTACAGAGACGCAGTTTTTTGACAGCCTGCTTATGGGGCGGGCAGCTAGCGGATCGTTAGGAAAGATTAGACATTTATTTTTGGGCCTGAAATCACTGATACAACCTTTAACTCAAAGATTCGTAGAAAAATATAAATGTTGGAGGCCATTGATCTGCGCACGAAGTCCTTGAAATCCATTCTGTGTTAAGGTAAGGCATGTTATTCCCAATTTAGTGTTGTGGCTGGGTTGTTATGGTCTGCGTGACTCTCAATGTCTTAGGCCTAATTGAACGGAGGAATTATGGTATTCTTCTGTAGCCTGACGAGTAATTTAACCCTTGTTCAAGTAAACTCAAAGACAGCCTATTTATAGACTGTTTGTGGGTGGCTGTATGCTTTTTGACTTATCAATTTTTTTTTGATAAAACAATGATAAGTCCACCACCCCTGTTGGGAAAAAAACAAAAAAACAAGTAAGCTCCCCCAAATAACATTGGGTGCTTCTCAATATCCCTCCTTGTCTCCTCGTTCCTCCGTCCTCCATCCTGTGACCCGGAAACCGATCGAGCGCAGCCATCTTGAAGGACCTCTCAATTCTCTAATTGCACCGCGAGGAGTCGAGGAGTTGAGGAGCGAGGAGTCGAGGATCGAGGAGTGAGGAGGCTTCCCGAGGAGCGATGAGCGAGGATACATGGGTGTATCCTTTGCGGAAGTGTTTTATCTACTAAACGTGACGCACGTATAAATTCTCCTCCCCCTTCACATCGGTCACAATCGTTTTAATTTATACTTTGCCCTTGCAGTTTATATACATCTCACATATTTCAACAGGGTATCTTGCTTTATTGTTATTTATTATGAATTTCTTAAATAACCAAAGTTTAACAACATAAGGGCAGATCCTTTGAGCGTTGCTGATGACGCTGTAAAGTGACGCTTGAATGATCAAGTATTCCAATGTATAATAAAGCTTTCCTTTGATTCCTCCGTCCTCCTTTTCTTTCCTTGCAGCCTTCCCTCGCATCCTACAGGGGCTGGAGCTGAGACGCGAGGAAAGGAAACGACGATGCACAAATAAGGATTGAGAAGCACCCTATCTCCAGGAACAGGATTGAGCACCCTGATCTAAACTGTTCACGAGGGCAGTATTAGACAGTCCACCAGAGGGTGCTGTCAATCTGGAGATAACCTTAATTGGCAAGATTTTCACTCTTTACACTTAGTACAGATGTGACAATAAAGTCAGTGAGATATTTTAGTTTTGAAAGAAGATTCGTGTCCACAAGGGCTGCATTTGTTTGATGAATGAATCAATACAGTCAAAAACAGTAGCCAATATTGTGAAATATTGCAGGATTTTTCTAGCCTGGCTGCGCCCTCCTATGCACTTCCGCTCATTTCATTTTCCTTCAGTACTACGTCTGGGATTCTGCTGTAGACTTTGGTTTTCTCCGATCAATTTTTTGTAGGGCCAATCAGCGAACAGAGGGAGTGGCTGAGAACGATGACGTCGTGCGTTATTTTGAGTTGTAGTTCAGTAATGGCAGCGGAGAAAGATGCGAGCGAAGCCATTCGGGCCGTTGTAGCAACGCTGCCGAATATCAAGAAGTTAAAGCCGGAGCAAGAACAATCTTTGCTTAGTTTTGTTTTGGCCATGATGTTGTGGCCCTCCTCCCCACGGGGTTCGACATATGTCACAAGCAAACGTTAGCGATTGGTGGCAGATCCAGAGTGACTCTGGGCAGATCCAATAGTTTTAGACTTCAATAGAGTACCCGCCTACAAGGAAGTTAACGATTGTCAATCCAGCGGTGCCAGACTCTCTGTACAAATGAAATGTACGAGACTCTGGTAGAACCAGGCTAGGATTTTTCAGGATTCTTTGATGAACAGAAAGTTTGAAAAACAGCATTTGTATGATATAGTTTTTTTTTAATTTGTGAAATACATTTAATGTCATGTTAGATCAATTTAACGTGTCCTTACAGATAAAAGTAGGCTACCAATTTATTTTTTTTATTTTTTTATCTGATAGTATTTTACACTGAAAGTGTGTTTTACATATACACCATTATAGGCCTCATGTCTTAAAAAAATACTTGTACCTCTATTTGAGTTTGAGTGTATAAATATATGAATTAATTAAAAAATAGTACAATTATATAAGAGTAGAGTCAACTCATGTAAAATAATTCATTTAACTGACATTTCATTTTTCCAACACCAATTATGATAATATGATACAAAGTGCAAGAGAGATGTTATTTAAATATTTTCATGACTTTGAAGTTAGACATGATGATAACGACACATCTTCAGAATCACTAGAAATTATTTTTACTTCAGCAACCATAAAATAAAATCTGACAGGTCAAATAGATGCTCTCTGGTGCAGATGAATCAATGAACAACATTAACAGTAGGGGTCAGCAGAGAACAATTCAATCATATTCCTACTATACTGATGTCATTCTTCATTTCAGTAGTTATAGAAACCTTTACGCATTAACATCACACCTGCAGCTGAACTAAAAAACGAAAACAGCCCATATCATCCTATCATTGTATGTGCTCAAAATTAAAATAGATAAGAAATATCTCAGAATCTGCACTATTTCTGGGTAACAAATCAAATTTGTGGCAATGACCATGTTAACTTTCTAATCTTTGAACAAAAGATTTCTTTCAATGATAACATGATCATCAGCTTCTATCTATCTCAACTCAAGTGGATGTTGTAATAATACATAAATTCATTTGATCAAATAATTCAAAATATTTTCCATTCACTTTTCATTCAAACTATTAAACTGATCTTATTTGAGCATCCTAATTTATGAACGGAAACCTGACCTTTAGATGAAGCCATCTTTGTCTTAATAACATGGTCAGTGTCACAAAATGAGTGACCTGGAAATAGCACCTTTTCATTTGATGTCCTAATATTCTTGTTTGACATTTTTCAAAAACTTGAAAATGTCCTGTTTATTTAGAGGTTATTCTGCCATCTATGTACAAGCTATTGTAAACTAACTAATAATAGATCTAGCTATCTATTATTATTGTATATGTAAAGTAAAATTTAAAAAATATTATATCCAGGATGGTGTTTGTCTGTTTTGTGTGTGCTTGTTTAGATTTGTGTGTATAGCACAGCAGTGGGGTGAGTGTGTGTACGTCCTGTCCACAATAGTGCCCCTCTCATACACAATGAGGCCCGGCAGAGAGCGGCCTGCGCTCCATTATACCCATAATCCCCATGGTATTGTGCTCCGCCGAGAGAGAGAGCGAGAGAGACAGAAAGAGAGAAAGAGGGAGGAGGGACAACCGTGAGCTCATCCTAAACAACTCTCATCCAGGGTCAGATTCACAGAGATACACAAAGAGAGAGAGAGACAGAGAGACGGGAGAGAATGGTAGAAAAGAAACAATCACAGAGACACGTTTGAAATGAAAGAGATGGACAGGAAATAAAGGTCTCAAAAAAAGAGGCCAAATAAAACTAGATTTTTACACAAGAAAATAGGAGTGGTGCTTGCCGGTCGGGTTCTGGCTGCTTTTTTGCGGTTGCGATGCTCAAGTTGAAAAGAAGTAGTGGTTTTACACCTCTTGCTTGACAAGAATAGCTTAGGGTTCCTAAAGGCTTTTTGATTTATTTGTTTATCATTTATCTAATTTATTTTTATTTGCACATTTGTTCATTTGTATATTTTTGTGAATATAGCGTCTCTGATATCTCTTAGCATATAAATATGGCCACAGTTAATCTGATTACTGTCTCTTTAAGAAGGTTAAGAGCATCAGACATATAACACTGAAGACACAATAGCACAATCCAGAAATTTCTTCTGATAGCTGGTAAGCTCTCATGTTTTTAAATGTATTTATAAATACACATTTGTAATGAAGTTGCAGTTTAGTGTATTAAATTAATATATAGCCTACATTTATATGTTAACTTTAAATATCAAATAACAAACTACAGGTAAAATTACATTTTACATCAAAATTAATCACTTTACATGTGAGTAAGGTTGTCAATACATCAAAATAAGTGTACTTCTTTTGCAAGAAAAAAGATTATTAAAACATGATTTAAATGTTCTTCAAAATAAAACCATTAATTTGACATTATTAAAAAGTGCACTTTAGTGTGTTAAAAAGTGTGTTAAGTGTGTCATGAAAGTCTACTTTTTTGAAAGTGTACTGTTTAGTTGCAATTGGCCTTTTATTTAATTAATATTATATTATTGTCACAGTTATGTTCTGTCTAGTTTTCATTTGATGGTTTCCCCCTGTTTCTGTCAGCCTCATTTTGTTTTTGTTATGGTTTTGGATTAGTTACACACCTGTTCCTTGTTTCGTTAATAATCATTCCCAGAGCATTTAAGCCCTCTGTTTTCTGAGTTCTGCATCGTCAATGTCATTGTTAGGTGTGTAGTGTTTGCTTAAGATTTCTCTCAGTGTTCATTAAAGTTTCTTTGTATTGTTCATTCTGCATCATTCTTGGATTCAATTATACAGCCGTTATGCGACAGAATGCAGACCCTTTAATGCAAGACTCCTGCCCGTGGAAGGTCTTGAAAAGAGCTTCTCTGCTTATGGTGAGTGGGTGCTGGTTAAGTGTGGATCTCCACTGACCATCTTCCCCGCAGAGGAGGACATCTCCAGTAGCCAGAGCCCACCACAGACTCAGAGCCAGAGCCAACAACAGACTCAGAGCCAGAGCCCACCACAGACTCAGAGCCAGAGCCAACAACAGACTCAGAGCCAGAGCCCACCACAGACTCAGAGCCCACCACAGACTCAGAGCCAGAGCCAACAACAGACTCAGAGCCAGAGCCCACCACAGACTCAGAGCCAGAGCCAACAACAGACTCAGAGCCAGAGCCCACCACAGACTCAGAGCCCACCACAGACTCAGAGCCAGAGCCCACCACAGACTCAGAGCCAGAGCCCACCACAGACTCAGAGCCAGAGCCAGAGCCCACCACAGACTCAGAGCCAGAGCCCACCACAGACTCAGAGCCAGAGCCCACCACAGACTCAGAGCCAGAGCCCACCAAAGACTCAGAGCCAGAGCCCACCACAGACTCAGAGCCAGAGCCCACCACAGACTCAGAGCCAGCGCCCACCACAGACTCAGAGCCAGAGCCCACCACAGACTCAGAGCCAGAGCCCACCACAGACTCAGACTCAGAGCCAGAGCCCACCACAGATTCAGAGCCAGAGCTAGAGCCCACCACAGACTCAGAGCCAGAGCCCACCACAGACTCAGAGCCAGAGCCCACCACAGACTCAGAGCCCACTACAGACTCACAGCCAGAGCCCACCACAGACTCAGAGCCCACCACAGACTCAGAGCCAGAGCCCACCACAGACTCACAGCCAGAGCCCATCACAGACTCAGAACCAGAGCCCACCACAGACTCAGAGCAAAAGCCCACCACAGACTCAGGGCCAGAGCCCGCCACAGACTCAGAGCCAGAGCCCACCACAGACTCAGAGCCAGAGCCCACCACAGACTCAGAGCCAGAGCCAGAGCCCGCCACAGACTCAGGGCCAGAGCCCGCCACAGACTCAGAGCCAGCGCCCACCACAGACTCAGAGCCAGAGCCCACCACAGACTCAGAGCCAGAGCCCACCACAGACTCAGAGCCAGAGCCCGCCACAGACTCAGAGCCAGCGCCCACCACAGACTCAGAGCCCGCCACAGACTCAGGGCCAGAGCCCGCCACAGACTCAGAGCCAGAGCCAGAGCCCACCACAGACTCAGAGCCAGAGCCCACCACAGACTCAGAGCCAGAGCCCGCCACAGACTCAGAGCCAGAGCCAGAGCCCGCCACAGACTCAGGGCCAGAGCCCGCCACAGACTCAGAGCCAGCGCCCACCACAGACTCAGAGCCAGAGCCCACCACAGACTCAGAGCCAGAGCCCACCACAGACTCAGAGCCAGAGCCCACCACAGACTCAGAGCCAGAGCCCACCACAGACTCAGGGCCAGAGCCCGCCACAGACTCAGAGCCAGCGCCCACCACAGACTCAGAGCCCGCCACAGACTCAGGGCCAGAGCCCGCCACAGACTCAGAGCCAGAGCCAGAGCCCACCACAGACTCAGAGCCAGAGCCCACCACAGACTCAGAGCCAGAGCCCACCACAGACTCAGAGCCAGAGCCAGAGCCCGCCACAGACTCAGGGCCAGAGCCCGCCACAGACTCAGAGCCAGCGCCCACCACAGACTCAGAGCCAGAGCCCACCACAGACTCACAGCCAGAGCCCGCCACAGACTCAGGGCCAGAGCCCACCACAGACTCAGAGCCAGAGCCCACCACAGACTCAGAGCCAGAGCCCACCACAGACTCAGAGCCAGAGCCCACCACAGACTCAGAGCCAGAGCCCACCACAGACTCACAGCCAGAGCCCACCACAGACTCAGAGCCAGAGCCCACCACAGACTCAGAGCCAGAGCCCACCACAGACTCAGAGCCAGAGCCCACCACAGACTCAGAGCCAGAGCCCACCACAGACTCAGAGCCAGAGCCCACCACAGACTCAGAGCCAGAGCCCACCACAGACTCACAGCCAGAGCCCACCACAGACTCAGAGCCAGAGCCCACCACAGACTCAGAGCCAGAGCCCACCACAGACTCAGAGCCAGAGCCCACCACAGACTCACAGCCAGAGCCCATCACAGACTCAGAGCCAGAGCCCACCACAGACTCAGAGCAAAAGCCCATCACAGACTCAGAGCCAGAACAAATCCTGAGGTAAATTCTGTCCTGGAGCCCGAGCCTATCACAGACTCAGACCAGGTGCATTAGCCAGCACCAGTGTCCATCACTGAGGGCATATTAGTAGAGTTATGGGTAGAACTCCACCCATATTCCCATCACTGAAGTGCGCTCACTGAGCTTGATCACCCAATTAATAATTATTTGATTTTCTGGATGATGTCATGTTTCAAGGTCTCCAGTCTCCACTGGTCCCATTCAGTCTCTTGTCTCCTTCGTCACCGCTGGTTCATCATAGTCCCTAGTTGCCTTTTTCTCTTCATCGCCACTGGTTCAGCCCAGTCCCAAGTCGCCTTTGTCTCTGCTGGTTCAGGCCAGTCTCAAGTCTTCTTCATCTGCACTGGTTCAGCTCAGTCCCAAGTCGTCTTGTCGCCGCTGGTTTAGCCCAGTCTGCCTCTCCCTCCTCTTCTGCCAACCTCATCCAGTGCCTCGGCATCACCTCCGCTGTCTCCCTTCCGCCCCTCGGCTCCTCTCTCAGTTGCTCTTCCCTGCTGCTCAGATCTCCTTGGGCTTTTTGGTTGTCAACTCTACATTGGTCTGAGGATCCCTCAGCTCCACCTCAAGCTTTGGAGCCCCAGACTCAAACTGAATGCAAATAATAAAGATTTTGGCCTGCAAGAAAACAGTCCTTATCTATTTAGAGCGACAAAACAGTTGATTTATAGTTTAATGTCTCAAGCGCCAGACTAATTAATTCTCACTGTGGAAAATATAGCATGAACCGAAATAATTTAAAAAAGCAATAAACTTTTGCTGCCTGTCTTAATTTCTGAACAAGGCCGTTCTGGACTAAAGTTTTGACCTCTAGATACGAATGCTAACAATTCCTACAGGTGTCCCAACTTTTGTTGATTATTTACAAACCCTACCTACTGCATCTGAAATTGCATACTACCAAACAACATTTGATAAACTCAGTTTGTGAAAGTTAAAAAAAATGTGTTCTATAAAGTATTCAAGCATGTAGTATGAATACAATTTGGATGTACTACATCCGCTATGTTGGGATTCAAGAGTGTCCATCAGCTACTCACTTAAAAATCTCGACAGAAGAGGTAAATCACCCAGGTGTTTCTTACACACTGTTTACGCTTTACACACACTTTTTCACATTGTAGTATGGAAGTAGTTTTTGACACATGGCTTGTCTATATAAAAGCAGAAAACTGTTACTGTACTCTCTAAAGCATTATTTGGACAGTGTTGTACAGCATGAAGTATAATTAGCTAAATGGCAAGAAAAATACAATTTATGGATTTTAGTCCAAATATGCTATAGCCAATCAAAACAATGAGCATTCCTTTGAGCAGCCCCAGGTTTGGAAATGGTCATGTGGTACTATAAGTTATGTTTTTTGGTTTGGTTCACTAACATTATAAGTAAATAAAAAAAATAAAAAGTATGACACACATCACATCACAACCAAGTCAGTTGAACAGTCAACAATGCTTTGCGCAATCATTAATGGTAAAAGTATGTTTATTTCATAAGAAACCACTACAAACGGAGCATAATGAATATGATATTTTTATATTTTTTACCCTGCTACAAAATATTAATGATATTGATACACACTATCAAATGAAAACAATTATCACATTACAAACAATAAATAAATACTGTGAATAAATAAGTGAAATACTGTAGCCAAGTCAATTTATAGACCTATGGCGGGCCAAGTAAACCTCCTAGAAAAATCTGCGTCTGGCAACACTGCTCTAGATAGGCGTCTACTATCACCCACAGTGACCAGCTCTGTGAATTGCTAAATTAATTTGATGTTACATTAAAATTATACCCTTAACTTGATCATAAAATGTAACTTCCAAAGACACAGTCACTCAAAGTTAGGAGGTGATCATCACTTGACTTGCATGAACATGACGTTTTTGCAGCGATGGTGTTTATATTTGGTTGTTGATTGCATTGTTTTACAGTGTGTTGCAATAGGTACTACGAACCCCTCAGTGCAAATATCACACAGATGGCTTATACACATAATGATATATTATTTATGCATTACTCTCTTGCTCAAAATGCCAGCAGTTTTGCATAGATTTATATCTCGAACAGTCATTTTGGTGAATGCCAATGAAACTCTCGTAAGAACTAAACTCATCATGACAAATAGCTCAACACAAAGGGATAGCAAGTCTTTTGTGCTACCATGGGTGATCACATTCGCATTCATAGGTATTAGTAGAAAATGTGCACACATAAATGTTTGTAGACACTAAAGCTGTACAATATCAATATTAACAGAATCTAAAATGTAAATGTGTTTACCTAATAACAACTTTAGAGTCTTATCCTTAGAGGATTAATTATATGTAAAATGCTTTATGTTTTGAATACTGTCTGTCAGTTCTTTGGTTCTGCACATATTCAGTGTCCATCCAAACAGACACATACTATGCTACAAACCCCTTTTTAAACACGAATACCTATGAATGCTTATGAAATCAGGTTGGTGTTATACAAGTTCACAATGGGCAAAAACGCAATCCCATCAGCAGCAGCAGCATCATTCCAATCCAGGGCTCAGGTCCACCTCACAATCAGCCCGCTTTGGTTAAATAGCTTATTTTAAGTTGAGTTGTAGTTACAGCTCTGTTGAATTACTTTCACCCATCGCTTTCATCAGCTCTCTTTTCATTCTCTTCTGTTCAATGTCGTTTTGTCACAAAAAGTAATCCGGAGGAGTAGGAGAAGGCGAGGTGTTGGGATGGGAAGGCTGAGTCTCGTTGGAGCTGACGAGCTTCTCGTAACGCGCTTTGTACGAGTCTCGCTCCCTCAACACGCGAGACAGCTCACACTGCAGCTGCTCCAGCTAGAGGAGTCAAAACATAGATTTGAAATACTTTCGATTAATATTGGGAAAGAACTTTCTTAATACTTTAAAGGTTTCATTTGTTAACATTAGTTAATTCATGAGTTTACATGAACTAACAAACTTCTAAAGCATTTATTAATCATTTATAAAGCATTTATTAAGTGTATTTCATCATTTACTAATACATTATTCAAATAAAAAGTTGTATTTTTTTATATTATTAAATGGAATTATATGAACTACCAATAGAGTGCCGAAGTTATGACGCCACTTTGTAGGCCAAAACGCGGAAGTGAGTTAGCATTTAGCACTTCCGGTTCCCTCGCCCTAAAGTCTATGGGTTTTTTGAATGGGTTTTTGCTAAATCGCCTGAAATAAGGTCTGTGGTTAACAAAGCCTCTAAATATTTTCACGGTTTGACCTATGACATAAAACACACCAGTTATAACCTGCTTGTGATTTTTTAAAACTTTTTACCGTTATCATTGTATATCTAACGACTTTATTTAGGCTTCAAAATGTATACATTTTGGATTAACTTGTAAAGATTATCTTGATTGACAAAACGTGTAAGGGTCACAACTCTTTGTTGAACACAGTTCTTATTTTTTGCGATTTTCCAAAAGTCTATGGGGAAAATGCATAGCTTTTCGATCGAGGGAACCCATGCGCCGCTAGCTTCCGAGTTGTCCTACAAAGTGACGTCATAACTTCGGCACTCTATGAACAGTTGGTGTTTTATTAAAGGGATACTCCACTGTTTTTTCATATTAAACTATGATAATCCCTTAACTAAGACGAGTTGATACATACCTCTCTCGTCTCAGTGCGTGCACTCAATCGCTCTGTCTTACGGCGAAACTTTGTTAGCACTTAGCTTAGCCCAGTTCATTCAATAGGATCCAAACAGA
The DNA here is from genome assembly GCA_031834385.1 of Semotilus atromaculatus. NCBI lineage: Eukaryota > Metazoa > Chordata > Actinopteri > Cypriniformes > Leuciscidae > Semotilus > Semotilus atromaculatus. The sequence goes on along the minus strand of JAULUF010000010.1, from coordinate 31,406,291 downwards.
GAAGCGACCAAACACCTCCACGGTTTCCCTATTTATATACAGTTACTCGAGTAGTGTAACTCGACCAAGAACGATGACACAAAATAAAATGTTGCGCTTTTCTAAGCGTGTAAAATGGATAACTATATTGTATGGCGGAATACCATAGCAAGTGCTTGGGAGCACTTTGACTCGGCGCAGTAATATCACTCGTGAAAAATACTTGGTTCTATTGACGCAAATGAGAGGGAGGAGGAGAGGGAGCTTTAGGGAGTGATGATACTACGCTGAGTCTGAGCATATTACTACGCTCTCGATTTAGTGCACGCACTGAGACGAGAGAGGTATGTATCAACTCGTCTTAGTTAAGGGAATAACATAGTTTAATATGAAAAAAACGGTGGAGTATCCCTTTAACATTAACAAGATTAATAAATATGTATTGCGATAATGCTAGGTAGGGCCTATTGCATTAACTAACCTTAACAAATTGGATCTTATTGTGAAGTGTTACCCCAAACTTTCTAATGTTTCGAAACCAAGTGAGCTGCCTTGCTCATTACAATGGATTCTGGGATTGACTTCTTCGCAAATATGCAGTGTTGCATTAAAAGGTTGACAATCAACAGAACTTTTCTTCCCTATTGCTAACCAGCTAACAGAAATATGTTCTAAGAACATTATGCGAACGTTGTTGAATGTTATCTGAACAAGTTCTTCTGAAACAAGTAGGCCTAATGCTGTGAAGTAGGCAGCTGACTAGGTTTCGGAAGAGAGCTACTGTGTCATAATTGAGTCTCAGTTTTGTCATATTTCAGTGTTTGATGTGTGTGTTGTGTACCTGCTGTGTGAGGATATGTTTCTCGGACTCGAGCGCGTGCCGGTGCTGGAGTCGTTTGTAACGGCAGGACTGGGCGTAACCTCGATTCTTCAGCGTCCGTCTTTTCTGTTTCAAACGGACCACCTCATCTTTGCTCACTCCACGCAAATGTCTGTTCAGCTCTCGCACAGACAGACTTACCAACTGCTCATCAGAAAAACGCTCATCCACCCCACACTGAAAGAGAAACAGACAAAAAGAGATGAGTCACAGAGATTTGTCACAGAATGGACACAACGTGCGATCATGATAATTAAAGCTTCATCAAACACTCACATGGTGGAAGAGAAATGAATAGTACACCGCGCTTGAATTGTACAGTCTGATGAAAACAGCACAGTCATTTAGAAGTATTATTTATTGAGTTTGGTTTGCCTTGTGGCTTTTGTGTCACTACTAGAACTGTGTTCAAACCAGTTGATATGAATATCGGGAAACATCATGGCAATACAAAAATCAGTAATAACAAGAAAACCTGTGAAGGTCTGAGCTTGGCTAAGGATAAGGCTGAGCAAGTTCATATTCCGTTACTATATGCTTGATTTATTCATTCATTTGTTTATTTTAAGTCAAGTAGTTTGGGTTGCGATTGAAAGGGAGACAAATTCCTTTTAAAAATAGCTTGAAAATTTGGTAACACTTTACAATAAGGTTCATTAGTTAACTACATTAATTAGCATGAACTAAAAATAAACTACACTTATACAGCATTTGTTAATCTTTGTTCATGTTAATTTCAACATTTACTAATACATTATTAAAATCTTGTTAACATTAGTTAATGCACTGTGAACTAACATGAACAAACAATGGATGACTGTATTCTTATTAACTAACGTGAACAAAGATGAACAAATACAATAACAAATGTATTGCTCATGGTTAGTTCATGTTAGTTAATACATTAACTAATGTTAACTAATGAACCTTATTGTAAAGTGTTACTGAAAAATTTAATGAATCTGTAACATATTGAATGATCTAAGGAAGGTTGTACAAAGTACATGACTTATGATGATTTATCATGATGTGTTGTGATAATATTAACACACTCTCATGACAATTTGTAATTATTTTACGTTTGGTCGAATGAATTCGTACTAATCTCATTTGTAATCTCATTTGTATGCCTCTGTACGATCTTCTTACACACCAGTTGGGATGGACCTTCATGCTTGCTTTTTTTTCTAAAAATTGTTTTCTTTCAATAAAATCTTACAAATGAATACTAATTTCTCTCATGACAACCATTTGGATAATATGATAATGGAAAATCAAAAATGTATGAGCTTTGTGTAGTACATGGTTTAGTGTGAGAGTCTTTGTACATGTGTGTGATTTTGGCATTACATTTCCATACAGCATAATCTGACACTGAGTGTAAGTGACATTGATCAGGATTACATCACAATAATAGTAGATAATTACCATAATCTGATAGCGCTGCTCCATATTTAGAGGCAGACATCCACCAGTCCTATCCATTAAACTGCTTTCAACACACTTCGCCACAATGTCACTAGCCATTCACGGTTAAAAATGGGAAACAAGGCGGGTGTACCAACACTTTCTTATTGAATTTATATTTACATGCAAAAAAGTTCTATTTAGGTCCCCTTTTAAAACTAATCTATTTATTTCTATCCTTTATTTGAAACCTAATAACTGTGATTTCTTGTATCGCTGCATCATTAATTACAATATTAGAAAAGAAGTTCCAAGTGCCCAACCAAATTGAACACTAATCACCATATAATGGTGAGTTCAAACTAAAACCATTTTTGGGAAATTAACATCAATTTATGAAGTCATCTTATGTGATGTTCCCTCAAAGGTTTCAGTTGTATTGACAATTCAACATTCAAGATTACTTTGGGAAACGGGTGAATGCAGATAACTGCAGAAGTGGAGGAAATTAGAGAAAAGTCTATAAAGAATTGTCCCACCTCAAAAACTTGACCAACATAATGACCAACATAAGAAAGTTCACTGGAAAATGTCATCTGAACAAGTAAGTATATCCACTTTTGTTCTGACCAACTAAGGGGAAAAAGCATTGCAGTAAATCGCGCTGATTAAATCTAACGATCGCTTATCACATCACATCAAACCAAATGCAAATTATATTTTGTTCTCAAATTGTTAATGTTAACAACATCAGCATTGCATGACTACATTTAATGCCATTCAGAAATTATCCTTGTTTTCGCATGGGCCGGTTTCAGTCTCTTTTGTTCTGTAGTCACTCCGAAGTCTTTTGCATTTTACAGCGGGTGAATCTCCAGTTGTCTTTGGTGATTGTCGTTTAAACCTTTCTGGATCCGCCATCAAATTAATAAGTTTAATTATATCAAGTTCTGTGAGAGAAGGCTATAAATTTCCCCCTCCAACATCCTCACACGCAACATAGCCTACTAGACTCTTCTTTATGTGTACAGATGTGACATAATGATGCAACGTTTCCCGCGGAAATCCACCAGAACCACTGGAATTAAAAACATTATTACAAGCTTACCGTTTTGAATTGAGCTACGGCAAGCAGAGAGTTTAAGACACTGGTTATGTACTTGCTCAAAAATTTATTTTGGATCATTTTTAACCCAAAAAAGTTACGGACTGGAGCTTTAAGTTAAGACATTAAGTAAAGTATATTATGTCCTTAATAAAATAATATTTTTTAAGTACATTAAAGTGTACTTCTTTTCACAAAGGTAATGTTTGTATAATAAACAATCTACAAATTAGTATTACTGGTGGATGCGGACATCAGACTTTGCATTCTTTTAACATTTATTAATTAAATCTCATTAAATGCTCTGTGATTGTCAGGGTCATGTTTAGTTCTATTTAGTTTCACTGTTTCTGGTTTTGTTTTGATTCAGTACTTTGTTCCCGTTTTGCCCGTGTTCTGTGTTCCCCAGTTAGTTTCCTTCTGTGCTCAGTTCCACGCACATGTTTCTTTTCAGCTGATTTCCTCTCCACGTGTATTTAAGCCTTGAGATCTTTCTGGCCAGTCTTCGGTCTCGTTTACGTTTGTTTGTGATTGTTTTTCCTGTTTATTCTGTATATTTGTAATTAAAGATAGTTCTAGTTGGATTATATCATTGTGCGCTTCATTGCAGCCACTCGCCCGTTACAGTGATTTCTTTACCTTATGTTAATTAAATATTTAACATATATAATGGGGAAGTGGCATTATCCATTAACATTTATATTTTGTAGCATTAGAGTCTTAATAACATAGTGGTGTTTGTTGATGATACATAAAAAAAATACAGACTGGTTTGATTAAATCATAACAGTGCTTTAATTCGTTGGTCCCTCAAAAGCAACTTGTGTTTATCTGATTTTCAAATTGAAAAACAGAAAAACAGTTGAAAAACTAAAAAACTAATTGTTGTGATGTGGCCTAAAACTTCTATTGAGCATATGGAGAAAATACTTTGGTACTGTTGAGTATGTGATTGTGTTGACAGTTTTTGGAGGATAAATTGGTGACTGCAAGTACCTGAGAGAGTTGCAGATGATGATGATGGTGATGATGATGATAATGGCCTTGCATTGGATGGTGTGGGTGATGGAGGCGGCTCTGTGGACTGAGGGGTTGTGAGAAGGGACTGGTCGATGTGTTGACATTGGAGAGAGATGGAGGGGTGGAAGAAACGACCAGTATAGGGCGGTGACACATGTCTGACGGCTTGTTGAGAACAACATCAGCCCCGCTGTCACTGCTGGAGTCACCCATGTGACTGCTGCTCGAACTCTGAGACAAAACCGGGAACTGAGAGTGAAAGACCAGAGGAAATGCATAGAGATTACAAAGAGCACATTACAAAGAGATTATAATGAAAATGCCACATTTGGACAAACACCACACCGTAGCCAGAATAAGATGGCATGTCAAGTGTTCTCGAGAACCCTGCTCTGTTACATTCTTTTGAGCTCTGTTTTTTGAATGCAAAAACTCTCTTGGCCACTGTCCCTGGAGTCCTGCGTGTTTTGTATGTTTCCCTACTCAAACACAACTCATCAGAGTCTCCAAGACATGAAACGGGTGTGTGAGATAAAGAAAACCTTCAAACTGTCCAGTGTGTGGTGGCTCCAGGACCAGGGTTAAGCCCTTTCCAGAGGTGTCAAACACCCTCCATTGGAGCAGGGGTCTCCAACCCTATTTCTGGAGAGCTACCACCCTGCAGACTTCAGCACCAACCCCAAACACACCCAACCTAACTAATCTAACTAATCGGTTACTTGAAGTCTGCAGGAAGGTTGACCTCCAGGAGTAGGGCTTACGTAAATGCCTTGCTGGTACTATGTGGTACATAGCCTACTAAATGTGTGGTCTCCAGTGCTCAATCCTGTTCCTGGAGATCTACCTTCATGCAAAGCTCAGCTCCAACCCTGATCAAACACGATCAAACATGTACTTGCATTGCTTTATGAATTGCGTTTGTCAACAAATTTGGGAATGCAATGGTGTGCGAAAATGAGCTTCAAAGCGGTTTGTCTTCGGCCTGACACACAAACAGATTGGTGGTCCAAATCTCTCAGATCATACCTGTGAATTCACTGCAGCAGCAGCAGAGTTTAGCAGGGCCTCCACTGCATCCTCACATCCCAGAAACCCTCCTCGATCCCGGTCCCCTCGCTCCGGCACTCCTCCGAGAGCTCCCAGCAGGGACGCGGCGCCGCCGGGCTCCCCACCGAACTGCTGCTGCAGTGCAGCCAACCAGAGCAGATCCTCCAATGAGGTGGGGTTTGAACATGGTGCGGGGCCTCCAGCGGCCGGGCTCCCGTCCAGGTTCCCTTGAGAGCCGGAGCTCTGGCCTGATATGTATCCAGTGGAGATGGACAGCGGAAAAGAGAGAGAAGAGGAAGAGGAGGATGCAGATGGCGGTGGGTGTCCGTCACTGAGCGTGGGTGATGGAGGAAGTGAAGTGTAGGGGCTGGAGCTGAGGCTGGAGTCTGGAGGAGGGCAAGGAGCATACGGGGAACCGGTCGTCTCCTGATGGAGGCCTGGTTTGGGGTATAGGCAGGTTTGAGGAGGCGGAGGTGTGTCTGGCTTCACTTCAAACTTGAGCAGGTCGAAGTCGTTGAGATACTCCATGGCCAGGGGGCTCGGGGGCAGAGAGGGCAGTGGCAGAGACGAAGACATCGCAACAGGAAGTTGTTGTTGTCTTTCAGTTTTAAAGGCAACAGACTTCAATTGTTACACAGACAAAGAAACAATAATGTGCCAATAATTGTTTAAATTATTGTTTCTTTGAATTGAAGGGCTTCCCGTTTTATCATCTGAAACTGGCAGAGGGAAAGAAAGAGAGAAAATAGTGAGTAGAATGCTCCATTAATACAGTAGCTCCTTAAATCATAAGTTACAGACGGTTTGTATGAAAGCTTTCCCAAAAAGCTTGTTTACTTTTTAAAGCTTATTGTTAGGACCATTAAGATTGTGGGCCATTTACATTTTTCTTACCTGTCAAAATAATATGAATTGTGAAGTATTCATTTGAACATCCATAGTATTTGTTGTACTGCCGTGAGATTGTTATTGGGGATCAGAATTAAAGAAGGCCAAGATTAAAAAGTCAACGTGGCTTTAGAGATTTTAATTTCAACTCCATATAGTGCAGGTTTGATAATCTGTGACTAAATATGGTTTGTCTACATTAAGAGGTACTAACTAACATACTTTTGGTTGAAGAGCTGGTGAGATAAGAGACAAGAAGTATCTTGATATTACGATAAAGGCTAATAGTGACACATTTGTTAAAGAATAAAATATAAAACAATGTAAGAAATGAATCATCGACATCTGGCTTTAAACCTGTTTTTATGAAACAGAACCTCTGTGATATATGGCAACTAATTTATTGGCTAATTATGAATCATGTTGATATGTGGCAAACAGTTTGAGATTAATAGAGGAAAGGCCTAAATCCAATCCCATAATCTTAATCCATCAATCTAGTCATTCCACGGACCGGCTGCTCCTTAAAATAAGTGTTATAATGTACAACTCAAACAATAGTGAATTCTCTGAGGACTTTCATTATAGACACAGACAACTAAACACATCTTATCTAGAAAAAACAACTATTCAAAGCATTTTGTGCTAAAAACGGAACATTTAGGCATCATTTTTTCGAACTGACATTCCACTTGTTGAAATGTACAAAAAGTTAAATGTACAGTATTTTTTTGTTTTGTTTTAATACAGTAATGAGCAAAAAAAAAAAACCACACTTAAATAGTTAGACCATAAACTACATTTACTAAAAATCTACACGTACAAATAAAATAGTTGAAAGCATTTTGTACTGAAACATCTTGAGATTATGCAGGATTCTATATTTTATTAACTGACCTATCATAGAGTATGTTGAAATTAACATTTATTAAGTTAAAAGTTTCACTTCATATTCAGCAAGACCTATTTGCATTAAGAGGCTAGATTATAATCTACTAAAACTGTTAGTTATTTACTATTAAAAATCTACAAATAATCTTAAGAAGAAAAAAATATTCATCTTCATTATAAACTAAACATTGATTTGAAACTCTAGCTTTAATTACAACATTAGCATTAACAGTCCTGTGACAGTCAATAAACTTTTAAAACCATGTTTAAAGTTTCTTACAATCATTATTTGAATCGTTACTGTAGATCGCTGCTAAAAGAATGACCTTCAAGTGGCTTCAGATGGCCTTTACTTTCATAGCCAGAATAGAACAGAAGATAAAGTGGGAAACGAGAGGGTTTGAGAGTGTAATAAAAGAGTAAGAATGACATGTAAAAAAAAAAAAGAGCATCAGGATAAAACTAGCATGACTTTAGAGAGAGACAGAGAAAAGAATGTGTTAAAAGTCCATATGTTCTTACCGTGTGTTCATGTGGACAGCTCACACACATCCTGAGTTAATGACTGACTGATTGATTCCTGCCATGAGTGTGTATGTGTCAGTGCGAGAGCTTGTGTTTGGTGTGAGAGCCACTTTGGAGCTGATTGTCAGTAACAGCGCCCCGGCCCTCCCCCTCCCCCCTCTGACCCCCGCTCCAAATCCCCTCCATCCCATCTTTCTCTCTGCCGTTTTTACACTTATTCTGAAAATGATAAAACTGTCAAATGAGGAGCACACTTAGCAAAATCTAGTTTGATTCCTCCAATAAAGTTCTAATAAAAATAAGCTGTTCAGAAGACAATTATAGAACTAAAGGTACAAAAAGGTAACAAAAAGGTATTGTTTTTTAAGGCTAAGACTGTAACAAACCCATTATCTTAGGGCTTAAAAAGTCGACATCCAAAACCCGAAAACCCGAAACCCTATAGCAGACCAGTTTTTATTATAATATTCATAGAGCAAACAGGCCTGATTATAAGCGATGAGCTCATGAGGTTCACACCGATCTCAGAGTCATTGCATGCTGCCACCTAGTGCACTCACTCAAACATCAGCTCGACTCTTCTATATAACGGTCAGATGAATAAAGAAACAGCACACCTGTGGAACAATTATAAAAGTATACAGAGTGTTTATTTACATTCTTTAAAAAAAATGGTACAAGCATCTATACTACTTATATCAGAAGTTTCTGTCTTGATGACCTGAAACGATAAATTTACCAAATTCAATTTTGCATCACCCTAGTCAAGAAATCCTTCCTATTGAAATTGCTATCATAATTTTGAACTAATCCCAAAGAATGCAAATGGGATTTTATTATTTCTAACATAAACTAGATCTTCTAAAATAATACCCAAAAGAACATCCTATAAACGTACAGTATCCTTTAACCGTCCTGTAGCGAGACTTTTTTATAATACAAGTACAAACAATACGTTTTGAAAATGTTCACATTATTTAATTGATTATTAGATCAAAATTACAGTACTTTAGCGATTCCATTAGGAATCCTGAAAGGTACAATAATTTTGACATAAAAATAATATTTTTGTCTTGTGCATAATAAAAGTTTCTGTGGCTTGGTGTGTGTGTAATTGTGGAGGTTTACTGGTGGGCAGAAATTGCCAAACTAGCACTTTTAATGATCCAGGGGGGCCGAAGTTGTTAATCTGAGGCTCCTAATAATGTCTCGTTGAGGAATCAATGTGGTAATAATGTCTGAGTAAATCTGATTTAGACACTGGGAGTAGCCTAATACATGTGAGATGTGTAATCTCACACACACACACACACACACACACACACACACACACACACACACACACACACACACACACACACACACACACACACACACACACACACACACACACACACACACACACACACACACACACACACACACACGCACGCACACACACACACACACACACATACTTAAACATTTCTCAGTCAATTTTGAAATTAGCATGTTCTTTGAAAATACATTAGTACAATAAAATTATATATCTGATATATAAACAACACATCGTTGAGTCACTAGTATTCCAGTAAAATTCACAAAGAGAAAAAAAACTATTTAAACAGAAAATATCTAATATATTTTACCTTCATATCTAACAACCAAGACATGTCTTCCTGCGAATGCCCTGATTTTACAACATGAGGTCACGAGTAGGATGAGGAAATTAAAGTGTGCAAATGAGAGAAAGCCTGTATGGAAGTGATTTTTCTTCTTCTTTCAAATGGCTGTTTTACAGAAGTCTATGATGCACTCCAGCACTCCACCAGTGCACCCCATCTGATCCTGCAGATACATGTCCTAATCCACACTAACACTGTAACAAGCCACAGATTAACTATTTCATCCAGCACCCCATCCCCCACCACACAGAAAACACATTTTATTATGTTACATCCACAAGGGTTTAACACTGAGTGAACTGTTAACAGACAACTCAAGACGTTTAGGTACATTTTAATGAATTGACTAAATAAAGTAAATACAAGTAAATTTGGATGAGGAAATAATTGGCAGAACAGAAATAACATTAAACATGTTTTGAAACATGATAGAATTTATTTTTGTTAAAGTAGCGCTTTTCAACACCAACACCATTGGATAAACAATTGGGATGTTATATCAGTTTTTAAGTAATATTCGATGTTGAATTTAGAAAATCCATTAATGCAAATTAATACGTTCACCTTTAATTTGGATTTTGCTCTACTCCAGAGTATTTCAAATGAACCTCTTAAACCGGAAGCTCAGAATCTTGCATTACAGTGAATGTAAGTAATATAAGCAACTCTTAATAAGTGCTTTTAAATTTGCTAAAATATTAGAAATTAGCCATTTTCATAGCATGACTTCTTTACTTGAAAATGTGAATTGTAAAAGCATCAAATAACAGTCTTTTGTCATGTATCATTGAAAAGGTCTCAACTAGCAGAATCCAAAAATGAAGAGTTGTGGCTGAGGCGCATGTAAACATTATATAGATGAGGTTTTTGTGCTTCGCGAAAGATTAGCAAGATTAGCAGAGCAGGTTGTCTTGAGTCAAATACACACACACACAATAACAGGATCTTAAGACAGGAGGTTTCAGTCAGTCGATCGCGCTGTAAAGAGTGATCCCTTTGGTTGCTTTCTGTAGCTATAGCCTATAATGCATTCAAAATTTGAAGAAAAGTTTTGTCATGCTACTAAGAGGACCAACATCCATGTACACTGCAAAGTTTCAGGAGACAAACGCTTTTAATTACGGGAGTTAATCCGCTACATTGTTACATGAGTCGCTCGGAAATTGCTATGATTGACAGTGATAACCATAGCAATGGACGAGACAAAACATTTGTCAAAATAGATCTGTTGCGTAACCTGCGGCAACATAGACGAGAATAAGGAAACCAGTCCTTTTAGAAACTTTAAAGATCTTTTTTTTAACCGCTCGTTTTTACACCTGTACTTTTTAAAGCAATGTTTACCTATTTGATTTTTGAAAGTATTTAATGCATTATTTACATATTAACAACAAAAGCAAACCATGAAAATAAATGATGTTTTATTAACAAAGTTCGGGAGGAGCACGTTCAGATAATTAACACGAGTGGAGTGCACTCAGCAATCAATGATAAGAGGTATATATAGATTCAGCAATCTCAATTCAATCCATTGACAGTTTAGCAGCACCTTAGTACGCCGTTACGCTACCATGTCTCAAAGTTTAAACTCTTCATCTGACGAAGAAGAAAACATCCCCAGGGATCCGCCTTCGCATCCCGCCGGTCCCACGACCATCCCTCCTACGCCGGACATCGCACCTGAGCCCCAGGCTTCTTCATGCGGCCGCACACCGACCCGAACAGCCCTGCTCTCACCAAAACGTCGAGGCCAGTCTTCGCCACCCCCGGCAAGATTTCCATCCTCCTCCCCAGCCTCCTCCTACCGCTCGGCCGTCCCGACGATCCCACCTATCGGGAAATGGAGCGTAGCTGGATTGAGGCAAGCCCTGGGTAATTCAGACATACATGCTTCGCGGAAAATGAACAAAGCGGAGCTGTATGATCTGTATGTTACCTTAACGCAGTCAGCTAACCACTCTCCAAAGTCCACACCAACTCCCAAGACGACTCTCAGGCAGAGCAAAGCCCGCAGGGCCCAAAAATCGCCTGCCCAGTCACCACCGTCGTCCTACCGCACAAGATCCGGCTCGATTCGCCTATCGAACCGTAGGCCTTCAGTGAGCCTGGGCCGCGCCCCAGATTCCGCCGTTACAGGTCAACTCCCTCCTTGACGAGGCCCAGCCCTCGTCCCCTAGCATAAACAGCTTGATCCCTCTCGATGAATTTTTGCTTAAATACCACAACATAAATCAGGCAATCGACATGATCAAAATCGCTGGTCAGGGTGCTTGGCTTGCTAAATTCGACATTACACCTGCTTTGAAAGTAATGCCTATCCATCCAGATTCATGGCACCTATTCAGAGGTCACTGGCACGGCAAATATTATTTTGCAGTACGTTTAACTTTTGGATGCAAAAGCAGTCCTAAAATATTCTACATGTTATCAGAAGCCATGTGCTGGATTTTGTCGAACAACTACGCCATCCCCCACCTCATTCACCTGCTAGATGATTTCTTAATAATCTCGCCTCCCAATGCCATCCCAGCCGCACACTTAATCACGGTCCAAAACGTTTTTTCTGACCTAGGAATTCCCATCGCACAGGAAAAAACCATGGGCCCTGCAACATCTATCGAGTTCCTAGGAATTCATTTGGATTCAGTCAAATTCCAAGCATCCCTGCCCAAAGAGAAAATCGACCGAATAATTCTCGTCTCATCTACTCTCCTTAAAAAATAAGAATGTTCAAAACGCGATCTCCTATCCCTGCTCAGCCATTTAAACTTTGCCATCCGCATCATGGCATCAGGCCCGCCCCTTCATATCGCACCTCTTCTCACTCGCATCCTCTGTCCACTCACTAGAGGACCTCATTTCCATAACCCAAGCATGTCACGATGAACTTGGGTTATGGTCAATATTTCTAAACCAATGGAACGGCCTTTCTTTTTTCTATAACAATCTCGTTTCTTCCCCCACCTCAATCGGTTTGGGGGGATTTTATCAAGGTCATTGGTTCGCGTCTCCATGGCCACCACAGCTCCAGGACATATCTCAATCCTCAGCTCTATTCGAGCTCTACCCTCTCGTAGTTGCTCCAGAGGCAGACCAATTCCCAACTCCAGTACCTCGCTATTCTGAACTGATATTTCCGTAACTCACCCGCTAAAACCCCTCCTCGACGCATCGCTCGACAATTTCCTCCAAGCAGTTTCTCCCAGGACCCTCCAATCCTACGTAACTGCTTGGAGATATTAAAACATTCCACGTCTCTTATAACATGTCGTTACCTGATTTTTCTCTCCTTTCAATCACCTAATTTCTTTCCTACCTCAATAGTGTTAAGGGGTTACAAGTCGGGTCCATTAAAGGTTACTTGAGCTGCATCCAGTTTGTCAATAAACTGATATACGGCGCTCCCTCCCCTGAGATAAATAACCCACAAACCTCCTTGCTGATCAAAGGGATCCAAAGATCCCAGCCCACCCATCCCGACGCCAGACAGCCTCTCAAATTTGACCCAAAAATCCACCCCACCATCTCAGACTTGTCAATACTAAATGGTGAAACAATCTCATATTGGATCAAGCAAAGTAAGACCGACCAAACTAAAAAAAGCCTTTTGTGTGAAGCCTTTCTGTAACCAAAAGCGTGTCACGGGTTTATTGGATTCGTCATTCTTTTTATATTACACATGGATAATTGACACATTTAAAACATTTTACACATGAATCCAGAAACCTCTGGATTTATATATTTCTCACTTAAGATATGCAAATGAAATAAATTGCTTAGGCAACATAATAACCTGAAAAATTATGTATTTTTTTTTATTTTGATACTCCATTGCATATAAAAATGGATGCTGAAACTAAAATGAAAAATGTGCTCTCAGAGAAAAGTGAAGGCAGGATCATTGTGCAGGATAACTTTATTAAAATAATAACACTAAAAAACAAAATAAACACAAGAAAGCCAGGGAGCAGAACTGAGAACATCAATTAAACATCCAACAAAGGACAACACCAAAGAATATGAGAAACACTGGGGTATATACACAAGGGGAGACTGCAAACAAGACACGCCTGGGAACAATCAGGAACTAATCAACAAGAAAAACTACAAAGAACTACAAAACATGGCACAGAAAAGGAAAAAGTCCACACAAGACAGGAACAAAGGGTAGACACTTATTTAGTATACAAGAAAATGTGGGTATAGGAGGTGGAAACACAAGATGATTAAGAAAAAAAGAAGAATCAATTATAACAAGATTATGTATTGGCCACACTGGACTTTATATATAATCTAAAAACACACCATAGCTAAAAAGTCTTTGACGTTCATACAGACAGATTTCGAGAATAGAATAGAGACTCTAAATTGCTCTGTGAATTTCAAGACTCACACCTAAGTAAATGCAGTTGTCAATCCCAAAAGCTGACAGTGTAAATGGAGCCTAAAAGTTACAAAACAAAAGCACGGGACTCATGACTCTTATCGAACAGGTTTCAGACTCCTCTCATGTGTCATTAAGACAAACTGATAAACCTGCCCCAAACTAATGCCATTGGCTAAATTAGAAGTTGACATGTCAGAACGACAGAACATTGGTTTTAATGCACAGCGTTTTAGGGAATTAGCCACTGAACAGCTTACCTTTAATAAAACATTTTTAACACAAATATATTGGATAATAATTTAATTAAATTAATTAAAAATAATTTTGTAACGATCATTGAGGATTCATTTTAGCATAGAATATAGAGAATTTTTTAACAGAAATAGTGTGTTCCAGTTTGACTGTGTTACTAATGCTTTCATGTATTCACAAGTTTTGGTTAGTGTAGGTGCTTCTATATTTCTATGTACATAGAAGTGTAAGTATTCCATTATATCAATGAGATATCACATATCAGAGCATTTTGTGTGTTTTTTATCTATGTGAATATAGATATGTGTTTATGCATGGAACACGCAGCCATGTCTGTGTATGATTAACAGACTGGATTAAGAGACTGATTCTAGCACGTAATCTGGTGTCAGATTAGCAGATTTGACTGATCTGGTAAACTGTCTGTAATGTAGACACCTCCCACCTGTGTAAAGACACACAGCATTAACTCAAGAAAATCACAAAATCCCAAACACAAATGAACAAAAGATTGCTGTTTTTCAGTTGTTTACTGCTACAGTGCACATTCTATTGAATAAAAAGCTTTTGAACGGCACTGTTTTTTATCAGCTCAAGAATGTAGTTTAATCCATAATTTCACACATAAACACATTAAACGTTTAAAATAAAACTCTTTTTTTATTTAAATGATTGTATTCTATTGGATTATCAGCCAATTTTCATTTCTCTATTCATCACTATTGCATTGTAATAAATTATACCCAAACCTTCCTTTTAAATGTAATGAAAATATTAAGTCTTAGTGTTGATTTTTCTATATATGTTCAAAGGCTTTTTACAATTTTAGTTATGGTGTGTCATTTTAAGAAGAAAAACAATATAACTTTTAATATTTAAGAGAGTAAAATCATTACATATTTGGACCTCATGGTTCAAACCAAGGTAAATTTTTCTTACAGTGTTACTGTTTTTATTTTGGTCTAGTCTTTTATGGGGGGAAAATCTGAGATAATTATTCACTGTGATTTTTTTTTTTTTTTTTTTTTTTTACCAAAAATGATTTTACACAGAATTTACTTTATCAGTTTTCTGTGACGAGTTTAAAATTATGTTGCGTTTAGGGTTAGGCTTACTAATGATAAATAACTATTGGTACTCAGCAAAGCTGTACATAATTAGCATTAAAGGTAATAAATGAATAGTTTATTGAATCTGCCATTCAAATATATTGGTATAAATATTGGTGATCCTTCAATGTTGTGGTTCTGTTACTACTGAAGTTAGAAAAAATAGCTCAGCAATAACCTTTTTAAATTATAAAGTTTGGGCCAAATAGCATCATTTCACAAGAATGACCAACTAACAGCTAAATATCCTGTTTTATCAAAATAATACAAACAGAATGCTTAATGCTTTGTTTTGTTTTGTCTAGATGGGCTGTTGGCTAGAATTAATTACCTCTGTCTGGTGACAGTGTCTGTGTTTGACCCTGAAACCCTCAAAACAACCACACAAACATGGGCATTAGCTGTAATCTGGATAGACCAAAGCAGAAAAAAACTGGTATAAGTGGCAGACAGTAAGATGGTAAAAAGAGGGTTAAATGTAGGTAAGAAGAGGAGAAGAAGTAAGGGATCAGAGGATTAGAATGGTTGATACATATTATCTTACCCTCCAGTCTGAAAGATGACACTAAATCTGTTAAACTCAGCCACCCATGTGTCCCACCTCTTACCCAACTGCTCTTATCATCAGTTCTGACAGGTTTTGACTCAGTATTTCACAACTATTGCCAATAAATAAATTCACTCTTACATAAAAATGAAATTGAGTGATAACTATAGCAAGTACTCAAAGACAGAGTGACTGTCTTTCACAGATTTATTTATTAAAAGAACATAAAAACTCAAAACAACATTTGCAACTCTCTCTGGGTCATGATTTGGCACTCCATGACAGCACACAAACCCCAAATTCTGAACATGTTATGTACTTTGTCATAAATAAAGATGGCAGGACATGTAGGCCTCATCTTTCAGAAATAATTGTGATTGCAAACTGGAGGCCGTTTCACCACCAGGGGCCACTAAAGTGTGTGTCAAACTCAAGAGGTCATGGCCAGCGTGACCCAGTTAGCCCCTGATGGTAGATACAGTGTGTCTCATTACCAGTGTTGGGGAAAGATACTTTTAAAATATTGCGTTACTCCCTAAAAAGTAACTAATTGAGTTGCTTTTTTTTTATGGAAAGTAATGTGTTTTGTTACATTTGCATTACATTTTCTTACCTTGGCTAGGCAAAGTTATTTGTTTTTTTAATAACAACAAAAACAAAAAGGTTCTATTTTTTTGGCAAATGTAAAGGACCTTTCGCACTAAAGGGGCAATTATTATTATTATTATTATTTATAAATTATTATTATCAGTATCCAATTCAGATAAATGAAAGCTTTAGCGTAAGTTCTGCCAGGAAAACTCAATCGTTACGTCACTTATTGCCTTCACATCTAACCAGTCATGTTCTAATACTTGCAGTATGAAAGATTGGTACTTACGCATGTCTGAGTTTGCAGATGCTGACGCAAAACACTTACATTCATCCTCTCCACCACCACCAGGACAGTCCCTTCCCATACCTCGCGGGGGGTCGGCTGCACCCCTGCCTTCGTCTTCAGGCAGGAAATGCAGATTCCTCTACCCTCGGATTGCGCGCTACGGACGGGGCCTACGCCAAAGAACTCTATAGATATTTGCTTGCTGGGCTGTTAATAAATATATGCATTTTTTACATAATTTTATCTTCTGAGTCTTTCTGGTAGAACTGAAGGTCAGCAGCTAAGATGTTGGTTGATAAAGTGAGATTAAATACATAAAGTATATTTGTGCTATTTAACATATTTAATTATTGCAGGTTTGTGTAATATTGTGAGTTATTGTGAATATTGTGAGAATATTGTAATATTGTGAATTGAGACTGAATCTGTTTTTGTGCTAGTGAGACAAGTAAATGCTCACATTTAGTCTAAAACTACAGTAACCATCATGTTCACACAGTGCACAAAACGCCTCTGTGCTTACTCACGATCAGTTCACAGCCCGCCGAACTGGGCGGAGTATCCGTCTATATAACAGGCTCATCTGTTGAGCCCGCTTGGAGGTAAAAGCCTAACTAAAAAGACAGGACTCTTGCTTGTAGTGCAGGGACGTGCAAGTTGTAAAACCTGGCGAAGGAGAACGGCGAGGACCAGCCAGTTGCTGCACAGATTTGGCCAATGGATACTTCACTGAACCACGCCCAGGAAGAGGCCATGCCTCTGGTAAGGGGCGTCGACAATGCTAAGGGGACACCAGGCGGGTCCAGCCTTCTGGCCCCATTCAGAAAACAACCAACTAGGTTGTTCCTGCCTAGAGACTGGCCGGCCACAGGAGTGTGGTATGCTGCTATGGCCGCCACGTAGACTTTGAGCATGGAAGGGGTGTGCCCTGTGTCTATCAGCTCCTGTAGAAATGACAGTACCAGTGGCACGTCACAGGATGTCAGGTCTTCATTCCGGACTGTGCACCAGTCAGAGAAGACACACCACTTAAGGGCATAGAGGCATCTAGTGGACAGGGCTCGAGCCTCAGAGATTGTGTTTAGGACTCTTGCTGGGAGGTCCGTAGGTTACCGTTGAGGGGCCATACATGGAGGGACCACAACTCGGGTTAGGCCAAATAATTATTTTCGCCTGGTCCTTCCTTAAGGGAAATTGACCAGGGAACTGCTGCTACTGTAGCAGCTGCATCAACTCGGGGAGCCATGGCTAGTTCCGCCAGAGAGGGGCCACCAGAAGAACTACGCCTCCATTCCCCTGGGGCCAAAATTCCCCGGACAGCATGTTTGCCACTTGGTTCAGTCTGCCTGGCACACGCACTCTCAGCGAGAGCAGATTGCATTGTGTTCATATGTGCGTCTCACTAATTTGTATAGAGGTCTAGATCTGAGTCCACCTTGGTGGTTTATGTAGGGCACCATTGCCATGTTGTCCTTACAAACTAAGACTTGGTGCCCTTTCAGGTCTGGTCAGACTTTGAGGGCCAGAAAAAACTGCCAGCATTTCCAGGCAGTTGATATGCAGATGCTTTTCCATGCTCAACCAAGAGCCAGATTTGTGGAAATCTGTGAGATTTGTCTGCTGTAACGGGCCGACCAAGACGAGACGTGCGGATCCATATGGAAGGCTTTATTCCAAAACATGGTCATAATACAGGCAAGGTCAATAAACAGCAAACAGGTATGGCAGAGGCATGGCACAGAGTAATACTTAGGGCAAACGTGGGTAGACGATCGGCAAACAATATCCAACAGGGGTAAGGCGAAGAGAGATAATCCAGGTAAACAGCAATGCAAACGAGGTACAAAGTAAACAGAGTCCAATGGGCTAGGCTAAGGGAGAATCCAGGAAACACCAGCAAGAATCAGAAAACACAATAGACAAGGCAATTCTTACTGGATGGGCTCTGTAGAAAAGCTAACACTAGGGGAGTGCTAAACGCAACACAATACTCGGCAACAGGTAGAGAAAGTCCAAGGCTTATAAAGAGTGTGAGATAGTTCTCAGGTGTGAGCTTGATTAGTGGAATCAGATGTGTGTCGTCAATGCAATGAATGATGGGGATTGTAGTGAAGTTCAAGAGTCCATGATGTGAGTGAGTGACTTCTGGTGGTGACCAACTGGAAGTGCATGGACCAGATTTGTGACATCTGCGTCCTTGATCTTCATAAAGTTGAGCCATAAGAGATGATTTATTTTCTACTTCTTCAATTAACTGTGGTGTTCCTCAGGGCTCTCTGTTGAGGCAAATTTTGTTTTCAATTTAAATGTTACCTCTTGGACCTGTAATTCGGAAACATCATATAAATTTTCCCTGCTCTGCGGATGATTTGCAGTTTTATCACTACGATCTAATGATCTGTCAAGCTTAGATGTCATAAAGGCATGCTTATGAGACATAAAAGATGGGATGGCTTGTAATTTTTTGCAGATAAATACTATAAAAACTGAAGTAGTGATATTTGGTCAGGGCTTTAATAAAATTAAGATTGAGTCAGCTCTTAATTACATCTTTCCCAATATTCAACAGGTAGAAAAAAAACTGTGTTTGACTCCAATTTGAATTTTTAATATCATATTAGGAAGACTGTTCAATCTTGTTTTTTTATCAGTTAAGAACTATATAGTTGAGAAAGATTTTAAATTTTAAAGATACAGAGAAGAATGCTTTTATTTCATCTCGCCTGGATTATTGTAATGTCCTGTTCCCTTTCAGTCAGTCACGTTCTACATCACGTAGGAACGTCACCGATGTATTGGGATCTTGCCTGAGAGCCAAGCTGTTTTCACAGCTTTGAGAGAGTTTCACCTTCTATGAGGGTGCTGTCATTCAGCTTGAGAGAGGCTGTGCCTTCAATGAGTGGAGTGCACACTGCACTATTTCCTGCTAGTTATGCCGCTGCCATTCCCCTGTGTGCTTCAGCACTATAATGAAAGCTAATTTCCTTGAAAGATCAAACATGGGTGTGACACTGAGTCTTTTTAAAGATGTCATTCCACTCGTGTGTTCCTGAATGCCGTCATTTCCTGGCGCCCGGCTAATGCTCAAGATCGTTGCCTTGCGTGTTTGGGCATTCAGCACGCTGAGGTAGCGTTTGTGGATTGTGGGAAGATGACCATCTCAGTGTTAAGGTTGAGACTACAATATGTTAGAAGAGGTCGGGTCCTCTTACCTATACCCCAATCTAGTTCCTCTTCTGGGCCAGCTCAGAAGAGGGCTACTTCGACGAATAGCCAGGATGACTTTAAGATTACAGAGAGGGCTTCACCGTTGTGGGAACCCCATGGGCCCCTCACTCCTCTAACACACCACAACCTGTGGAGCTTCCGGTTGAGCGAGCTAGTCCTTATCATGGGGGACCAGTTGTTTAATTCAGAGCTCCCCCTGATGATCAGATGTCGATCTTTGCATCGAAGGGTGAGCTTGAGTCCTCCGGGGTTGAAGACTTGGCTGTGTTGCCCCCTCTGGGGGGAGTAGCGTTGCCCAAGCCTGACCCAGATTTGACAGCTATGCTTTATAAGGCTAGGCCTCCACCGTGTCCCGAACCCTCAAGGTTGGATGATTGGTGCCATTTTTCCCCAAAGTGCATGAACAGGTCACTAGATCATGAACGGCACCTTTTTCTGCTGAAACCGTTCTGGTACTTCTTCCCCCCTCACTACCCTCGATGGCGGGATGGCCAAGGGGTACATAGATATCCCTCCAGTGGAGCGCGCTGTAGCGATGCGTACATCAATCATCAAGGTGGTCTAAACATATCGCAACTCGCCCACCTTCTCCTCCTAAGGAGTCAGAAGCATCTGAGGTTGCTTTGTGCCATTCACAATCCGGGCCTGCTCAATCATGCAGTTGACGAGAGTGGAGACTCCATCCCCAGGTGGTCCAGCTGCTATGGAGACGCTTCGGGACGGCACAGGTAGACCTATTTGCCACCCTGGACACGTCACATTGGCAGTTGTTTTACTCCCTAATGGAGGGGACCCCTGGCACGGATGCACTGGCACACAGCCCCAGGGCCTACACTAGTGTGCGTTTCCCCCAGTGAGCCTTCCCGCACGGACACTGTCAAGTAAAGTCACCATCATTTATGTAGCGCTTTTTTAGCTTTACAGTGATAATAGGATATTAAAGTAATAGAGATTGTTTGGCTTTACAGCAGCTCTAGAATAAAGTTATTGTCCAGCTAAAGTTAGTTTTGATTGATTTACTTCCATTGCAAAGATCATTAGTTATTAATAGGGATGCACCGAATCCAGGATTCGGATTCGGATTCGGCCGAATATTGGGCTTTTTGACGGGGGTTCGGTTTCTGCCGAACCTAAGAATTTTTTTCCACCGAACCGAACCCGCTTGCACTATGCGTGCTACGCTGGTCGACGTCACACAGTCGTTGATTACGGGAAGATGTTTACGTAGGTTCGAGTGCAGTAGCTGTGAGAATTTGAAAATGGAACTCGTGAGCAGGAAAAGTATTGTTTGGCAGTACTCGGGTGGCAAGGACCCAAAACAGTATACGACATCACCGCTGTTAAAACATTTGCGTATTAAACATCCGAAAGAATACGAGTTGTGCATGAAGGAATCTGACAGCAGCCAAAATGCAGCAACTTCAGGTACGGCAAAGGAAGGACAGTCACAGCTAAAAACTTGTGTTAACCAGACGACCATTACCAGCTTTGCTTGCCCTACACCGACCAAACAGTGGGCCTCAGATCACACACGAGCCAAAGCCATTCATTCAGCAATTGGGAAAATGATAGCCACTGACTTGCAGCCCTATAGCATAGTAGAAGACACTGGATTCAATGAGCTACTCCATCTGCTTGGGCCACGTTACAAAATCCCCTCCAGGCGCTTTTTTGCTGACAAAATCATCCCTGAAATGCATGAGTTCATCACTTCCCGCATAAAAGCACACGTTGCCGAAGCACCTGCTTTTGCATTTACATGCGACATATGTGAGTACACTACACAGTCCTACATTAGTGTGACCTCACATTGGATTGATGCTGATTTTAAGCGAACACATGCTATTCTTCGATGTGAAGCATTCGATAGAAGGCACACCGCATTAAACATTGCAGATGCACTGCAAGAAATTATCAGAGCGTGGGACATACCTGTTAACAAGTGTCAACTGGTCTTGAGGGATAATGCTGCAAACATGCGGAAAGCCATGTCCGAGGCAGGGGTTCCAAGTGTTGGCTGTTTTGCGCACACGCTCCAGTTGTGCATCCACGACAGTCTTTTATCACAACAAAGTGTCTCTGACGTGATCGCACTGGCCAGGAAAACTGTTGGTCACTTTAAGCACTCTTCAAGTGCTAAATCAAGGCTTTCTGCTCTACAGCAGGAGTTGGGGCTGCCAAATCACCTTTTAATCCAGGACATGTCAACACGATGGAATTCGACATATCTGATGTTCGATCGTTTAACAGAACAAAAACGTGCCATAAGACAGAAGGTATGCAACATATTCATGCACAGAGGTGGACTCTGATGGAGGATCTGCTCAAGGTGCTCAGACCCATCGAGGAGTTGACTAGAGAAATAAGCGCTGAAAATGCGTGTATATCCACTGTCCTGCCAGCTGTGATGATGTTGAAGCGCTATGTCCACAACGAAACAGACGATCATGGAATCAAGCAGATGAAAACTCGCTTGCTGAAATCTCTGCAGGATAGATTTGAGGGAAGCGAGCAGAATAGCCACTTAGTTGTGGCAACAAGTCTAGATCCCAGATACAAGGTGAAATTTTGGGTGAGTGACATCGAACAGTGTCGATCAAAGTTGCTCGTACAGGAGGCTGTATCCCGTTTATCTGAATCCGATCAAGACGCATCTGCTAGGCCCACTACTTCAACTGAACAGCCTGAGGGGGAACAAGGCTCGAGCCTGACAGTTCGCAGTAAACGACACTGTTCAGGAATCTGGAGCGGCTGGGACGATCTGTACCGCAGCAATACTGAGGCAGTCACATCGGGTGCTGACGTGCACTGTAAAAAAATAAATCGTAAAATAACGGTAAAAAGTCTGGCAGCAAAGTTGCCAACCACTTACCGTCAAATTACAGTAAAAAAAATTAAATTATTTTACGGACAAATGTTGTTTTTTGAAAACGGATATTTACCGTAAACATTTTCTGTATTTTTACAGTCAAACTGCTGTAGAAAGAAAAAGAAATCTCATAAAAAATCTCTGTTGAATGTTAAACAAATGTATATAATCTGTATAAAAACGTACAAATATTGCAGAAATACCTTAAAATTACATAATTAAAACAAAGACTTCGGTTTTAATACAGTATTATTTGGTATATTTTTAAGATAATCCAATCCATCTACAAGAACTCCTTGGCAAAGTAAAGACTTTTCTATGTAAAGCACACAAGAAAATGTTGTATAATTACCTTCAGATACCCTAATTTAAAGCCCAATACCAGTATATTGATTGATTTAAACTTTAATTTTATGTCATTATTCAATCTACAGTAAAATCCTGTTAAATATTGGTTTTATCCTGTACAAAAAAACAAGATCTTGTGATATTAAGTTTCAGAAACATATTTTTAACAGTTATTGCTTTATATAAACATTATTTGACAGTAATTACAGGCAATTAACTCTCCAATATTTCTACATACTTTATTTAAGTACAGGGGATTACCTTATACAAACATTATTTGTAGTAATTACAAGCAACTCTTCAATATTTCTACATATTAGATTCAATAAATCTATATACTGTTACCATCAATGTATGAGGTATACTTTATATAAACATTGCTTTAACTTATACTAATTAAAATTTTCCAATATATCAACATGACATTTACTCAATGTTCACTTTATATAAACATTAATAGACAGTAATTACAAGCAATTCTCCAATATATACACATGTAAAAAATATTTGATAGCAATCCCTTAATGATTTCCAGTGATTAAAGAAAGGACTGATGAAGGTGACATGAATCTCCCCTTTCAGTGTGCCACTTCAGCAGAAGAAAGACAAAAGGACAAAGTTACTCAGACTTTCTATCAGTAACTTAACAGTATGAAAATCAAACTTAAGGTTTTCGAACAGTACGTGGTAAAATTGACTTACTGTAGTTGGTGAATGGGTCTGTCAGGGTTCTGTCACTTCTGTCTAGTCTATTTCTTGGTTTTGTGACAGAGCCCTGACACTCCTGTTTTGTCTTTGTTTTGTGTGCTTTCATTTCTTGTCTTGTGCTGCACACAGCTTGTGTTTTACACTAGCTGTGTGCTTTCATGTTGTCATGTTTTGTGTGAACACGTGGCTTATGAGTGTTTTTCATTGGTTGCGTGTTCATGTCTCGTTTTGTGTGAGCACATGGCTGGTGATTTGGTTTTACTGGCCATGTGCTTGTGTTCTAGTCATATTTTGTGTGAGCACATGACTTGTCATGTATGTTTCCTTGTGCCATGTGCTCTCCTGTTGATTGTCTTGCCCCTCCCATCTTGTTACCTGATTATTGATTAATTTGCCCCACCTGTCCTCCCTTGTTACATTTGTTTGTTCTCCCTATTTATTCTCCTTGTGTTTTCAGTCCTGTGCTGGTTCGTCGTCGTATGTACCCTCTTGTGTCCTGCCTAGTTCCTGTAGTCAAGTCAAGTCAAGTCAAGTCAAGTCAAGTCAAGTCAAGTCAAGTCAAGTCAAGTCAGTCTTGTTTTCCCCCTCGGGGTAGTTTTTGTTTGTATTTGTTTTATTTTTATTAATAAAAGGCCTATTTTCCTGCACTTGAGTCCTCGCCTCATCTCCTCAACCCCACACCTGACAGTACGAACCAGCCATCAGAGGACTCAGCAGAGAATGGGCATCTTCTTGTTTCCATCTCCCAGCCCTCGCCCCTCTGCTCGTCAGACAATGGAACGCTATGGCAGAGTTTGCCCACCAGTTCATCATCACTGCGGAGGGGCTCGACATTAACAACACTGCGCTTAAGGACATCTTTAACAACGGTCTGAATGAGCCTGTCCGCGCCTGGGAGATGGAAATGCTGGGGATATTGTCTTTCTGGCAGTTTGTGGGGTTTGTATACCACCGTGGGGAAGAGGGTGGCCTCCCGCCTCTTGGCCCACCTCCCATTCTCCTCACAGACTGCCAGGTTCCCAGTCCTCCGATGACCCCTTCGGGGAGAGGGAGGAGGAAGAACGGGTTCACCTCATCTGCCACCTATCCTGAGGCGCCCGTGATTGCTACAGCACCCCCAGAGGTGACCGAAGAAGCTGCAGTGCTCCCAGAGGCAGTAAGCTCCTTCCCAAGGCCTCGCCCTCGCAAGCGCAGGAAGAGGAGGGCTCCTGTCGCTTCCCTTAGTCCGGTGGTCCAGGAGGATTCCTCTTCAGTGATCCCAGAGCCATCCACTCTCCCTGTTGCGCCCCCAGTTTTGGCCGAAGAGGCTGCAGCGCCCCCAGTGTTGGCCGAAGAGGCCGTTGCCAAGCGCCTTGCCCTTCCGGTCCCACCCCAGCGCCTTGCCCTGCCGGCGCCGCCCAAGCGTCTTGCCCTGCCAGCGCCACCCCGGCATCTCGCCCTGCCGAAGCCGCACAAGCGTCTTGCCCTGCTGGCGCCGCCCGTCACGTCTGCCCAGCCGGAGACGGTTCTTCACGTCACGTCTGCCCAGCCGGAGACGGTTCTTCACGTCACGTCTGCCCAGCCGGAGACGGTTCTTCACGTCACGTCTGCCCAGCCGGAGACGGTTCTTCACGTCACGTCTGCCCAGCCGGAGACGGTTCTTCACGTCACGTCTGCCCAGCCGGAGACGGTTCTTCACGTCACGTCTGCCCAGCCGGAGACGGTTCTTCACGTCACGTCTGCCCAGCCAGTTCGTCACGTCTGGCGAGCCAGAGCTTCACGTCGGGCCTCTTGATCCAGAGACTGTTCTCGCCAGCTCAGCCGTGCCTGTGTCTTCAGACAAGATGGCTCCATCTCCTGTTCCGGGTCTAGTGAGGGTCCCAGGCAGGGGGCCAGGGCGGCGCTGGGGGGACAGACCAGGCGGGCTCCAGCGGATCCCCCCAGCGCCGCCCTGGCCCCCTGCCGGGATTCCTGATCCGCTGGAGCCCGCCTGGTCTGTCCCGCCCTGGCCTTCTGCCGGGATTCCTGAGCTCCTGGAGCCCGCCTGGTCTGTCCCGCCATGGCCCTCTGCTGGGACTCCAGACCCGCCTGAGCCTCCTTGGCTCAACCCTCCCGTTCCTCCCTGGTCCCCTCTATGGACTTCTTGGACGGTCATGCTGGCTTTGTCTTGGTTCCCCTCCCTCCCCTCATTGGGCAGACCAGGCTGATTATTGTCTCTGTTTTGATCTTCCCGTCTTGTGTTGGCTGTTGGTGAGTTCTCATGTTCCTGTCTTGTTTTTTTTGTGTTCCTCCTTAGGGACGCCAGGTGGCGTCCTTTAGAGGAGGGGTAGTGCCAGGGTTCTGTCACTTCTGTCTAGTCTATTTCTTGGTTTTGTGACAGAGCCCTGACACTCCTGTTTTGTCTTTGTTTTGTGTGCTTTCATTTCTTGTCTTGTGCTGCACACAGCTTGTGTTTTACACTAGCTGTGTGCTTTCATGTTGTCATGTTTTGTGTGAACACTGGCTTATGAGTGTTTTTCATTGGTTGCGTGTTCATGTCTCGTTTTGTGTGAGCACATGGCTGGTGATTTGGTTTTACTGGCCATGTGCTTGTGTTCTAGTCATATTTTGTGTGAGCACATGGCTTGTCATGTATGTTTCCTTGTGCCATGTGCTCTCCTGTTGATTGTCTTGCCCCTCCCATCTTGTTACCTGATTATTGATTAATTTGCCCCACTTGTCCTCCCTTGTTACATTTGTTTGTTCTCCCTATTTATTCTCCATGTGTTTTCAGTCCTGTGCTGGTTCGTCGTCGTATGTACGTCATATGTACCCTCTTGTGTCCTGCCTAGTTCCTGTTGCCAAGTCAAGTCAAGTCAAGCCTAGCCTAGTCCAGTCTGTCTTGTTTTCCCCCTCGGGGTAGTTTTTGTTTGTATTTGTTTTATTTTTATTAATAGAAGGCCTATTTTCCCGCACTTGAGTCCTCGCCTCATCTCCTCAACCCCACACCTGACAGGGTCTTTCTGTTGGGTGTTCTCCCCGATAGAAATCTTATTCCAATCAATGCTTGATCTAAAAAAAATAAATAAAAAAAGTTTTAAAAAAAAAGTAAACTTATCTTTTCAATATCGTTATCAGTGTTTGAAGAGGTTATGTAAATTCTAACAAATAAATGACAGTTTTATCACTTTACTCATTACCACGCTTTTTTTTATTTTATTTTTTTTACCTCTCATTCGTTTGAGTTTTAAACTAAGTTAACGTTAGCTGACAACATTAAACACGTAACGTTAATTTGCCAGCAACAAAACACAGCAAAGTAAGATGGTATACGTTAGCTACCAACACATTGAAATACGTGATAATATCGCTGCGCTAATAGTGAAGCAGTAACGTTACAAAAACACACACAGAGATAACTTGTATCTCTGATAACGTTGCAGTAACGTTAAACATATGACAGTTAAGTTAACGTTAGTTACCCGTGTCCCTAAACGTTAGCGTTAGACTAAGGACTGAAAAATGTTTTCTTACCTGATATTTTTTACAGACCATGTACGACCTCTTCCTCTGTTCACATTCCAGCTTCTGTTCTTCATTGACATATCAACAAAAATTTGCTCAATGTAAGAATTCAACAGGCAGATAATCCAGGTCTGACCGAGTAATCAACACAAAGCAGCAGCTGCTCACCGACCCAGAGTAACGGACGTATTTTCAAATTTAAAATAGGCGCACAGAGCCGCGCACATTCTCATTGGACAGTTTCCTGGAAAACAGACAGATTAACCAATCATGCTCAAAGTAAACCGGCGAAACAACCAATAACAATAGCAATAGTTTGCGCGAGTTAACATAGCTGTGTATTGGTGCGTTCAAGTCATCTCGTATAGATCGTATTTACGAGTTGAATGCACTTGAACGCCACCACAATGTCGTAAATACCAGTGGGGAGCTCGGGATTATCTCTAAGCCCCGATCTGTCCGAGTTGTGGGCGTGTCACTGAGAAACATGGCGGAATACCACAATACTTAAATATTATGCAGTGATATTGTCAAGGTTTTCTATTTACAGCGCAGTTAAGCGAATTGCCTGCACAGAATATGATGGCATTATAATTTATAATATAACAATGCAACATGTAACGATAAAGTTGGCAGTGGCTTCATAAATTAATTAAATACATAAAAAAACAAAGTACATCCGATGCACATTTCTTTGTTCTTCATTTTCTAGAACAAGAGTGTAAGAACCTTACTGTATTTTTGTGTAATTAAGAGAAAGTACTCCGCCATCTTACTCCGACGAAAGTGACTTGAACGCACTGCCGTCGTAAACACGACTTCCCACCTCGTACGTATGAACTGCCCGAGGAGGACTTGAACGCACCATATTAAATTTTATTTGCAATCTGTATTATTAATTAATTGGTCAAATGACATGACAGTGTATGAATACAAATGCAATAATGCAATGTAAACTGTTAGGCAAGCAGACAAAATTGTAAATTCACACAAAATCACAAGGCAAAAGGTTTCTGCTGCACTGCTCTCTTGAGAGGGTGAAACTATTATTATTAATAATGATAATAATTATATTTACAAATATATACATTGAAGAGCTGTTATGATAAAAAAACATTAAATGCTAATTAATTATCATAATAATACGTTAAAAGGCAGATATTTATGTGTAAAACATTACGTTGTTTCAACGTACAGATCTTGTAAAAAAATTCAACGTTGATTTAGAAGTGTTTTTTTGTTAACCTTTTTCAACCATTTAGCATTAAACGTTATTTCAACGTTGTTTCAACGACTGACATTATTTCAATCATATTTCAACATTGAAGGTCGGTCCCAATATCGTGAACATGTTTTTTAATGAGAGTTTCTTTTCATTCAGTGGAACTGTAAAAATACAGAAAATGTTTACAGTAAATATCTGTATTTAAAAAAACAGAATTATTCTGTAGAATAACTTAAGTTTTTTTACTGTAATTTGACGGTAAGTGTTTGGCAACTTTGCTGCCAGACTTTTTACCGTTTTTTTACGATTGTTTTTTTACATGTATTTACCTTAAATTTAAGGTTTCACAGTAAAAAAAAACACAATAGTTGTCTTAATTTTAAATATGCGGGGTTTTATTGTCTTTTTACATAGAATTTAATGTAATTTAACATTCAAGCCAATTAAACAAAAGAATCCTGTAAAAAAAACTATTATATGTATTTACAGATTATTACTTTTATTTTATGGTTAATGTTTTTAATAAAAGTTTTTTTCTGTATTTTAATGACATTTACACGTAATGTTAAAAAAACTGAAAATATCTTTAAAATAATACAGTATATTTCTGTGAAAACTTTTTTTTTTTTTACAGTGTGGAGATAAGTGCTTTTTTTCAGCGAGCCTCTGATTTCTCTTAAAGAGGATCCTCTTCAGTGGTGGAAGACAAACCAGCAGCGATTTCCACTGCTGGCTAAAACGGCAAAGGTCTACCTCTGTGCACCACCAACCTCTGTGCCCAGTGAAAGACTTTTCAGTACTGCTGGGGACATTCGTTCCCACACTCGCTACCGGCTATCACCTGTTAATGCCGAGCGTCTTGTTTTCCTGAAAGGAAACTCTCATTTCATGTAAAAGGTTAGCGGTTATAGGTTAATTTAATTATGATGCAGGAGATGTGTGTGATTTCCGTGATATTTTTCGTTATATTTGGCTACTGTTCTAATCGTATAGCCTACTGTTATAAAACAAAACAACAGCCTACTATCCATGTTTATTGAGTAAATGTTCAATAACATTCATTTCAGTTAAATCCCCAAACATATTCTGATAAATTAAAATAAAAACACTTTTCTTTGCATTGTTGCACTTTTATTGAAAGGCTTTGGTTTGTACTTGGGGGTAGCCTACTTTTGATTATAAATCTAAAAGGCTAATATTTTTGATATTGATCAGATCTGAGATAGCTATTTGTCAAAATAGTTTTTCCCACTTGTCATCCTGGCATAATGTTGCCTATTCTATTTTTTTTTTTTTTTTTTTACAGATAAAATAAAATGAAAAATACACTGTTGTGGACGTTGTTTAATTCATTAATGTGTTTACTGTATTAATGGACTGAGGATGGGAGTAGGATTCGGTATTCGGTTTCGGATTCGGCAGAATCTTAACCAGTGGATTCGGTATTCGGCCGAACTCCAAAAATTTGGATTCGGTGCATCCCTAGTTATTAACTTACATGACACCGTTCTAACAGAAAACCCTTAACGCGCTCAGGCCTGGGCTGTGGCTTGGCTTGCAAGGTGCAAGCCTTGAACATTTTTGAAAAAAGGTTATCTCTGTGCAGACTTAAAAAATGCAAACCTGTGAAAAATGCTAAAGGCGTGTACATGCATATTACATGTTTAGTCTGTCTATAGGTATGCGGGTTTGAATATATATGTGCGCAGGCTATATTTGATAAATATGAAATGCCCATAAATTCAACGCTTACACACAGGAAGAGAACAGAGAATCAGACATGTACAGGATGATTATGGCATCATCACAACAGCCAAAAACATCTGACAAACTTTCTCTTGACTTTTTCGTGCCATAACAAATGTGTTTTATCAACTCACAGTTACAGCAGCCAGAGAGAAACTAATGTTATAAAATCAAGGGACAAGAGACCAACTAAAGCAAATACTGATCTCCATCATGGAGATCAACAAACTTTATTATTATTAACTAAATCTCTGTTAATTCTCAAGAAGAACTTTAGTACATGTATGAAATAAATAATGTTAAACTGGTTTGTAAACTGGTTTCACACTCAGTGTGGCTGGAAGTCAGTTGTAGTTCTTGTTTTTCCTTTTTTTCTTTTCTTGGTTTTCTGTCCTTCAGTGATTGTTTCTCAATTCACTCACTTCTTTTCATTTAAGTGGACTATATTAGTGAACTAATGTAGGGAATAGTGAATGAGGGTATATGGTGTGATTGGGAACACAGCCTCTGAGTGTCAACTTTGAGCGCTGTTAATTCACAGTATTATGTGAAAACATTTGTCTCGAAAACGACAAATATGACCCAGAATGCATTGTTTTCGTTACTGTTTTAATGGAAATGGTATGATACTGTCAGAATGTTGCCTTTTTTACAGCAAGGGAAACAATTTACATGCTTTTTGCAACTATTCTATTCCCCTCTATTCTACCTGTACATTTAACAGTATTTTACTGTAAAATTACATACAATGAAATCTATTACAGTTTTACACACTGTATATAGTACTGGAATATACTGGGGGGTTTTTTTCGTGGCATTTTTACAGCCTTTTACAATTAAAATGACAATGACAAAGCTAAAATGTCATGACTGCTCTTTTAACGATAAAGTTCTGGAAACCATAGTTGCCTCTTTTCTTTTTACCATACATTTCACAATTTATTTTTCTTTTGTTTTGCAGTGCAGTATACAGAAAGTGAATCAAACCACACTATTGCAAAGATATTATGTAGTTCACAAAAATCTAGGACATGGCATGATTCCTTCTGCCATTCAACAATGACATTCCCAAGTAATTATATTGACAAAATGTGGACAAAAATGCACCATACTAAAAAATGGACGGACACATCTGAATCAGCATTCTCCTTCGAAGTTCGAAACAGCTGAGCAGGACCCATCGTGCCTGCATTTTTCTGAAGTTTATTAATATCTTTCAAGTATTTTTTGTAGTATGTATTTATACTTTATGATTTGCTAAAACCTGAATGGATGATTTTGAATTGATACAGCAGCCTGTCAACTGAGGTAAAATAAAACTGTAGTGATTGCCAGATTTAAAAGTAACAAAACAAAAAAAAGCACAGTAATAGGTTACACTTTATTTTTGTCAGGGTTGTGTGCAGGTAGCCGAAGACGAGGACGCAGGAAATTCAAAGTAGTTGATTTATTTACAAACTTAAACTTCAGGAACAAACATACAGGAACAAAATAACAAAACAATAGGTTGTTGTAACCCCGGTTCTCTGAAACATCGAGTGGAGAGATCCACCTATGGGAAGGGCATCCGTACCTGACCTCTGCAGAAGCATCCAATTGCACCAAGTCTGGCTAACAGACAGAAGCGCGCAGCCACTGCCAGGTAAGGCCACACCCCCTTACCTACGGGCATATAACAGCTGGGCGCGCTACTATTCCTCAGTAAGTATATTCGCTTCTCGTGCGGCAAGCGGGGCAAAGCTGGTGGATCTCTCCACTCGATGTTTCAGAGAACCGGGGTTACGACAGTAACCTATTGTTCTCTTTCATCATCTCGTTTCGAGATCCACCTATGGGAGAGACATGGACAGCTCCCCGATTGCCCAATACACTCACAGTGAGGTTCTGAAGGCCAGAGAAGGACGGTCACCTCAGAGAGGCGGTGCCTGACACGTCCCACACACATGACCCTGCAAGTTTTCCGCCACGCTAAACTGCTGTGGACAAGCAGGGCATGAAACATGCATGAGACACATACATGATAATGGCCCCCGCACCACCAATGCACATAGCTAAACCCAAGAAGGAATGCGAATGCTTGGTGACAGGAATGAACATGGCCAGCCGGCCCATTCACTCCTCGTTGGTTAACCAAACGGGGCTGTGGGAAAGGGCTAAGACGACCCTACCCCTAGGACCGAGTGTGCCACCGAAGTTCTGGTGACATCCAACCGGTTGTAACGCTCAAAGGTATGAGGAGAGGACCAGCTGGCCGCGGAGCAGATGTCCTGCAGTGGCACTCCCCTGAACAAAGCCCAAAAGGCGGCTAAGCCCCTTGTGGAATGAGCTCTGATGCCCCTTGGGGGCTGCACTCCCTTTGCTTCATAAGCCATAGTATAGCGTCCACAAGACAATGTGAGAGGCATTGCTTTGAAATGGGACTCCCCTTATGCAGGGGAGCCCTTGAAACAAAGAGCTGGTCGCTCTTGTGGAAAGCACTGGTCCTGGTCATATATGCTTGCAGAGCACGGACGGGACACAGAGCATTCAGCTCCTGATCCTCCGGGGAGGCAAAGGGTGGAGGGTGAAAAGCGGATAGCTCCAAAACCTCCGAAGTGAACGCAGGGAACCATTTCGGCATGAAGGCCGGGTTAGGCTTAAGGAAAACCTTATCTCCACTTAGGGAGAATTTGGCGCACGAGGGGTGAACCGAGAGTGCATGTAGCTCACTGACCCGTTTAGCAGATGCCAAGGCCGAGAGCAAAGCTGTCTTGAGGGACAGGAGCTTAAGGGAAATACTCCTCAGAGCCTCAAAAAGATACAGAGACCTTGCTTACAGCACCATGGGGAGGTCCCACTCTGGAACAGATCTCCTAATGACCGGCAAAGAGCGGCGTGCACCCTTCATAAAACTGCGGGTTAGAGGGTGCTGCCTGACGGTGGAGCCCTCGAAACCCACATGACAGGCTGAAAGTGCAGCCAGGTAGACCTTAATAGTGGAAAAGGACCTGCCTCTTTCCATGAGGTCTTGCAGGAAACACAAAATATCAGGCACAGAGCACTGATAAGATGTGAGACCATGCCCATCATACCACCCTTCGAACACTTGCCACTTACAGCCATATAGGGATCGCGTGGAAACGGCCCTGGCATTCTGAGTAGTGGCGATTACACGCGGCGGGAGCCCCAGTGCATTTAGGTTCGTCCTCTCACGGGCCAGGCCCAGAGAGCGTGGGGGTGGTAAATCTCCCCATTGGTTTGGGACAGTATGTCCGTACGAACGGGAAGGCACCATGGCTTGGCGTATAACAGAGGGAATATCTCTGCCAGCCACGGGCCAGGCCCAGAGAGCCATTCCGGGTGGGGGTGGTAAATCTCCCCGTTGGCTTGGGACAGTATGTCCGTACGAACGGGAAGGCACCATGGCTTGGCGTATAACAGAGGGATTATCTCTGCCAGCCACGGGCCAGGCCCAGAGAGCCACCCTGTGGGGGTGGTAAATCTCCCCGTTGGCTTGGGACAGTATGTCCGTACGAACGGGAAGGCGCCATGGCTTGGCGTATAACAGAGGGATTATCTCTGCCAGCCACGGGGCTTTGGGCCACCTGGGTGCTATCAGAATGAGAGACAGGTCATGCTCTCTCACCCTGGCCAGTGTGAAAATTATCAGGCACAGGGGAGGAAAAGCATACAGCAGCACTTTGGGCCATGGGTGGGCCAGTGCGTCTGCCCCGAGGGGCGTGTCCACGTCCTTTAGCGAGAAGAACATAGGACAATGGTGATTTTCGCGCGAGGCGAAAAGATCTATGGCTGCCTGTCCGAATCTCATCCATAACCTCTCCACTATCTGCGGGTGAAGACGCCAATCCCCGTAGATTGGGTTTCCCCTCGATAGCAGATCCGCGCCTCTGTTCAGAATGCCTGGGACATGAGTCACGCGTAATGACAGAAAAACCTGTCTGCTCCACACCAAAAGCCTGTAAGCTAGAGCGTGGAGTTTCGACGAGCGCATGCCGCCCTGACGGTTGATATAAGTCACTGCCGTGGTATTATCGCACCGTACTAAAATGGGATGTCCCTGCAGGCAAGGCAGAAAATGATTCAGAGCTTTCCAACTGGTAAGAGCTCTAAATAGTTCATGTGCGCTGAACGTAGTCTGCTCAGCCACAGACCGTTCACCGTTCTGCCTTCCTGGGTGGTTCCCCAGCCTGTTAAGGACGCATCTGTCGTCACAACTTTCCGCATAGTAACCGTCCCGAGGGGGGTTCCCCGTGCGTAAAAGTTCTCGCTCTCCCAATGGCGCAGGGCCGCCGAGCAGGCGCGCGTCACCGTTACCGAACGGCAGAGATCGCGATTCGGGCTGAAATGTAGTGACAAAACCCATTTCGTGAACGCTCTCATTCTCAGGAGACCAACGGCACAACTTGGATAGATGAAGCCATGAGACCCTGCAGCCTGAGGCATGTGCGATATTGTACTCTAGTCTCGCCCCTTCTCTGAACTGCGACAGACAGTTCATCAGAGAGACTGAGTTAAATTCCAAGCCCAGGAAAATGACATTCTGACTGGGAGTGAGATTGTTTTGCTCGCATTCACCTAGAACCCGAGGGTTGTGATGTGCGCGAGCACCTGGCCGGTGTCCAGCGACACCTTCTCCTTCGATTTGGCTATGATGAGCCAATCGTCTATGTAAGTCAGAATTCTCAGCCCTGATAGTCTCAGGGGCGCCACGCCCACCTCCGCACACAGACAGAACGTTCGGGGACCCGAACAGAAGAACTGTGAATTCGTAACAAATGCCTTGGTAGGCGAAACGAAGATATTTCCTGTGTGGAGGGTAGATGCTTATGTGAAAGAAAGCATCTTTAAGATCGACTGATGTGAACCAGTCGTTCTGCTTTATGGCACAGGCGAGAGAGCCTTGTGTCACATTCTGAAATTGTATTTCCTCAAATGTTTGTTCAACACTCGAAGGTCCAATATAGGGCGGGGGGCGCCACGCCTTTTGGAACATAAAAATACCAGGAATAAAAACCATGGTTTATCAGATTGGGTGGCA
This sequence comes from Semotilus atromaculatus, assembly GCA_031834385.1. Taxonomy (NCBI): domain Eukaryota; kingdom Metazoa; phylum Chordata; class Actinopteri; order Cypriniformes; family Leuciscidae; genus Semotilus; species Semotilus atromaculatus. The sequence continues at coordinate 31,371,065 of JAULUF010000010.1, read as the reverse complement.
CCATCTGAATCGCTCCCTTGTTAGGAGGGAGGAATTTTCCTCTTCCAGAATGTGTGAGGCGTTTTCTTCTGTGTGAGAAGAGAGAACGCCGTAGAAATGCGGAGGTTTTATTGCAAACTGCAGCTTGTAACCCTGGGTTACGGTACGCAAAAACCCACTTGGGCGCTGAAACGGCTTGCCAAGCCGCTTTGTGACTAGCGAGCGCCCCCGCTCGGGCCGGAGCGGGGCTGTATGGGCCCAGCTGGTTCATTTGTGATGCAAGGTGCCATCTAGTGGGCACACTAGAGGCGACATGCAGGGGTTCGGAGGGATTTTCGGAGCAGGCAGAAAAATAATATCCGCGGAGAGAGATACTCTCTCTGTAACGGATTTATTTAATTCGTTTGTTTAAAAGTGTTATTTAGTTATGTGTGTGTTTTGTGTTGGGGAACACAGGGGCCTTCCACACACAACGTCCACTAAAAACACATGGGCTGGGCAGCCGCAACTGAGCTGTGTGAGCCCAGCTGGTTGATTTTTGAGGCAATGGCGCCCTCTTGTGGACGGACTCAGGGCGACATGCATGGGATCAGAGAGATTTGCTCTCTATGTTGGCAGATATATACTAAATCTGCACGAATTTATTTGATTCGTTTATTAAATGTGTTGTTTAGTAATGTGTGTGCTTTGTGTTGGGAAACACTGGGGCCGAAGCCCTTAATAACTGGGTGAGGGGAACCAAGTGCGTGCGGTGTGGTAACTGTACTTTTCCTCACGACACACAACGTCCACTAAACACACGGGCTGGACAGCCACGAGACGGGATTAACCGACCGTCGGTGGGAGACCCTGTGTAACGTTACTCCCAATGGTCGAACAACAGGCAGGCCGCTTGCGTTCGAGGCCGCCTTCCTAGGAAGGCATAAATTGAAGGCCTCAACACGTAATCGTTACACATCAAGGACACTCCAGCCGCCTCAGACTGGGCGGTGGTCCCAGCGCTTACCCGTCGTAAATATTCCTATCCTGGTCGGTGGAGCTCTGTGGAGCTGGCCACACAATGTTGAGGCGAACGACCGCTCGCTCACAAACTTCCAGGAGGATGGACTGAGGCAAAGCCGCGAGCGCTAGCCTAGCTTTTTTTTTTTTTGGAACGCTAAAAGGACCGCGTCATCCCCGACCGGTTCGTCAACGAGAGTGGGGTTTTCCCGCGAAGATGTCCTCTTCAGGGAATGCGGATTGGTCTGATGTCAGCTCAAATATTCTAGAGAGGTGGCGCTCCGGGAGTCCCCCGGTAGCGCGTCATCATCACCGTGTCTCCCCTCCGAGTCAGAAAGGCCGAGCACGGCGCGGTGGGTCGTGCAACTAAAGGCCGTCTAAGTAAAAGCTACATGGGCAGCAATTACAATGACCGCAATTCTCCGGGTTCTCCAAAGCTTCTTGAGCGTGTTAAGCCCAAGCAGACCGCGCAGGACGAGAGGGTCCTTAGCGGCGATGAGAGCACCACACGCGGCCGGGCAGGCTCGTCGTGATAGGCTGTTCCCCGGGGGAAGCGGCTGTTTATACGGTCACATAGCCATGGATGGGCCAGCGGTGAAGAGCTCGGAAAATCCGTGGTGGGCAGCCATGTAGGGAGGAGCAGGTGAAGGACAGCGAGAGCTCGGGCGGCTCCGGATGCAAAAAAACACAGCGGATAGGCTGAAGAAACAACTGTCACTCACGTCTGGCGGAGGCTGATCTGGCGATATGTCCTCCTGAAGACTCGAAAGTGAGCAGCGTAACGTTAATCCAACCGAACTGTGTCAATGCAGAGATCGCGAGAAGCGAATGTCAACTGAGGAATAGTAGCGCGCCCAGCTGTTATATGCCCGTAGGTAAGGGGGTGTGGCCTTACCTGGCAGTGGCTGCGCGCTTCTGTCTGTTAGCCAGACTTGGTGCAATTGGATGCTTCTGCAGAGGTCAGGTACGGATGCCCTTCCCATAGGTGGATCTCGAAACGAGATGATGAAAGAGAACTCCAGGACTTCAGGGTAAACACAACCATACATTGACGACGACCAACAAACACTGAGGGAAAATACAGGGCTTAAATGAACTGAACCAAACGAGATAATTAACTGAAAACAGGTGAAGAAACTGAACACAAACGAGGAGCGGGAAAACTAACAGGACTAAACCAAAATCACAAAAGACAGGGGAAAACAAGATCACAAAACTAAACTAAACAGTGAAAACGTGACACTTTTAAGGTGTACGTGAATCGTGATACAGTGTAATTATACATTTAAGTACTAAAGTAATAATAATCAACTACATGTACTTACTATAGGTTTAGGATTAGGGTTTGGTTAGGGTTATATGCATGTAAATATACATCATTTATAGTAATTACTATATGTAACGTGTAACAAGGACACTGCAAGATAAAGTGTTACCATATTTTAAAAGCTTTTTGTTCTTTATTGTACAACATGTAGTTTGACTTGATCTGTAGTGTTTTCACTTCTGTGATGTCAGGAGGATGCAGGATTGTATAATGAACATTATCAGCATTATGGTGTAAAAAAAATTTCTTGTCTATTACTTGCCACTGCAACTTATATCAACAATTGAAATAAGCACAGTTAAAATAGCAAAATTATGTGGGATTTCATTGCTCTGGAGTAACAATTTTGTATTGCACTAGGTAGTGTCACTGTCTGCAATCACTTCACAATGACCTTCGCACTACATTTCCCATAATCCCTCCTGGCTCCCGCACATGCACATGCACCACACACACATTTCCCAACTTTGACAATTGCAAACAAAACAAAAAAACAAATAAACAAAGGTGTGTAGAAACAGTATTCATATTGTCCACAGAAAAAAAAATTATACACAATAAAGCATGACAACAAATAAAAGTTCCAATAACAAAATTTGAACAGATAAACCAGTAAGAATGGGTTGGTTCACCACATAATGACAGAACTACTCCAGAACTCTTCTGCTGGCGCGATGCGTTCCTGAAACTGTATAAAGTGATTCTGCAGTGACACCCAGAGGTGTTTTCAGACAAGCTCAGTGCTATACAAAACCTTAAAGTGTAACCCTTCCACTGCTGTTCCTGTAGAAGTGCTGGAAGGAATTAAGAATTAAGCTTTTCTCACTAGCCTCCATTTTTTACAGTCCTTTGTGTGTTTATTATTTCTCCTATATGGATGTTATGAGACACACCTCAAGTTGATAAATAAACCATAACTGAGACATTCAATAAATCTGCGGAGCTTTGTAAGAGGAATGTCTAAGCACGAACATTTTCTAGCTCTGTTAATCACATTTTCCTTTTTACCTGTGGCGAAGGGTGGAGCGTCAGGTTAATGATTTATGTCTATAAAGCTGATCTTTCTGTCAGAACACACTGATCTGAGGGAGTGAGAGCTTGGGTTTTCAGGTAGGCTTCATTAACAAATAAAACAATGATTTGATTATGGTCTGTAGAGATGACAAACAGGTGTTTTTTCACGTGTATATCTACGTTGCTGTGCTTTGTGGGATCCCTGACAAGGGCTTTCCCTTTATCTACTAAACCTTGCAGTTGGCAATATTTTAGACATGTGACGGGACAGAGCGCTTTAATCTGAAGAACTTTTAATATCTCTGCACAAGTATAAAATATTCTGTTATCCATCTTGTTGTCCACCAACCCCGTCAAAACCCTCACATTTCCTTTTGCAAGCAATGATGGCTGTGCACTAGGACTTCAGTAGACCCTGAACACCTCTCCAGTCATAAAGCGTACAGCATAGAGGGCAACGAGGCTAGCTAATCATTTCCTTAAAGGTTAACATTGGCTTTAAAATGCTGTATCATAAAATGGATTCCATTTGAATGGAAGTCATTTCTACTTAGCCTGACTTTTGACTAACAGAATAAAGTCTGGCCCGGCTTATATAGAGCATCCAGGGTCATACAGACTGGGACAACGTTATATTGAACAGTAAGAGACTGTCCAAAAGTATACATTTACATTTGTTTTTGTTTCTACATGACATTTAAAAACACTTTTATTGAATGAAATAGATGATACTACAATAATAGACTGAAATACTGAAATTATTTTATAACAGTGTCTGTTTGCGACTGGCTGTATAAAAATCTCATTGTGTTATGAGGTAAATGAAAGGTATATTCATTATTTGACTTAGAACAAGCATTATTAGAAAAATTTAATTTATAATTAAGTTAAAAAAACGTTATACACCTATGAAGTAAGCAGAAGGCATATGACCAGATGTGCACATTAGGTATTGTATACACTATATTAACTTTTATGTATTTACATGATAATTATTGTATTGCCCAATGCCTGGTGGCATAAATACTATAAGAATACTGATCTATAAAAAGGTAGATAGTGGCTGTGTTAGCTTTTTAAGGTGGAGTGTTAGTGCGCAGAGATCTGTAGCGTCTGTAGACGGCTCTGATGTTATTTACCTGCCCATCTCTTCACTCTGCAGATGCACAAGTGTTGGAGGTTGACACGCTGTGAAAAAAGGACACGTACACAAATTACAAGCATAGATGAATACAATATAACAAAGTTACAAATAAAGTTTAAACTGTAGTATTCAGAAGAAATGTAATGATTAGACCAAAATAATATATATATATATATCTGTGATCTCTGAGTGTGCGCTTCAATTGTGTGTGTCTGTGCACACAGTATACAGCGCACAAGTACCGAATGGAGTTCTCTGTCACCCTTTTTTGCACTGGAATGATTTAAAATTGCTTGAATATGTAAATTGCAAGACAAAAAAACAAGACACTTGCAAATGACAAACTTTCAATCTATGATGATTAAACTGCAATTAATCTGCCAATCGAATGCGTGCCGAACCGTGGGACAGCGGGTCAGGGCTTCATTTGTGCAAAATCCACACTACTGAAAGATATTTGTTATGACCTGTGTACATATGATCAGGAAAATTAAGTATAATAATGATAATGTTGTCATTGGCTTGCTATATCCATGTTAAATGTATAAATAAAATGATTAAGGTGCAAGAAATGCTGCTACATAGGGATTCATGCTGTTTTTGGATTTGACCACTATTCGCAAGGCTATGCACTTCTGTTACTTGAGAAGCAATTTAGATGGGAACCCGGCGATGCTGGGTTTCTATTCAAAATGTTTTAAAAAAATTTATGCTCTTTTCTGAATATTTGACTAAAGAAAAGGTGCATCATTGCACATTTGTCGTGATGGAGCCCATTGCTTGGGAGAGAGTTATTTGTGTTGATGGACAGGGTTTTTTACATGCACAAATGGTCATAACACATCATCAGTATGCAAATAAACTCTTTTCATCCCCTTATTGCACATTTTAACTACCACAAAACTTAAAGGCACAATATGTACTTTTTCTGCTTTAAAAATAGCAAAAATAATTGTATCTATGTTATATATTTCTTTTAGTTGTGTACTTACATTATCCCGACAGTTTCCAACAACTTTCAAATCCGGAGAAATTTATAGTTTAATTCGAAGACACGGGCCGTGTCTTTATTTCCGTTTCGTCGCCCGTCTATGGCGTCATATAACCTTTGACTCCTCCAAGTCTCTAACTTCCTGCGGAACCCGGCGAAACTGCAAACACAAAGCAGGGGAACACCGGACACTAGGGCTGCAGGATATTTTTTTCCCCCTGCGATATTGCGATATGTCACCAGATGTTGATTACTAAGCGCGAGCGTGAGGCAGAGAGAGCAAGACAGCGCTCGTGTTGTTTGAAGACGGTGAGAGCGCGCGCGCGGCCGGGGCTCGCTCTCCTTCCCTCTCTCTCTCTCTGCTCGCTCTCATATGCGCCCTGTCCAGCGGCAGCAGTCATTCTATTCTACACCATTCACCCATCAAATAATCATCAAATAATGCTTTAGTGGGACAAAAATTCGATTTGGCAAATTCGAAAACTCCTGCATAACTGACTGTGTTTATGAGGATATTCACCGAGATGGGTATTCTGACTTAATTTTGAATGTTCGTGTCCGTCAAGCTCAGAGAGAAAGAGCACTGAACTTTGTGTCTGCCCGGCTCTGTGTGCGTACACTTCTTGCGCTTGATGTTTAAACTAACAGGGCTTAAAAACACATGTAAATGATATGTGAATGATAAACTTTCACTCTATGATGGTTAAACTTCGCAATTAATCCGTGAATCACAAGCGTTACAGGACAGGAAGCAGCTGACCCGTACTGATCATGAATCAGATCAACTACGATACCTATCGCACGTCATTGACAACGACAACAACTCCCATGAGCGCACGCTCTTTCCCGACGTCATCAAAGTACGTCTTTTGTTATTATTTTGATTGAGTGACCCCTGGTGGCCAAATATTACATACTGTACGTTTAAGATAATCTGCATCTGCATTCTGAGAGTTTATTTTTCACGTCAACCCTTTCCATCAAGATAATTTTCAAAATATACATCAAAAGAATCGGATGGAAACCCGACTGAGATTGCGCATCCCGTTACCTTGCCAGATCCCCTCCCATTGTTCCGAGCCTCGGATTTGATAAATTAAGAACTGGGCCTGGGGGCGCATTACAGAAAGGTCCTAACTTTGGAATCTTATCTTATCTGTTTGGTAACCATGGAAATTTCAGTTAGGACCTCATTTAGGACAAAAGCTATTACAAAATGACTTTTGTTAAGTGCATAATCTTATCTTAATACGGATAGGAAAAGGGTATTACAGAAGCATCATAACTCCACAAAAAATCCTAAAAACGGCTGTAACTTTAGGACAACCGCAACGGTGTCCTAACTTAAAAATTATTTGAAACCAACTGTTGAAGCCCTGTCTGAGAATGGCGTCACATTTATGAATGATACAAGATGAAGAACAGCGATGTTTGATGGGAAGACTTTGTGAACACCCAAATGATGTGCTGCACTTTTTTGAGTCTGAGAAACTCTGACAAATAATCACAGACTCCTATGAAATAAAGGGATTAGGCTTTGCCTTTTCTACCAAGCTTATCAAAACTTCACTTAACAAAAAAGCACCGCTTATTTAGTTTCTCCATTCTACAGTTTTTCCGTTTTACTTCACAGTAGCTATTTGCGTGTCGTTGGTTGCTTGGTAACAGACCTGAAGGTGATGATACACAGGGCAACTTTTTGAGCAATGTTGCTGGGCAATCTTGCCGAGCGATTGTTGCTTGGCCACTTTCTCATTGAAAATGGGCAATACATTTTTTTCTGGATAATTTAGATCGGTCGTGGGCCCTGTGTCTCATCTGGTTGCCCATTGACGGCAACATTGCTCAAAAAGTTGCCCTGTGTATCATCACCTTGAGAGTTGATCACCGAACTCGATGGAGGTGTTTAAGATTTCCTAACTACAGATAAGATGAGATTTTGTAAGATAGGATAAGAATCCTAAATCAACTTATGATTTGTTTCTATAATACGAATTTGTGAAAAATCCTAAATTAACTTGTCAGATCTTAACTTAAGATAAGTAATACGTAATTACGCCCCCTGGTCCTTATGGATCATGGAACAACAGTGATGACAGTTATAGATGTGCAGCCGAGTAGAACTGTCATTCAAATTCATCTATTGACTAAAGCTGCGGAGCTTTTGAAGCTTTTTGAATTTGAAGGACTCCCATGACGGCCACAGTGTTGTTCAGTGTGATAAGGGGGAGCGCTGGGGTGTTATTCCTGAACTCCACTGAACTCCAGGATCTGTTTGCACTGGAATCTGATATTGGCCACATTTAAACAACAATGTGAACAGCTATACAAAAAAAAAAGGGATCCGAGCAAGGAATCAGAATTGAGCACTAAGGATTGCGGTGTGAACATCCGCTGTATGAGCAACAGCTGGAAGCGTGTTAGGTGTTAGTCACTGTGTGTGTGGGTGAGGAGTAATAGTTTGTCTGTTTTTTGTCGAGGGAGAGGAGATTGAATATCACCAGCACGTTTCCCGTGTTCGTGCCTCTTGAAGCGCTTGTATCGAAAAGCAGCTCCTCTGACTAGAATGTCTAGTAAAAATTCTGAATTCTCAAAATTCAGCAATGGTGTGCAATGCCTATGTGCATCCCTAGTGGCCATCCACAGTGCTATACGGGGTCATATAATAATAATAACCCTATGAATTATAAGTATTAATATAAAAAACTAACACTAGTCTAAACACTGCCACTGTGGTCCTTCTGTCCCATTTCACTCCAAGGGTCTAATTTGATCTTTTTCTGTCTTCTCTTTTTAAGCACCAGTGTTTGAAATGTGTCACAGCACTCAGTGCCCAATACGTGATCCAGGGGTTCCATCTTCACTTGAATCTCTCAGTACTATTGTTAATGTTACATCAAATCAAAGTAGTTTATTATAAATAACTGCTAGTTTGTTGTGCTATCAAGCACAAAAGGTAATTTGTGGATTCTATCATGTGAAGATGAGGATCTACAGTGTCAGATCCATTCTGAACGCCTCAAACAACTGTGTGAGACAGATAGAAATATGTTCACTAATAATGTGTAACTCTAAAATTCACCATAATATGTCAGCACAATAATTCAACAGTATTATTGCTTTTAAACTGTTTTTAAATTTAAATCCGCTGGAAACATTTTTATAAATGCTGTGATGGTGATCAATCATTCATTTTGAAGACTGGGGCAATGAATGAGTATTTTTATTTTTTAATGTTGCAGATACATATTAACTGTGACTGCTTTGTTAGTGTCATGCTGCTCTAGTGGAGGTGAATCTCATCAGGCCAATGGAAGCACAACTCAAGAAAATCCAACAAATGTTGGAGAAAGAATGCCAGCTCAACCAGGAACTCCAGAACCAGAACCAGGAGCTGAGTAAGACCACTATATCATAATATGAATGGTTTTTCTGATTTTTGAGTACATGGAATGTGATGGTGATTTATTTCAATGCACACTAGAATATTGTATTCTTATTACAGAGAGACAGCTAGAACAGAAAGAGGGATTTATACAAGTGCTGCAGGGACGACTGGATGAGCTCGGTACGACAGAACAGAGAATGGATTTACCAGCATTCACGTTCATCTGCTTCCTTCATATTACAATTAATAAAATATTAATAATTAATTATAACATATATCATATGTTATAATTGATCAAAATGATGAAATGTTTTGCTTGAAGCCTGCACAATTCATATATCCATATATATAACGATTTGGACGATTGGGTCACCTATTGGGAAATCCAAAAACATGGAAGAACGAAACATTCAAGGCATTTAGCTGAAGTTCATTTTTCACAATAAAGTCCCTTTCACACAGAGATTCCAGATAAAGTGACCCGGGATTTGACCCGGGTTCGTTTGATTTTGGTTCATTTCTCACTGCCAGTGATTTTCCGGAATCAGAGAGTGCGTTCACACACAACCCGTAAAGACACGTGACATCGATGTGACGTTGTCTCAGCAGCGTCTTAATTTTGCTTATGAGCTGCGATTTCCACGCTTGTGCATTTTTTTTCTCTGATTTGATCATAAACTAGCCCAGTACCGTTTCACTAGCTGCATGGCGAACGATCCCGGTTTCAGCGTCATCGGTTACGACACGGCATTGATTACGGCTTTTTTTCACACAGCGCGTGTTCCGGGACTGAACACGAATGTCACTAGGTCCCCAACCCGGCATCGATCCCGGGTCGTGTTTGCTTTCACACAGAAGGCGTTCTGGCAATTTCCCGGGATCAACGCGCTGTGTGAAAGAGGCTAATTATAAATGTATAAACCAAATTTTTTTTACACATTAAGATATACTTATTTGACACCTAATGTTATCTGCCAGATTGCACCCCTCAACGAAACAGTAATGAAATGCCTGAGGTTCGACAGAGTCGGGCAGCGGTCATGGCCCCGGAGCGAGTACCAGAAGTCCTGGAAATCACGGCCAATAGAGTGAAAAAAACTGCCAGGTAACTTTATACACAATAATCAAGAACTCTGTCTTCTAATCTAATTCAACACCAGTCTTACAATAAATCAATAACCACTTTGGTTTCACTTTATTTTGATGGTCCCTTTAACACATTCTGTTGACTATAAGTAGCGTTGCACCAACACGTCAACTAACTCTCATTAGAGTGTTAGTAGAGCATTAATAGACTAGGGTTAGGATTAGAATGAGTTGACATGTAGTTGCAAAGTTACTTATAGTCAGTAGAGTGTCTGTTGGAGGAGCATCACAATAAAGAGTTAGAAGATATAAAGCAGTGAGTCTACTAATACTCTAATGAGAGTTAGTTGACATGTAGTTGCAAAGTTACTTATAGTCAACCTAATGTTCAAAAGGGACCATCAAAATAAAGTGTTACCAATACTTTTGTTTTACTAACCTGAAAAGTCAAAACGTTACGTCATGCTCTGTTTGTGTGTGTCAGTGAGGCAGCTCAGATCGTGAAGGCCATTGGTAAGAACGACTTCCTCCGCCGCCTGGATGAGGAGCAGACCGGTATGATGGTGGATCTGATGAAGGTTCTGGACTGTGGTCCTGGTGATGTCATCATCAGAGAGGGCACAGAAGGAGACAGCATGTACATCGTCGCTGGTGTGTATGTGTAAGGAGAGATAACTGAATGCCAAGTTAAGTGTTGCTGAATTCAGAAATGCTACTAACAGACTGCCCTTTCTATTTCTGCCGTATGAAGACATGGTAAAAATCATCGCAGGAATAAATTACATTCTAAAATAGAGTGTGATAGAATTATTAACTAAATATTTTTTTACTGCATTAAAAATCTTAAACCCACATTTTTTAAGTGTACGGCAGTACAATTCTTGAAACCGACATCTGGTTTGAATACTGTTCGACTGTGAGGCTAAATTCCTTTTTTCACTCTAGCGGGGGAGCTGAAGGTCACTCAGGCTGGACGTGATCTGCGAACGTTGAGCTCTGGCGATATGTTTGGGGAACTGGCCATCCTATACAACTGTAAACGCACCGCATCGGTCAAAGGTCAGTCTGGAGTGATGGCTGAACATGAGTGATGTAGATTACCCACTGCTGATGTGGTAAATACGTGTTTTATACTCTCTTACCCACAGCCGTCACTGCAGTAGAGTTATGGTGTATTGAGAGACAAACATATCGAAGCATCATGACCAACAAATCCAAGATGAAACGAGAGCAACTCATGGGCTTCTTGAAAACGTAACACATTCTGGCTTGTTTTTAGCCTGTATTAGTCAAATATTAGATGCTTTACATATTGCACACTTGGAATCTTCACTGTTCATCATGTGTATCAGTCTATTATTGCTGAGTAAATTATAACGTTTATAATTGTTTCCACCAGGGCGCGCACTTTGAAGGCCCTGAATGATGTGCAGCTGTCAAAGATCATTGATTCCATGGAGGAAGTCAGTGTGATTTTACTCTTATAAATAGTAAACAGACTCATGATTGTTATAATAAGGAAATATTGTATATTAAGGATGCCTTAAGTATTCTTGGAGAAAATATACCAGACTCTGTCAAAATGAGACTCAAGATTTGGTTGAAATGGTTTTAGCATTCGTGAAACGTGATTTTGCCAAGCCACGTCTGAGATTTAGTGGAGGTTTACACAAAAATTACACATCTCCTTTTCTATGCCTGTGTATGTATGACATGTTGCGTTTTACTCCGCTTAAGATGTATCGCTCTTAATAGGTCCCGAGAGACCGAGAGCTCTTTCCGAGAGAAATCCTATAAGCACTTGCTGATCAGAGACCTTAAAAAATGATCATTAGGACATCATTAGGATTGACTTAGAGATGGGAAATTCAAAGGAATGGTCAATGAGTGTGACACCCTCATTTTATCAGTACTATGAATGTGTATTTTTGTATTTAGTAACAGATGACGTTTGAATTAAAGGTAAAATTGTCTTTTGTTTTGTACATCAGGAATATGTTCTTCTAAGCATGACATGATGACTCCATGTATTATCCTTGTTCCCCTGCCAGGTGAAGTTTCAGAACAACGAAGTCATTGTCCGAGAAGGAGCCGAGGGCAATACTTTTTACATCATTCTAAAGGGAGAGGTAAAAGAAACGCATTAAAACATTCTTACCTCAGGATAGTTTTATTCTTGAACATCCTCTGCAACACTTATTACATTATCTGCATGTTTTATTTTTTTATATTTACACAAGTATTATGTATATATGACTTAGGAGGGCCTGCATTTAATAAGGCTTTAATCTAAATGTGTGATTTCCAGCACTTTTACACATAAATTAAACCTTACACAAAATACACGAATCCTTTGTGTAAGTCTATACATGACACTTTGCACATATTTCTCAACCATATTATAAAATATGCTACAGAATGGTCTGTGTTTGTATTAAACATCATTGTAAATTATCTTTGCTTGAAACTAGTCTATTTTGTTAATTTCACATTAGGTATTAGTGACGAAAAAAGCAAACGGACAGCAGAAAATAATTCGTAAGATGGGTGAGGGGGAGCATTTTGGAGAACTGGCTCTTATACGGTAACCATAGTCACTGCTACTTAGTGACAACATCATTAGCACTGTGTCAGGAATACCAGCCCGTTCTCATCCCAAGGCGTAATATAATGACGCTTTTGCCAAAGCGTCTATATTGAACGCGGATGGCACCCTTTAGCGTCAATATGAGACGCCGATATATATGGGTCAGAAGGCGCCTCCTAGCGGTCTAACCCTAACCCTACACCATACCTAAACCTACCCATCTCTCTGCGTGTTATATTGACGCTAAAGGGTTCCATGGGCGTTGGATTTAGACGCTTTGTCAAAGTGTCAGAATATGACGCCTTGGGATGAGGATGCGTTGCGAATACATATTTGTTCTGTCTGGTTTAAATGTAAATGTCAACCAAATCTTCTATTGTGTATAATCCAGAGAGATCCGTAGGACAGCCACATGTACAGCGGTTGGAGTTGTCACTTGCTTTTCCATTGATAAAGAGTGAGTTTGATGTCGATGATGACAATATTACTTCTTTTAATTTGTATATAATTCCTTTGATTTAGGATTTGTTTAAAAATGTAATATTGTCCTTAATTTCTCACAGGATTTTTGAGGAAACCATTCCGTTTGAAAGCCTTGAGCTCCATGACGAGTGAGTTTTCCTGCTTTGTGACTTCTATATTTGTAAAGATATTCAGTCTAGTCTTCAGCTTAGTCACTTGTAGCAGTGCATTTATTCCCCAACTTGTAATCAAGAGCAAAATCCACCAGAAAGTCATTTTTGATTGTGGAGTTGAGACTGTGTTCACTTTACTGAAATACAGATACGCCTTTTGTTCTTATACAGTGCTGGTTTTGTGCGGGTCTAAAATAAGTGATAGTACCATATAAATATAATTTGCTAACAGAACATGAATGAAGTGAGAAAAGGCAGTGCCTCCACATCACTGTGATTGGCTGATCAGTCTTGAACCAATGCTCATGTTTACAAATCTGTATGCAAGTCAGACTGCTGGAAATGAATCAACTTGTTAACTCAAAATGATCTTGATATGACTGACATCTGTGTCTGCAAGCTTCAGGGACCCTGTGGTGCTATTTGTTGGGTAGAGAAATTATTTTGTCCATAAACCAATTTTTGCACAAAATGATTCATAAGCAGAGAGCATTTCTTCGCTAGCTGTAACAAGTTAGTGTAACATATTTGACAGGAGGTAGAAACACTTTGTGCTATTCCTGACCTGTTTACAGCTGGCTCATTATCAACATTTAGTGTGCATTCTGTTCTCCAACCAGCTTCAAGTTTTGAACTTATGAAAATATGATTTTTCTAGTGTTTTGCATCAGTGGTATTGGTTATTTTCATTCTGGAAAATATTTCTTGATCACAAATTGTTTTTGTAGTGCTGATTCACTGGAGGATGATGAAAAGCCAGAGAAAGTTGGGTAAGATATTTTGTCAATAATTCAAATAGGACACACTGTTTGATATATAGGTCATATATTAAGCTTGTTTTACATACAATACTGTTCAAAAGTTTGGGATGAAAAATTTTTTCAACAAGGCTGCATTACATTTTTTTTTTTACTAAAGACATTTATAATGTCGCAAAATATTTCTATTCCAAATAAATGCTGCTCTTCAGATTTTCTCTTGTTAAAAAAAACAGTCTGTTTCCAGACACAGACAGTTTTAAGTGTGATTATAGTAATACATTTTTTTCATATTAGAATGATCTCTGAAAGATCATGTGACACTGAAGACTGGAGTAATGATGCTGAAAACTTTAGGAATAAACTAACCCAAATTCAAACAATTAGGAAAATAATGTTCTATATACAATGTACTGTATTCCTTTACAATTAATATTTAATTGGCATTAATATATATTATATTAGTTCAATATATAACATCGTTTAAAAACCTTTCTTTAATATGAGTTTGGATGAATCTAGTTTTTCCTATAGACAGGAATTATTGTGGTCTGCCTGTCTACTGCTAAATAAAGCCTTTACATTATGTATAATTCATGTTCTAACTTATTTTAGTCATTTCTGTTGAATATATGTATTATGTGTATTGCTGTCTCCAGGCCAGAAACATCTCTAAAGCTGAAAGAGCTCATCCCTGTACCGTACCAGGAGGGAAGTTATCAAGGAGAGCCTGTCACTCTTGGTGTTGGGGGGTTTGGAAAAGTGGAACTGGTATGAGAGGAGAGCCATTTTAATTTTTTTGTCAGTACAAGTTCTGAATTCAAAACACTGTTTAGTCCATCCAGACTATCGTAATGTTGTTCTGATTCCACCTCCTGAAATACTAATATATTTGCTTGTTTACTAGGTAACTACCTTGCAGAACAGAAAGTACTTTGCCATGAAGAAGATCAGTAAACAGCATATTGTTGCAAAGAAGCAGGAAGGACATATTATTTTAGAAAAGAAAATTCTTCAGGCAATCCAATGTGACTTCATTGTCAGGTTGGTGCTGCTACCTAACCTATAATCATATCTTTTTTTCAAACCATTTGATAATTGTTCACATACAGTTGTAATCGAAATGATTCAACCCCCATTGCAAATCAGGTTTAATGACAAAATGTACAGACTTTCATCTGTTTACAATGAACAAATCAAACAAAAGTCATTGAAATAGCTCAACACAACAAATGTTTCAAGTGGTTTCCCCTATTCAACTGAAAATGGAACTTTTATTGACTTCTGCAGTCTCAAAATGATAGAATAGAATCCCTCAACAGCACAAATCTGCAAACCAGGTGTTGTCTCAAGCCCACCTGAATCAACTAATCAAGGGCTTCATTAGTTGCACCAGGTATGCTTGAGCTAGAACACATGAAATATCTGAACTGGTTAGTTTTATTGAGTATCAGGTTTATTGACGGCTAAGTCAAAAGAATGGTCCACAAAGTTAAGAGAAGATATCATCGCCCTTCACAAAGAAGGAACAGGATACAAACAGCGAAGGCACTAAATGTTATTAGAGACACTGTTGGAAGCATAGTTCAAAGTTAAAGGAACAGTGGTTATACTACCTAGACAGGGCAGAAAAAGACAGCTATCAACGGCTGCAAGCAACAAAAAAAAAAAAAAACGCCTCTCAGATTTCTGAGGCCATTGCTCATCCCACTTGAAACATTAGCTGTGTTGAGCTATTTCAATTACTTTTGTTAGATTTGTTCATTGCAAACAGCTGAAAGTCTGTACATTTAGCCAATTAACCTGATTTACAATGTGGGTTGAATAATTTCTGTATAACTGTATAATCTTCTGTCTGACGTTTCTCCTATTGTGCAGGCTGCATGCTGCCTTCAAAGATTCTCGCTACATCTATATGATAATGGAGTTTTGCCCTGGTGGGGAAATCTGGACCAAGCTAAAAGAAGTGTAAGATATTCATGAGTTTGTGGTGTTTGATAAGGAAAGCATGCCTATTAAGCCTATTTTTGCTCTATTTCTGTATTGCATATAAACTAGCAGGAACACCGTAGCAACAGCATAATGCATTAACAACCACTCACAACATCTTAGATAATGCATAGCTACACCCTGGTGAATAACCACAATACCTCTTTCTTGCTCATTTTGCTTGAATAATATGGTACACTTTAGAATCCATTTCCAGTCTCTCTCTAATGTTTGACTGCGTTTATTTAAAGCTAATATCACATTTCCTAATTAGTGCTGTTTGAATGTGTGAATGTGGGCGTATGTGTTGTCATGTTGCAGAGGACGCTTTCAGGAAAATATAGCTGTGTTCATAACAGCCTGTGTGGTCGAAGCCTTTGCATACCTCCATAACAAAGGCATCCTGTATCGAGACCTGAAGCCAGAAAACCTCATGCTGGACTCCAAAGGATATGTGAAATTGGTAAAATAAATGATCTGTTTTTCTACTTTCCACAAATAGATCAATTACAGGCATTTACATTTATAAGCTGCTAATAAAATTGTGATTAATTTGCCACTGTGGCAATTCAAATTTTTTTTTCATGCTGCAAGGCTATTATCGATCCTCATTACCTTAACAAAAAAGATAAACAATTATTTGAGATAGATTCAGTCAACACTATCTGCCCAAAATCTGCAGACTGGCTCTGACTTTCAGCAACTAGAGTCGACTCTTCCAGGATGTAAATCGTGGAAAAGATCTGGGCAAAAGTTGTGTAGTGTATTCCAGCCTTAAACGTGAACTATGCAGGATTTTCAGTTACTGTTTGTAAACACAACGTTCAAACCTGGCCCTCCTCGCAGGCGGGACACCGCCAGAAGAACGAGCCCTCTGCCCTGACATGATATCAGCAGCACACGCAGCCCAACCAACTCTATTTGGCAAATATTGTGTTTATCATGTGTTTAGTTGATCATAAATAATTAAATAATGACTCCCCCATAATCATTTCCCTTTTTATGCATCAGATGAGGTCGAGAAGCGGCAATTTTTTTCAGACTAGCTGTCCCGACCCTCCGATACTGCATGGCGTCCGAAGCTTCTTGTGGTATTGTCATTTCGAAACAAGCATCGGTACAGTGTGTGATACAATAGTGCTTTGAAAACTGCGTCGGAGCCCTGGTATCAACCGTCCCATCACTACCTGAGAGTCTGTTTTGGGAAGTTTTGAGTTTGTTTCCGAATAAAGCTGCTGCTCTTAGATCCTGTTTCATCTCTGCTGCGTCTCAGTATGAGTCTATTTTCCCCCGAAAATCCTGCATAGTGTACTTTTAAGGTGATAAAAGTGGAAAAAATACTGTATCAATATGCCAAAAACTGTCCATCCACCAAAACAAGTCAAGACCTCCTGTCAAGACAAGAATGTCAATAAGAAACTTGTACAAGCAACACTTTTCATACAATTATTTTATTTTTACTTTATACAAACTAAACAGAGTTGAGAGTGAATCTTCTGTTAATAGGTGACAAACACTGTCAGAAAAAACAGTCAAGTGCAGGGAAGTTTATTTTTTATCTTCTTTTCTTCTTTTGATTTCAGGTTGATTTTGGTTTTGCAAAAGAGCTTTCTCGGGGTGAAAAGACATACTCGTTTTGCGGTACTCCTGAGTATATGTCTCCAGAGATCATTCAGAACCAAGGCCATGACTTTGCTGCTGACTTCTGGTCACTTGGTGTTCTAATCTATGAGCTACTTGTGGGCAGGTAAAAGGTTTTCTCATATATTGTTTTCTGCATGCCTCGACAGTAAAGCCTTACGAGCATGCAGACAGTTTTTTTTCTCTCAGGAGAAATCATATGGAAATAACTGATGCTCGTATGGTCGTGGCTTGCAAGTTCCATTATGGCCACAATGTGAGTCACTCCAGCTAGAAATGTTATTGGACGTGAACTCCAACATCGCTCAGACGTCGAATTTTGGTTGAAAATTAAAATTGGGCTGATGTCTAAACATTTGATGTCAGGCTCCAACGTCATTAAACAACTCCACAAACAGCATTACCAGCTTCACTTATTACTAACCAGATTTACCTTATTTCTGTCATATGTGTGGAAAAGTCCTTTAGAAACAAAAGTCCCTGAGATTAACAGAGGTTTAGATGTTGATCATTTATTGAAATGAATAATTTGGTTTGATAGTTGAGAGTGTTTGCTTTAGTTGGGCAGTTTGACTCTTGATGTTTTAATCTGTGCCCCCATGGGCTTTTAGACCAAGCGCTAGGTGACCCTTTTTACCGTTAAACTAGTAAAAGTGGATTTAGACGGCCCTATTTTCACACCCTATGTGTGCTTGCACCGTGCGCTTTAGACCATACGCTTAGATTGTTAAAATAGGGCCCTTAGACTTAGTAAATCAATTTGGACACAGTGGACAAGGTGGAGCTAATCCAGCCAATCACATTGCAGATATTATATATGGAAAAGTAACTTGTGTGAATTTCTCGCGTGCATTTATGAGAAGTTTTACAGTCTTACAGTCCTGTACTGTGAGCTTGCCTTAATTTGATGATCAGCTCATACAGTATTTAAAAATGTGTCTTATCAAGTTTGCTTTTTTTTAATTACTTGTAATAATACAGTTTTATTTGTCCTAAAGCCCACCCTTCTCCAGTTCAGAACCTCAGAAGATCTATGCCAAGATCTTGGATGGTGTGCTTTATTTCCCTTCATTTATGGGGGAAGGTGCCAAATCTCTCATCACTAAACTGTGCAGGTAATTACAGAAACTATTACAAAAGCCCTGCTTGTTTTTACATGTAGTGAATTTATTTGGCGCAGTTTGTGATTTGTTTTCTATCTGAGTAGTAATAAAATGTCTTTTATCTATTTTATTTGAACGTCACCATTTTTTAAACAGTTTTTTAGGTATTTACATTGCTAATTTTCAGTTTATGCGTTACAGTTTTTAAATGTCTTGCAGGCCACGTCCTGGACAGCGTTTGGGCAATACGAAAAATGGAATCAAAGATGTCAGAAATCACAGGTGACCTTTAGGAATGTGTATTGTGCTTAGTTCAGATTAATATTTTCAATAAATACAAATATTTTCATATTCCACAATTACAATTTAGGTGTATTGAGTTTAGTCATTTTGATGTGCTAGGCTTTTGTGTAGCATTTGTGCTGTTTCTATTGTTATTAATGACAAATTTTCCCTCAATTATCTCTCAGGTGGTTGAACAGCATTAACTGGCATAAATTAAGAATGGGACAACTGGAAGCACCGACTGTACGACTCATAAGAAAGGTCACATTTTTAATCATCTGACACAATGTAAAAAAAAAAAACTTTAGCAAGAATTGTTTCTCTTAAGTACAAAGTTCAAAATATATTTTCAATTATCAGTGAAGGCCAATGGGCAAATTTGAAAATCAGGTTTCAGATGCTTTTTAAACTGTTTTAGGATGAAACTCAGATCCATCTACAACATAAGCTTCAAAGTAACAAAGTCCGTTTGACTGATTGTGTCTCTGTGGGTTTTTGGTTTTCAGGGTCCCTGCTATATAAACTTTGACCGCTTCCCCTATGATAAGACTCAAGCAGAGGAGGAGTTTTCAGACTGGGATTGTGATTTCTGAACATCAGCCAAGTCTCTGACTGCGCTCTCACGTACAGTAAAACATCCATAAGATATCTCAAGTTATATACTCTAAAGTAAACTCAAGGTTTAATATTCTTATCAGCATATGTTAAAGGAATGTTAGAACAGTAATTTTATGACTCTTGGCATACAGTGTGATTGAACTTTAGAGTCTGTAAAAATTAAGATTATTTCCACAGAAAATTCTGTATCAATCTCCTTCACATTCTTTTTTTTATTATTATTATTTTTTTTACTATTTTGAACATAGTAGTTTTATTCTTAAAGTATTTCAGATATTGTGATGATTGGAAGATGTATATTGGTCAGATTCTTGATGTTTCACACTAGAAAATGTACATTTTAAAAGAACATTATCTTCTTATTTTTCAATTTTATGCGAGAAACTACAGACAAATCCAAATGGAAGGTACAAATCCTGGACTTCAGAGATCGTATTTGTTCCCTTTCAATAACTGTACCTTTAAAAAAAGACATGCACATGTAAGACCATTATCCCTTTCTTGTTCAGACTTATTGGTTGGTTAATAAATAACAATGTAAATTCTAGTACTTAAATACTAGTTACTTTATTTTTAATGTACTGAAATGTATATATATTAATGTGACTTGGATGTTAATTGATAGTAATTGAAAGACTGCAAAATACCTTCTCAAAAGCACTGAAAAGCAGCATTTCTGCTGCAGTTATGGAACAAATAAACTTTTTTTCTGTGCTGATGCCTCTAAGGAATAATGTTGGAAATCTGTAAGATCCAAATCAAGTCAAGTCAAATTTATTTGTATAACGCTTTTCCCAATACATGTTGTTTCAAGGCAGCTTTACAGAAAGTTGTATTGTATGTCTAAAATGGCTGAGTGATTTAGCATGAAGCAAGTTTGAGATATTAAGATAGATATGGCAATCTATCTATACTGTATTTATTGTTCACTTTCAGTTAGTCATGTTCAACATTTCGTCAGATCAACTGAAGAATTGGGATGTCGCCTGAGAGCCCAATCACCTTCGAGTGTAAACTAAACAAGCCAATTCACATTGGCGTGCGAGATTTGCATCGTGCACCCCGTCCTGCAAAGTGGGTAGATAAGGAAGAGCGTGTGCAATCGCACATTCCGGCTTTTGCTTTGGAGGCGAGTGGTTGTTGTTCTACTCTACAATCATCAATGAGTGTGCTACGAGTTGAGAGAAGCTCTTCATTCGCTGTTGTTGTGACGGCGCTGCAGTGGTGGTCGTGAATAGAAGTGACTTCCTGACTTCCTGCTAAAAGTGCATTTGCTGCTGTAATACTGTATTCTAAAATAACTCTTTTCACACTGCAGGCTGTTATTTTTCCTGAAAGTTGTGCTGCAACCTAGCCTGGATGCCAGCCGAACTTAGCCCCGCCCACAACATTTGGGGACGGGAAGTTCAGTCTTGACTTAATCCATTGTGAAGCAAGTATGCCCGAACCAATCAAATTGTCAGGGCGGGCTTTATACGATGATGGACAGATGATCAACAGTAACATAATCATCCACGTCAACAAAGAGCGCTTGGGTTGAATTTGTTTACAACAAAGAATGGCTGCCGCTGAAGAATTTAGATGTGTAGATTCAGCCTTCGCGTCTGTTATAAAAGATGTAGACAATGCATCCATTTTTAAAGAGGAACAGAGAACCGCGATCAAGGCATTTGTCAACCCCTCCTACGGGATTCGGCAAAAGTTGAATTTATCAGCTGGTCCCGATGGTCGCTAAGAAGATGGGGCGCAATGAAAACCCTGTGCTCATTGTTATTTCTCCTTTGGTCACACTCATGGAGGACCAAGTGAAAGAAGCATCCGAAATGGGCATCACGACGATGCAACTTGGCGTGCACGAAGAGGTGGACATAACCAGCGGTCGTTGCCAGCTCCTTTTTTTAAAGATGTTATTCCACCCTTGCATTTCTGGATGCAGTCATTCCTTTCCTCATCTGTCTCACATTTCTGGGCATTAGTATGCTGAAACCGCGTTTGTGGGTGGCTCATGTTTTCGCATGAGAACATGACCACGTCGGCAAACCGGTCGCGACTCTTCTTTCTCCAGAAAGCTTGAGTTCCCTCTTCTGTTGACCAGCCAGCCGCTGCTTGTGTGTAAAAGCAAAGCCACAGGTCTGCTTGACCCTATGGGAGATCGAGAATCTCTCAGCGAGAGCTTATCCGCCGGGCAAAATCCCAGTGGAACTACCGCTCCTCTCTGGATGGGATATGGAGGACTTTAGTGGTCTACCCCCAGGAAGTGGTAGACACGATCACTTCAGCTAGAGCCCCTTATACAAGGTGCACTTATGCTTTGAAGTGGAGCTGGTTCATTGATTGGTGTTCTTCTCACAGAGAAGACCCCCGGAAATGCCTAATCAGAGTCGTACTTTCTTTTCAGCCTGAATCTTAAAGAACCGTGTTTGTTCATTGGCCAGACAGGTAGCTTACGTGGAGCGCTGGGAGGGGCTGCAATAGTGGCGCTTTGGTAGGGATCTCAATTCGTCAGTCGTTCTGGCGTAACATCGAACGTGACTGAGTTATAGGGAACGTTTAGGTTACTATTGTAACCAATGGAGACATTACGTCCCATCGCCACAATTGCTGCACCACTGCTAAGCGGTCGGGTCACCAGCGCGGCACCACAGCACAAACTTGAAAATGCCAATGTGCATCAGCTCGTTTAGTTTACACTCGAAGGTGATTGGGTTCTCGGGCTCTCTTCGTTCTGACATGACATCTCCGTTCCCAGTTTAGGGCAGATGGTTATCCTAGCGTTCAATGCCATGGAGGTCTCTAGCCTAGAAGCCTCAGTAAAACTGGTAAAGACTGGTTTACAATCACAATCAATGAAATGCTTGAATGATATTAGTTTGTGCTATAGTTGATCTTTGGAAGCAGGAAAAGCCTTCAAAAAGGAAGAGACTGAAAATAAGTGGAGTGCATGGAGATGAACAAGAAAGAATAGTTCAAAAATACTGATTCATTCACAAAAGGAAGCACCACTAATTCCCATTTACTGTCAAGATTTATTGCCACAGAACAGCCACTGAAAACACATCAATATTAAATGAAAAAGGCTGGTCCAATTAAGAACACATAAACAATCACACTTATTATTCCCCTTATTTTGGTTGAAAGATGCGGAGCACCAATTTACAAATAGCGAGTGTAAACTAACAAACAATCAGTTGTCAACTATGATTATTACTTTTCTTATTTCTCCCCTAAAATATTTGACCTTTGCCATAAAGTGATCCTATAGTGAGTGCGAAAGTACTGAATCTAATTACAAAATGCAATATAAATTCTAATTTGCATGCTCACATATTGGAGATAATTCATAGTCTCTGTGCTTTATAGAAAATTAAAGCACATTTAATAAATAAAAGCTTTAAGCCTGTATAAAATGCTTCTTGCTCAGTTTCATTAGTTATTAATCTACAATAACACTTATTCTAAACCTCTGCTCTTCACCTTTTGATGCCTGAAACTGCTCTTACATTGGGATCAGTGTTTATTGTGCACCATCTTTCCAAAGGACAGGATTTGAGCTGTGTTTGTAATTTAACATGAAGTTTTGAAATCAGGTGATCTTCAAATGTATCTCCTGAACAGACCCTTCAAAACTCATAAATGCACATATTGCAGGGTAGTAACTCTACTCAAACATAAGCTTCTTTATCTTCACTGTCAGGGTTACACCATCTCAAACTTAGATGTAGCATATTGTAAATCAAATAAACACAGCTCATTGGAAAGAACATGCCTCTGCCTACATTTTTGCAAAACTCCAAAACCATACCTACTGTATTATACATAAAATTCACTGCAGTTTTCGTCTGAAATTAAAACTAGATGCAGTAAAATGGCAACTTTTATACCCTTTTCACACAAATGATGAGTACTGGGGCAGATTATCTATTAATAGTTTTGTGCAAGTAACCATGCCAAAGTCTATGTAAAAGGGTTAGTTTACCCAAAAAAGAAAATTCTGTCAGTAATTACTCACCCTCATGTTGTTTCAACCCCGTAAGCCTTTCATTCATCTTCGGAACACAAATTAAAATATTTTTGATGAAATCTGAGAGCTGTCTTACTCCTTCGGCTGAAAGATAAATTCATCTGCCAGCCCAGAAAAGTTAGTAAAGACATCAATAAAATAGTCCAAGTGACTACAGTGGCTCAACCTTAAGTTAATCAAGCGACGAGAATACTTTTTGTGCACAAATTAACAACAAAAATAAAAACCTTCAGCTATTATTCAACTATTAATTTTCTTACCTGTGGGCCTCTGACGCGAGTTCACGAGAGCGCCACAACGCATCCGCGAGAACTGAGAAGACGACGCAGATGGGTCTTGATGTAGTGTTTAAATTGGTTCTAAAGTGTGCATTTCCTGGATGTCCGAATCATGAGAAACCAACGAGAAACATAAAAGTGCCTTACCAATGCCGCAAAATTGAATGGCTTACCTTTCACACTTTCCCATCAAATGATCCCATCTTCTCAGTTCTCGCACATGTGTTGTGGCGCTCTTGTGAACTCACGTCAGAGGCCGACAAACTTAAGGTTGAGCCACTGTAGTCACTTGGACTATTTTAATGATGTCTTTACTAACTTCTACTAACTTTTTAATAGAAACAAGGTTCTCAAAAGCCTTTAGAAACCCATTTTTATGGATATGTCACCATGTAGCATATGGTAAATTGAATAAACACAGCTCATTGGAAAAACATGCCTCTTCCTACATTTTTGCAAAACTCCAAAAACATACCTACTGTATTATGCATAAAATTCACTGCAGTTTTTGTCTGAAATTAATACTAGATGAAATTATCTTGCAGCCTATAATGGAGTAAGACAGCTCTCAGATTTAATTAAAAATATCTTAATTTGTGTTTCGAAGATGAACGAAAGTCTTACGGGGTTGGAACAACATGAGGGTGACTGACAGAATTTTCATTTTTGGGTGAACTAACCCTTCAAGGGTGTGCTCACACATGTAATTTGGTTCTCTTGGTTCTTTTGATCTGAGCCAAAAAATTAAAAATAAATTTAGTCCTGTTTTGCTTAGTGTTACACTATCATTTTAGGGTAAAATCTATAAGTACAAAAATAATTTTTTTTTAAAGAAACGTCTTGTATGTTGTATATTTTTTGACGGAACTTAACGAACATCCAAACCAATGCTGTGTGCTGGGCTAAATGCATCCACTGAAATATAAACTGCGAAAAGGTGTCAAACCAGTGCCAAGAGTTCCTCCGCTGCACACAAGCGAAGATCTGCTGCAAGGAGACGGTATTTCCAATGGGCAACATTTCGACTATGACAAGAAAAAACAGGTACCGGTTGTAGGGTTGCATCTTGTGACATCACGTCCTGTTATTGATTTGTTTTAATGTGTTTGGTCCATGTTGCGTTCATATATCCGTCAAACCACACAGTTCTTCTGGAAGCGGACCGACATCTTTTCAGCGGTCTCAATCCGCTTGTTTGGTGTGCACCAGGGTTCAGATGCCAGCGTTCACATTTATTCAAATGAACGGCACTAATGCTGTGCACCCCATCTGGTTGCCAACAGTCGCTGTCGACAAAAATCGCCTGCTCTCCATTTAAATAATTCATCTCTGGGGTGTAACGGTACATGTATTCGTATTGAACCGTTTCGGAACAAGGCTTCCGGTTCGTTACGCATACAAACCGAACTATTCCTTGGACCATTTTCCTGCCGACAAAATCCGTGCTGGCGCGACCATAGACATCATATAGAGACTAGATGCCCTATTGGCCGCTGGGCACTAAGAAATGCGGCCGCCATCTTAAACCGGTCATACTCCTATTGCGTTGCATAGCAGCAGAAGATGCCAGAGCACTGTGCAGCATATTCCTGCTCAAATCGGCCGCCCATCGCTCGGGAATTACTTTTCACAAGTAAGATTTAACATTTAATATTACCGTACTATTGTTTGTATTTTGTGAATAAAATATAAAATGTGTCCTGTATCATAGCTACATGACCTTTGCAGCAAAACAAACCTGCGTGAAAATCAGTTTGGTATTCAGTGAGATATGATATTTAAATGCGCTGACAGCTCATTGCACCTGCCAAACAGATTACACTGAGAGGAGCGGGTGACCGGTTTAAGATGGCGCGCCCACGGCTCGTCCGTGCCAATAGGAAGTAGCGGTTGATAGGGCGTCTATCTATATGATGTCTATGGGCATGACCACCACAACGTTGCGCAACATCAAATGGCAAACGTAATGAAAGCGGAACGAAACTGCGCTACTCATTATATTGTGCTTTACGGACTGTTTATCAGTTCAGACCAGCAACATCAGTGCAGCGCGAGCCGATCTTGATCAAGCGACACTGTTACTACACAGCGCAGATCCAGCAAAGAAATCATTTAAGGTGCCCTAGAATGTGAAACTGAATTTATTTTGGCATAGTTAAATAACAAGAAAGAGTTCAGTACATGGACATGACATACAGTGAGTCTCAAACACCATTGTTTTCTCCTTCTTTCTTAAATCTCGTTTTTGAAAAACACCCTTGAATCTCCACATAACACCGACTGTGACGCAACAGTCGGGATCATTAATATGTACGGCTCCAAACTCCAAAAATGTGCATATGTCAGCCCATGTTCAATGACAGGCTGAACTGCGCAGCCGAAGCATGGCAGTTGCTCAGTGTTTGGATGTACAAATGAACACAAAAGTATTTAGTTCCTTCATCTGAGCCTCTGAAGAAACAATGGGTTAATTTTATTTTCTCTGGAAATTTCCAAACATTTCCTCAACTTGGGCCAATACAGAGCTGGCCTCGATTAATATTTTATGTGATGGGAATAGATCTAAATACTTTAAAAACATCTCACGATTTGTTAATCTCGATAGCTGTAATAGTAAAAACGTATAATATCTGTAGTAAAAGTATTCGAGATAGTTTCACATGTAATACGTAGCTATTTCATATGCAAGCATGTCAGCCAATCACAGCAGAGGCCGGTTACACACAGCAGACACGCCCCTCCAAACAGAGCGTTTGGGCTCAGGACTAAAATCAGGCTAGGAAAAATGCCTTTTTTTATTTCTAAATGATGACTATTTTTGATCTAAAAAACATACTAACATTATAAGGGCAACCGAGAAAACATTATACAATAAAAATAAAAACCATTCTAGGGCAACTTTAAATTCACCACTGAAGTAATAACATCGCTGCGAGATCTAGTGAGAAGCATTCACATTTCTCCGTTATTAACCGTAGATCTCTATTAGATCAAACAGCGCTGACGTGGAAACCAGGAAAAACATTGTGCCGTGAATGAACTAATAATAGGCTTTAAGTCCACAGATCAGCAACATTCACCATGGATTTAATATAGTAACACTAACTGTAACCAGTTTGGCTGGAATAGTGAAATGCTTTCAAGTACTTCACACATCTTTTTCCAGCACTTCAAAACTCAAATATTATCTAAATATTATATATATAAATATATATTTAAATGTTATTTTTAATGTGATGACCAAAACATTATTTATTCATCCTTCAAAAATTACCCCCATTTACAACCTGAAAGTTTCAAGATGTAGGAAAACCCACACTTATTTAAAAATATTTTTTCTTTTAATAAATAGGAAATTTCTCTCTGGCATTTTTTTCTTTTTGCTGTATCGAAAACGTACCGAACCGTGACTTTAAAACTGAGGTACGTACCGAACCGTGATTTTTGTGTACCGTTACACCCCTATTCATCTCGCTTTGTCGCTTGTAGTGCAATCGCGCCAGGGTTCGTTTTAATAAAACCAAACCTGCCAAGTGTGAACACACCCAAATATAATACTTTTTAATTATTATTTCAGGAGCTTGATGATCATCCTTATTTTTTGTTGTTGTCTAAGCAGAAATGAAACAGAATAGCATTTTAAGATTACAATCATATTGAAATCAGCATTTTGTTCAGCCAGGTAAATCTACCCTTTACAACAAGACCAAGGCATTTTAGTTATTTGCCTTCAAGAAAGTGTACACACTTAAAAAAAAAATCTAAATTAATTTTAATACACCAATCCTGAATGCTTTCCGTGTGAGTCTACTACAAGAGAAATACTTTGTCTCTTTTCGAGAGCCTTTGACACCTTTGGAGCTCTGATTCATCTGTGGACACATTTCATCTATAAATAATCTTGTGTCTGATTTGTCTGTCATTCCATCAAGAGTGTCAAGTGAGTACGAAAAGGGCGAAATTTACAGTCATGGCTTGACAACTACAGTAGTCCTTGCAGTGATGCTGGTGGCTTAAAATGTGTCTCTGATCTCCATGGCAACTGTGCAATCTCTCCGTCTCAGCCCAGCGATCCGGATGTCAGAGGTTGCTAAACAGAATAAAACATTTACATTAAACTGAGCTGTAATGTGGCATCAGCACAAAAATCATGTATTTTAAATATTTGAGTCTAATTGGGTTGCATTGAATGATCATGGAAACAAA
This sequence comes from Semotilus atromaculatus, assembly GCA_031834385.1. Taxonomy (NCBI): domain Eukaryota; kingdom Metazoa; phylum Chordata; class Actinopteri; order Cypriniformes; family Leuciscidae; genus Semotilus; species Semotilus atromaculatus. The sequence goes on along the minus strand of JAULUF010000010.1, from coordinate 31,343,016 downwards.
TTCATTGCATTCAGTAAGTTCATTAACAGTAGTTGTGATGTTACAGGGCATTTTGGGTGATGGTCTGATAGGTTAGGGTGGGGAAGGCTATTTGTGTCAGGATTGTGCATGTGACTTTCAGTCCGGGGCAGGAGAATCATTAGACACTGTATGAAGAGATTAAATACGGCTACACAGAGACACCACCACTTAAATTCACAATAGTGGGAGATAAAACTGTAGGAGACATGCATACAAGATAGTGTTACATAGCAGGATCATGTGACTGAAGACTGGAGTAATGATGCTGAAAATTCAGCTTCATATTACAGAAATACAGTTTAAAATACATTCAAATAGAAAAAGTTATTTTAGGATGTAATAGTATTTCACAATATTGGTAGTGTATATTGACATACACTTGTATAATTCTGTTTCAAATGTGCCCTCTGATAATATCAAAACAGTCTCCATACTGGAGGGCCTTCTGTGAGCCTGTGAGGGTTGCCATGGGAAACTGAAATTAATTAACCATGAACTGAAGGCACCTGTTCCCAATTATACACTAAGCATCCTCTGAGAAAGGTGAGTATGTTCTCCCAATGAATTCTAAATATTCTTCTCATATCCTCCTTCAAGTCTGCATTGGATCAAGTCTGCTTATGGTCAATGATTTGAGCTTGTCTAATCTGCATATATTGAAGACGCACAGACCTATCACGTTCATTAACCGTGGATCAGCTGTGAGTTGGGGATACTGTATGCATCACCAAAAAATAAAATGGGTGTTTTGTATGCTATAATTGTATCCTAATTTATTTTCAACAGAATACATTGCTATATACAGTAAAGGGATATTGTAGAACACCAAAGCAATGCCAAGTACAATGTTAGAAGGTTAGAAACCTGGAATGTCTTGAACGTTCACTTATTATGTCCCAAGTCACCCTTTCCTAGGTCCAAAAGCTCCTTCAGATCCCAAAAGCAAACAAGAAAGGCTGCTTATATACACTCATGGAAGGCAATGTCTAGTGATTGTCAAAACATTTGGTAACTAAACAGAATTTCATTAAGTTTAGTGACAACATTTTACAGTGTTTACATGGCACAATGACTGGTAGGGTACTGTATTTATTAGTGCTTGACACACATTTCACAATTTCAATTCATAAGCTTATGATTTGATTCCGATCTTGATTCAATATCAGGTAATTTGGATAAATATCAGGTACAGTACCTATGTTACATTTTCTCAAGAAAAAAAAAAAAACTCTAATGCTGTAAACATACAGGGAGTCCTCTCAGCTAGTATTATACACTCACCGGCCACTTTATTAGGTACACCTGTCCAACTGCTCCTTAACACTTAATTTCTAAGCAGCCAATCACATGGCGGCAACTCAGTGCATTTAGGCATGTAGACATGGTCAAGACAATCTCCTGCAGTTCAAACCGAGCATCAGTATGGGGAAGAAAGGTGATTTGAGTGACTTTGAACGTGGCATGATTGTTGGTGCCAGAAGGGCTGGTCTGAGTATTTCAGAAACTGCTAATCTACTGGGATTTTCACGCACAACCATCTCTAGGGTTTACAGACAATGGTCCGAAAAAGAAAAAACATCCAGTGAGCGGCAGTTCTGTGGGCGGAAATGCCTTGTTGATGCCAGAGGTCAGAGGAGAATGGCCAGACTGGTTCGAGCTGATAGAAGGGCAACAGTGACTCAAATAACCACCCGTTACAACCAAGGTGGGCAGAAGAGCATCTCTGAACGCACAGTACGTCGAACTTTGAGGCAGATGGGCTACAGCAGCAGAAGACCACACCGGGTGCCACTCCTTTCAGCTAAGAACAGGAAACTGAGGCTACAATTTGCACAAGCTCATCGAAATTGGACAATAGAAGATTGGAAAAACGTTGCCTGGTCTGATGAGTCTCGATTTCTGCTGCGACATTCGGATGGTAGGGTCAGAATTTGGCGTCTACAACATGAAAGCATGGATCCATCCTGCCTTGTATCAACGGTTCAGGCTGGTGGTGGTGGTGTCATGGTGTGGGGAATATTTTCTTGGCACTCTTTGGGCCCCTTGGTACCAATTGAGCATCGTTGCAACGCCACAGCCTACCTGAGTATTGTTGCTGACCATGTCCATCCCTTTATGACCACAATGTACCCAACTTCTGATGGCTACTTTCAGCAGGATAATGCGCCATGTCATAAAGCTGGAATCATCTCAGACTGGTTTCTTGAACATGACAATGAGTTCGCTGTACTCAAATGGCCTCCACAGTCACCAGATCTCAATCCAATAGAGCATCTTTGGGATGTGGTGGAACGGGAGATTCGCATCATGGATGTGCAGCCGACAAATCTGCGGCAACTGTGTGATGCCATCATGTCAATATGGACCAAACTCCCTGAGGAATGCTTCCAGCACCTTGTTGAATCTATGCCACAAAGAATTGAGGCAGTTCTGAAGGCAAAAGGGGGTCCAACCCGTTACTAGCATGGGGTACCTAATAAAGTGGCCGGTGAGTGTATATCAAATATTAACATTAACAACTCAAATTAATAATAGTTATCTTAGACATGTAAATCTGCTTCCCTTTCAGTCGGTCACATTCAACACCACATCGGACTGACCGAAGAATAGGAATCTCGCTAGAGAGGCCAATCTACTTCAAGTCTAACTAAACAAGTCAATGCACATAAGCATGCAATACTTGCATCAGCTACTCCGCCTTGCAGCGTGGGTATATAATGAGCAGCAGGTGCATCGCTTTTTTGCTTCGGAGCTGAGCGGTTCGTTTGTTCCTGCTTTAAATGTTCGAAGAGTGTCTTCTGAATCAGAGGAAGTTCTTCTACCCCTTCTGTTTGATCTTGGTGTTACGGCACTACAGCGGCAGACCGGTTTCTCTCATTGAGCACTAAAAAGCTGTTCTGACAGCTGGTGAGTGGTGCGCTCAACAGAGCGCTGAAAAGCTGTTCTCACAGCTGGTGGGCGGTGCGCTTTCAGAGAACGCTGAAAGACTGTTCTCACTGCTGGTAAGAGAGCGTCTTCAATGAGAGTGTGGGCACACTGCAGGCTGCACTGAATCCCTTGTCAGTTTTGCTGGAGCCATTTCCCCCTGTGTGCTTCAACACCAAGAAGGAGTTTTTTTCCTAAAAGAGCTTACACGGGTTTAAGTTTTCGTCCTTTTAAAGATGACATTTCTGGATGCTGTCGTTACTTGGCGCCGGGGGATGGTTACAACCGCTGTCTCACGTGTTTGAGTTGCGGTCAAGACTCCAATACCTCCAAAGAGGTGGGGTCCCTGTGCCTCTGCCTCAATCCAATACTCCACAGACGCGTGATCTCTGGGTCATGCAATGTCCACGTTAGAGGTCCAGGAACGCCGTCTCTGGCTCTGTCTGACCGACATGAGAGATGCAGACAAAGTCAGGTTTTTAAATTCCCCCGTATCCCAGACCGGCCTCTTTGGCGACGCAGTCGAGAGCTTTGCCAAGCAGTTCTCGGCTGCACAGAAGCAGACTGAGGCCATCAAGCACATCCTGCCCCGGCGGACAGCTGGTGCTTCCACCCGACCGCAGGACCCCAGTCTGCTCGACGCCAAGGGTGCCCCCCTGCGTCTGCCCCCGCTCCCGCGCTGCAGCAGCAGCCTCCATCCAAGCAGCACCATGGAGCCGGTCGCAGGAACGGCGTCCAGTCCGTCAAGGCCCCCTCCAAGCCTGGCAGCAAGCACAAGTCCAAGCTCTGAGACGGTCTACCCGGAGATGGAGGGGACAGTGCCCATGGTCCCGCTTGCACAGTCTCTACAAGCCTGGCTAGCGCTGCCCAGTCCGTCTCGCTGGCTCATTCGGACCACCAGGCTCAGTTTCAGTTTGCCCGCAGAAACGCATTTTCGAATGCATCCGTCCCCAAGATTGGTTTACAGCGATCGACCTGAAGGACTCGTACTTTCATGTCTCGATTCTCCCTTCGAGCTGGTCCTGTCTTCCTGTGTCTTCACGAAAGTCACAGAGGTGGCCCTTGTTCCCATGAGAGAACACGGCATTCGCATCCTCAACTATCTCGACAAGGCTCATACTAGCACAGTACCGAGATCAGTTATGCTAACACAGGGACCTGATGCTCAGTCACCACAGCCAGGGAAGGCACGATGGGCACAATGCTGCCTAAACATATTCGGTGATTGTCACGCAGGTGGGTATTATATACAGTGACCCTATACGGTGTGGGGAAAATGTGATTGGTATAGACTGGTTCAATCAAGAGGTTGCAGGTCTTAATTAAAATACGTGTGTTCGACTTCATGCGTTGCTGTGCAGACCGAATGGCATATGACATCAAAATACGGCAAGAGTGACTCGAAAACATAGCATTCTTGATGTCATACGCCCAACGGTATGTGTAGCATGTTGGCTTTTTTTATTTACTTGGGCAGCGTGAGACAGAGCCTGAAAGTGTGTGTCTCACGCCGTGAGAGTTGGTAACCCTGCTCACGGTGTGCTGAAAAACCATGCTCTAACCTAACTCCATATCGAAATCTCAGTTGACCTGACAGTGATTTATTTTCTCTGAATCATTAAATGAATGGTGTCCTGTGCGCTGTAAGCCTGTGGTCTGTAGTGTACACAGTAACTTTTAAAAGCTTAGCTTAAAGGTGTGCTATAAATGAATAGTGCTCCTAAAAGGCGGTTGAGATATTCTCACTTGAAATGGAGTAAAGGCTTGGACCGGGAAGCAGTATTCAATACTTAACAAGCAGATAGCAAGGACACAGGAAAAAAGTGCTGGGAGTATAGTAATGCAGCACATCAAAAACAGGAATGGGGCAAAAAAGCTGCACTGTCACAACAAATACTTGCAGTGTTAAAAGCTTTGATGATTATAATGGTAGCAATGCAGTTTTCTTCCATCACCATGCACCACTCTGTCCCAGTGTGACAGTCAGTGGAGATTATTGTGCTTAGTGTAAAATTGTGTCTTAATTAATTGTTTAAATAGTGGGTGGAGGGATTAGAGAATTCAACACACTGAAGAAGGCCTGCGAGCCGTAATGTCTGTTATATTATTCACCTGTGAAATAAAGTGACTAAAAGGATTTTGAGTTTTGAGTGCGGATTACAGCTATATTCTTAATTAATAATTAAATTAATTAAAGGATTGTAATTAAATAGATTAACACACAAAAACAGAATACAAGACATGAGACGAGAGAGTGTGGTGTAAATTACTGTGGAACCATAAAAAAAAAAAACTACATTGGCTGTTTGCAGTCAAAATTGACAGACCATATAGGAAATTAATGGGAAAAGATTGTGTTTTTTCTTAAATGATGGTGAAAGAGAGAAAATTACACATAAATAAGATCTAAATTGCCACAAGTGCATCATTTTATTTTATTGTTATACTTCAGGGAAGTTAGTTTTATATCATATATAAAAAAAAAAAAGTATTACACTATGGCTGTTTGTGGCCGTTTTTGAATGGGAACAATACATGTGTGACCCTTTTTAGAAAAGCTTACTCACTCTCAAGTTGTTTCAAGCCTGTATACATTTCTTTCATCAAAATATCTTCTTTTGTATTCAGCAGAAGAATGTCGGTAATCAGACAGTTGATGGACCCCAGTGACTTCCATAGTAGATTGTATTATGGAAGTTAATGGGGTCGACAACTGTTTGGAAATTCATACAAATTTGAAACAACTTGAGGGTGAGTAAATGATGACAGAATTTTCATTTTGAAGTAAAAGTCTCCCACTAGTAATGATGACATTGTGGTGGTGTTCATGTGTGCTATCTCATAAATACGATCATTTTGACATGACTGAGGGCAGGACTGTTATAATCACATTCACTTACCTTTTGACTGTGCCTCTGTGCATCTGGTCATGGACGGTTGAGAATGTTCAACTTATAATGTCAAGGAATTTCCTCGCTCCCTCGCTGCAGTGTATGCCTGCAGTTGGGACAAAGTAATACAAAAGATTTGTGTGATGTTGTGCCTTCATTATGTGCTGGGTTTTGCAGACATTGTCTTGGAGTGTGGCAGACTTGAGAGAGCTCTCTGTTTCCATTGCTGGTGCTCGGCTGCCTCATGCAGTGCCGGAATGCTGACATCCAGTAAATGTCACGTAAATGCGGTCTATACTGACTATTCTTGCAGAAGAATGATAAAAAAAAGACTCATGCATTTTAGAGTTATCCAAAAAAAGGGGTGAAGCATCTACAGTATATTAATCTGTAACTTTAATAATATATTACAAATAACTCATTATTTAATCAGAATATATGGCTACTTTCGCATGGCCGTCAATGGAGAACAAGGCTCTTTGTCCACACAATGGTGTCGTTCTATTTTCTTTACATGCGATTTATGGTCTTGTCTTTGTCCTCTCATTTTTCCTTTTGTCTTTCCCTTCCTTATTAATCCTATATTTATGCTCTCACAGTTTGTCGGTGAATGCCTTTAGTTCCAGTTCATTTTGTTTGTATTGTAGTGATATCTCGATGGTCAGCGTAATCCGGGATGAGGCCGTTGAGGTATAAGCTTCCGCTTCGTACAAATGGGTAGGGATACAGCTCTTCTCTCTGATCTCCGAGGTTAACTGAATGTGCACGTTTCCCTGGGGTTATCTGCTGATTGATAGGTGGGCTGAGGTTTATTTCAGCGGACAGCTTGCGCTTGATCGATGCAGCACGCTGGAATTTGTCGTAAACGTCGACACTAAGTCGCCGACGAGTCTCCTTAAACTCAGCGGACACGTTAGCAGTCCATTCAGCAGCATGAGCTCGAAACTCTCCTACCTATGACAAAAAGAACAAGATTAATATTAAAAAAAGGTAACACTTTATTTGAAGGGGTGTGCATAAGACTGACATGACACTGTCATAAACATGACATAACACCTGTCATGAACATGAAGGAGTCTTTATGAATGTTTATGACTGTTGTCATTAAGTGTCATTCGGTAAATTATGACACTTTTAATGCAAAGTTGACATTGTTTAAAATGTCTTTGTTATGACAACTTGACAAAAATGTCTTGATTATGACAACTTGACATTAACAAAGACAGAAATGTCTTTGTTATGACAACTTGACATTAACCAAGATATCATAACCTGTCAGCCTGTCACAACTTTGGCCGTCATGACACCATTATAACTGTGTCATGAATATTTTACTTGTCCTCAAGTAAAGTGGAACACATTGTACTAGTTATAAAGATGTCATTAAGGGTTATTACACTGTAAAATGCTTTAAGTTTGATAATTAGACCTGTTATGACATATTTGTGACAGGTTGACAGGTTATGATTTCTTGGTTAATGTCAAGTTGTCATAACAAAGACATTTCTGTCTTTGTTAATGTCAAGTTGTCATAATCAAGACATTTTTTTCTTTGTTAATGTCAAGTTGTCATAACAAAGACATTTTAAACAATGTCAACTTTGCATTAAAAGTGTCATAATTTACCGAATGGCACTTAATGACAACAGTCATAAACATTCATAAATACTCCTTTATGTTCATGACAGGTGTTATGTCATGTTTATGACAGTGTCATGTCAGTCTTATGCACACCCCTTCAAATAAAGTGTTACCCCAAAAAAATACCTATACCTTTATTTCCATACTGACACAGTTCATTATGGCCATGTGTCAAGCTCCAAAAAGGACAACAACAATATAAAACAACATATGCAAATATATACCAACTATACACTACATTCCACGTCTCCTGAAAGCATGGTAGCTTTGTGTGAGAAACCGACAACAATTCAATTCAGTCATTATTTGCACATGTACAGTATATGGAAAAAATGTCAACATTAGCTTAAAGTCAAATGCCATATGTTCTCACATGCCTTAATCGAACAAAATTTTTTATTTATAGAATGGAGAATGACATTTGAGAGCTGGACCGAAGGGAAATATTATCTGTCAGTTAATGACTTCAATTACATTTTGGTCAGATCTTTACACAAAGCTATCATATGACTTCATACTGAGATCGTACATGAATTTAACTGTATGGATAATAATGATATATCTATTGCTCTTTTATAGTGTTGTTTTGTCCTATTTAGAGCTTGACAGACATGCTGACTATGAACTGTCACTGGAAAAAAAGCAGTGCAAATATTTTCCCCAAAAAATCTAATTTTGTGTAAAAAAAACCATAAAATGGGTCTGGAACAATATGAGGGCGAATGATGAAAAGCAACGTGATATTTAATTTTGACAGTTGCTAGGAAAAAGCGTCTCGGTTACGTATGTAACCCTCGTTCCCTGAGTACAGGGAACGGAGACGTGTCGTCGGGGAGTTCCCTGACGAATTGGGATCACGCTAGGGAGCCAATTGCCTACGAGAGAATAAAAACGAGCCAATGGACATTGGCATCCAAGATTTGCATTCCGCGACCCGCCTGCCTTTTTATACACACATGTACTAACCCAGAGGGATAGAGAACATATGGCAGTCCCTGAGGTAGTCCCAATCCAAGGAAGTGGGAGCACACTCAACAGGGACGACAGAAGAGTCTGTCAAGGGGAAGACACGGCTGAACTGCACGTGGCAACATGGGTCACTGAAGAGACCACTGGAACACCCAGTCCACAAACAACTCCTACCTAGAGGTAGCAGACCTGGTGCCGGCGGTCCGCCACGCCTGGCACCGGAGGGGTGATGGAGGAACTCACAAGGCTAACCGACGTAGGGCGCCAACGGAGCAAAAGACGCACGTATCCGGCCGAGGCACGGAGTGGCGTAGCAAGCCGACACAACCTATTCCCTCGCACCACTGGCCGAAGCGAGTACTCGGGAGGAAACAGGTTCTACACGTAGGCTATAGAACCTAGCGAACGTGTTCGGTGTCGCCCAGCCCGCAGCTCTACAAATGTCTGACAGCGAGGCGCCTTGAGCCAAAGCCCAGGAAGCGGCAACACCTCTAGTAGAGTGAGCGCGCAACCTGGGAGGACAAGGCTCACCCAGAGACTCATACGCTCGGGTGATAGCATCCACTAACCAGTGAGCTAACCTCTGCTTGGAGACAGCCTTCCCTTTCTGCTGGCCTCCATAACAGACAAAGAGCTGATCTGAGGTCCTGAAGCTTTGCGTTCTGTCAATATAAACCCGCAGGGCGCGGACGGGACAGAGAAAAGCTAGGGCTGGGTCTGCCTCCTCCTGGGGCAGCACTTGCAGGTTCACTACCTGATCTACAAAGGGAGTGGTAGGAACCTTAGGCACATATCCGAGCCGGGGTCTCAACATCACGTGAGAAAGGCCCGGCCCGAACTCTAGGCACGATTCGCGACCGAAAAAGCCTGCAAATCCCCGACCCTCTTGAAAGAGGCCAATGCTAAAAGGAGCACTGTCTTGATGGACAGGATATTAAGCTCTACTGACAACAAAGGCTCAAATGGAGGACTTTGAAGGGCCCTAAGTACCAGGGCTAGGTCCCAAGAGGGTACAGAGTGCAAAACACAAGGTGGATTTAACCTCCTAGCACCCTTAAGGAATCTGATGATCAGGTTGTGCTTCCCCAAGGACTTACCTTCTACTACATCGTGATGTGCGGCTGTGGCAGACCACCTAGAACCTCCGCGTCCCATCCAGGGACCAGACATGGAGTTTCCAGAGGTCTGGATGTGGGTGCCATAGAGTACCTCGTCTCTGAGAAAGGAGATCCTTCCTCAGAGGAATCGGCCAAGGAGGGGCTGTTGCGAGTAGCATGAGTTCTGTGAACCAAGTCCTGGTGGGCCAATACGGCGCCACTAGAAGGACCTGCTTCTCGTCCTCCCTGACCTTGCACAGAGTCTGTGCAAGAAGGCTCACTGGGGGAAACGCATACTTGCGCAGGTCCCAGGTCCCTGTGAGCCAGGGCGTCCGTGCCGAGGGTCTCCTCGGTCAGGGAGTAAAACCACTGGCAATGGGTCGTGTCTGGAGAGGCAAACAGGTCTACCTGTGCGACTCCAAAGACACTCCAAATCAGCTGAACCACCTGGGGATGGAGTCGCCATTCTCCCGGCAGGGGAGGCAGCCGTGAAAGCTCGTCTGCCACACGGCTGAGCTCCCCTGGAACATGAGTGGCTTCTGACCTCAGAGGCTTCTGACTCCATAGGAGGAGGTGGGAGGCAAGTCGCGACATACGACGGGAGCGTAGACCACCTTGTCGGTTGATATATGCAACGGTCGCAGTGTTGTCCGTACGGACCAGTAAGTGCTTGTGTTTGAGAAGCCCCTTGAGGCGACACAAGGCTAAGCGTACTGCTTGCAACTCTAGGCAGTTGATGTGCCAATGCAGCTGGGGCCCCGTCCACAGACCCGAGACTGCACGCCCTTTGTACGTGGCCCCCCGCCCCATGGCAGAAGCATCTGGAAAAACCACAGCATGCCTGGAAACCTGGACTAAGGGCACTCCGGCCCGAAGAAACGCAGGATCCGACCATGGGGAGAAGGTTTGGCGACAGTGCGGGGTCACTTTGACCCGGAACGTGCCGCTCTGCCACGCCCACCTCAGGACTCAATCGTGAAGCCAGTGCTGAAGCGGCTGTGGCTGCCATATGCCCCAGGAGCCTCTGAAATTGTTTCAGTGGAACCGCAGTCCTGCCTCGAAAAGACCTGAGGCAGGTGAGCACTGACTGGATGTGTTCCTCCATGAGGCGCGCCGTCTGAGCAACTGAGTCCAACTCCATACCGAGATAAGAGATCCTCTGCATGGGGCAGTTTGCTCTTGTCCCAGTTGACCTGAAGCCCCAACCGGCTGAGGTGCCATAGCACCATGTCCCTGTGATCGCACAACACATCTCGGGAGTGAGCTAGAATGAGCCAGTCGTTGAGATAGTTGAGAATGCGAACGCCTTGTTCTCTCAGGGGAACAATGGCTGCCTCTGCGACTTTCGTGAAGACGCGGGGCGACAGTGCCAGCCCGAAGGGAAGGACTTTGTACTGATACGCTCGACCCTCGAAAGCAAACCGCAGAAATGGTCTGTGTCGAGGAAGAATCGACGTGAAAGTACGCATCCTTCAGGTCGATCGCTGCAAACCAATCCTGGGGACGGATGCATTCGAAAATGCGCTTCTGCGTAAGCATTTTGAACGGGAGTTTGTGCAGGGCCCGATTCAAAACTCGCAGGTCCAGGATTGGGCGTAACCCACCGCCTTTCTTGGGCACAATGAAGTAGGGGCTGTAAAACCCGGACCTTATCTCGGCAGGAGGGACCGGCTCAATCGCGTCCTTCGCCAACAGGACATCGATCTCTTTCTGCAAGACAGGAGCGTCCACTGACCGCACACGGGTGAAGTGGATGCCTCTGAACCTGGGAGGCCGGCGTGCAAACTGAATTGCATAGCCGAACCGAATGTTGTGGGTGAGCTATCGGGACGGGCCCGGAAGCGCTAGCCAGGCTTCCAGATACCGACTCAACAGCCCCACCCGAACCACCGGCATGCCCGCGGAGGGGCAGCGGGTAGGAAGACAGGGACCCGGCTGCGGTGGCAATGTGGCCACCAAGAGCGGGGTCTGGGTGCGGAACTCGACACCAACCAGCTTCCCCCGGGGGGCAGACGGCAGAGAAGGCCCGTGGGCTTTCAGCTGCGGGCTGCCCCGTGGCGAGGGGAGGGGGAGAGACGAGGAACGAGGCCCTGCCTCCTTGTGAACTGGTCTCTGCCCCTCTGGGCCCGACCGCAGACAGGAGCGACGCACCCGAGGATGCGTCGCCGCTAACTGCAGGTTGGGAAGAGGGGAACGGGAGCGACGCTGCTCGGAGACAGCGTGCACTGCCATTCTGACCCACTTGGAAGGAGGAGACTGTGTGCCCACCAGTCTCGACCGAGGATGACCTGAAGGAGAAGGTAGAAACTGCTCTTTTATTGAAAATTTGGAAGGAACAGAAGAAAAAGGAAACAGAAAATTCTCCGCCCGGCCCTCCCCTGGGGGAAGGAGGTGTGCAGAGGCACCCTCCTGTAGAGCAGCATCCCGAACCTCCTTCAGGTCGCCCGTCTCAGGAATGCTTCCCTCCCTTCTTCTTACGGGAAGGGGCCGGGGGCGTCTGAGCGGGCTGGGGCGCCCTCTTGCGACCAGACTTCCACCCTCCAGGGTTGGACTGCTGCCCTGGAGGAGGAGCTGGCGCCGGAGGACGCCCTCGACGGGAAGCAGCCGGAGGCTCTTCGGCGACAGTAGACGGGCCAGCAGCAGCCCGTTTCCTGTGCAGGACATACCGTATTGCCTCTGACTGCTTCTGCCTGCTTCGGTAACAGTACGGCCCGCTCCGAGACACCAATCATCTAGCCGCGAAGGTTCAGGACCCGGTGGAGGGTTCCACACGAGCCCGACATTCGCGGCCGCCCGTTCGAGCATAGCAGCCATCTCTGGGTCCGGCTCAGCTGGAGCCACCACAACCGAAGGGGGCAGCACTGAGTCATCACCAGAAGATTACCGCTCTTCCTCCGATGCCGCGATCGACATCTGATCCTCGGGCGGCGCCCCGAAGGAGACAACCGGAACCGCACAAGGGGGCTCCGATTGCTCCACCGGAAGCGCCAATGGCAACGAGGTACTAGAGGAGTGAGAAGCCCGAGAGGATCTTTCACCAGTCGGAACATTCTTCACTGTAATCCTCATCCGCTCACCAACAGGAATCACCGAAGTTGCCGCCTGCTGAACTGAACCGGCAGACGAACTAGATCGGGGATTATCTGAAGGGACTCCCCCATGTTTCAGGGTTCTTAGTCTTGAACGCAGCATCGCCAGAGTCATGCTCCCGCAATGAGAACATGACTCATTCACAAACGCTGCCTCAGCGTGCGCTAAGCCCAAGCACGAGAGGCAGTGTTCGTGACCATCTTCCCGAGGGAGAAGCCGGCCACATCCAGAAACGCACGGGTGAGACGACATCCTGAAAAGGACGCGAGACACCCGTGATGCTCTTTACAATGTGCCGAAGCACTGAGGGATCACCGTGGCAGACACACGGGTAAACTGCAAGCCCGTGTGCTGCACTCAACCTTACCAGCCGTAAAAACTCTTTTTTTTTAAAGAGGAGGCTCGGCTGATAAGGGGGAGCGGAGATCGCTGAAGCGCCATCACACCAGCAACAGAAAGAGAATCTTCTTCTTCTCAGAGGTATTTCTTTCTCGTATTCAACTTCAGCAAAGAACAGCAGTCAATGACACACTGTGAGGCTCCGAAGAAAAAAGTATTGCGCAATGTTTACTTCCGCCTTTTATACCCGCGCTGGCAGGCGGGTTGCGGAATGCAAATCTTGCATGCCAATGTCCATTGGCTCGTTTTTAGTCTCTCGTAGGCAATTGGCTCCCTAGCATGATCCCAATTCGTCAGGGAACTCCCCGACGACACGTTGGAGTTCCCAGGACGAAAGGGAACTGGAGCTATATCTGATACCCTAATAAAACCAAAACCATAACCATAATATAAGTAAATAAAAAAATGTTTGTGCTTTGTATTTAAGAATATATAATTTCTGATAATAATCTTGTTTACAACCAGTGAGAAACTTTTGAAGTCTATAGGGAAGTTTATTGGGAATTGATTTTATTATAGAAATATTGGAGTTCCAAAGCAGAATGCAGTCAGATGTAAAAGAATGGTTGCAGTTGATAAAATATTGCAATGTTGACAAACATGAATCTTTTTAATAAAATGGTCTGATTAATTATTTACATGATCAAAATTAGCAGAGATTTTTTTATCCAAAGAGATTTAAGGTCATTGCACAATTAGTCCGAAATTCTTGTCTGACATTTTCTCACGTTCAAAAATAAATACAATCTCATCTCACGTTGTGTCAATCACATTTACACACTGTCTCCGAAACTTTCGTCCGTCATAAAACAATTCGGATCGGGTTCGATTCTCTGCGTTTTTTGCATCCAAAGCAAGCATTTTGAGAGGTGTTTTGAGTCACCAAATGACGAATGCGAAAAAACACATACGAAAATTTTAGACTCAGTGTGCAAGGACATTTACAGTGCAATCAAGGTATGCAAACTTATGTCGCATACATTCTGTTCCCTTAGCATTGCTAGTGCTGTGCTCTAGGAAGCACGGAATTAGCTTTCACTGTTATGCCGATGATACTCAGCTGTATATTTCTTCAAAACCTAACGAAACTTACCAATTCACAAAATTAACGGAATGCATAGCTGATATAAAAAATTGGATGACTAGTAATTTCCTATTACTAAATTCAGAAAAAACTGAGATTCTGATTATTGGACAAAAAACGTCCACACCTAATAATACTGTCTAGAATACTGTCTAACACTTGATGGCTGCTCTGTTAAGTCTTCGTCGTCAGTTAGGAACCTGGGGTTGCTTTTTTGAACTCTTTGATGCCAATCTTTCATTTGAAAGTCACGTGTCTAGTATCTGTAAAACTATCTAAATTACGCCATATGCTCTCATTGACAAATGCGGAACAATAAGTTAATGCGTTCATGACATCAAGACTAGATTATTGTAATGCTCTACTGGGTGGTTGCCCTGCACGCTTAATAAACAAACTACAGCTAGTTCAAAACGCAGCCGCTAGAGTTCTTACCAGAACCAGGAAGTATGACCATATTAGCCCGGTTCTGTCAACACTGCATTGGCTGCCTATTAAACATTGTATACATTTTTAAATATTGTTGATTACTTACAAAGCACTAAATGGTTTAGCTCCGCAGTATTTGAGCGAGCTCTTAACGCATTATAGTCCTTCACATCTACTGCGATCTCAAAATTCCAGCCAGTTAATAATACCTAGAATATCAAAATCGACTGTTGGCGGTAGATCCTTTTCCTATTTAACACCAAAACTTTGGAACAGTCTTCCTACCATTGTCCGGGAAGCAGATACAGTCTGTCAGTTCAAAGCTTGATTAAAGACACATCTCTTTGACCTAGCATACACATAATACATTATAGACTTCTATAATTAAATGTTAGGCTGCATAGATTAGGTCAGCCGGAACTGGGAACACTTCCCTTAAATCCTGATGTACTCGTTACATCATAAGAAGAATGGCATCTACGCTAATTTTACTGTCTTTGTTTATCCCGAGGTTTTCCCGCAGCCTGCCGGATCCAGGCCGTATCCAGATCTGACGAGGAGCTTCGCCTGGACCCGATGACAATGCAGTGCTGAAGTGCCAACTAGCCTCTACCTACGGAGGATCCCTTTCCCATACCCACCCCGAAGCGATAAAATAAAACTTAATTCAAATTTATCAAATTTATCAAATTTATCAAATTTATATGCAAGACAAGTAGTTTGTTCAGGCATGGTTTGTAGGGAATTACAAACCTGCACACATATTCAAACGCACATAACTAAAGAATCAATTCTTAATGCGCAGGTGAACGCCATCACAGGTTCAGTTTAAAGTCTGTTTATAGAGAACGGCCTTATAGTCTTAGCGGCCCCTAATTTAATAACAAATGATCATTCCGCCGGAAGTGAATCAATCAAAACTAACTTTAGCTGGAAATAACATTATTCAAGAACCACTATAAAGCCCAAACAATCTCTGTTACCTTAAATTATATGTTTATCTCTGTAAAGCTGCTTTGAAACAAAAAATGATTGTGAAATAATGATTATGTTAAAACACAACCTACACCATCAGATCACCTTTGTTCATTGTTCATTCGGCTGTTATAACTCATGTACAACAGCCAAACAAAATCTAAAGTTAATGAGTTAAGGGTCAAGAGCCCAACTAAAACACACACTGATCTCCATAATGGTGACTTAAACGTTCCCGTTTTCTCCTTCAGTGATTCTGCTTGTTAACATCAGGTGTCTTCAATAATGCTCAATCATCACTCAATTATTCACTTAATTAACTCATTAGCTCAGAGTTTAATTGGGTCGCTTAAAATGACCAAATTCCATGATGTTGAAGTTACATGAACATATTATGTTTGTTTAACGAAACATAGTTGTGTGGAACCGGTGGAACCTGTTTACAAAAAAAAGTTAAGTAAAGCCAACATATCATTTTTTTGAGTGTATTTTGTTGAGGGTTGGTTTGTAAAGAAGGACTACACGCCTGCGCACAAATATTCACGCATACCTATAGACTAAACACGTGATGCGCATGTGCACGCCACCGGCATTTTCGCAGGTTTGCATTTTTGAGGTTTGCGCAGAGATAACCTTTTTTTTCCAACATTTTTCAAGGCTTGCACCTTGGAATCTATTTCAGGGCTTGCCTTGATAGTGGTTCTCTGTTCCTCTTTTAAAATGAATGCGTTGTCTAGATCTTCTATAACAGACCCGATGGCTGAATCTACACATTTAAATTCTCCAGCGGCAGCCATTCTTTGTTGTAAACAAATTCAACCCAAGCGCTCTTTGGTGACGTGGATGATTACGTTACTGTTGATCATCTGTCCATCATCGTATAAAGCCCGCCCTGACAATTTGATTGGTCAGCTTTGGTTCGAGCATGCTTGCTTCACAACGGATCAAGTCAAGACTGAACTTCCCGTCCTCAAATGTTGTGGGCGGGGCTAAGTTCGGCTGGCATCCAGGCTAGTGTTAGTGGCCCCTAAGTTAAAAACGAATGATCTTTGCAACGGAAGTGAATCAATCAATCAAAACTAACTTTAGCTGGACAATAACTTTATTCTAGAGCTGCTGTAAAGCCAAAACAATCTCTATTACTGCAATTTCCTTTATCACTGTAAAGCTGTTTTGAAACAATCTATATTTTTAAAAGCGCTATATAAATAAAGGCAACTTGACTTGACTAGAACTAAAAATACAAATTAATCTGAACGAAAGTTGGTTGCACTTCATCTTACAGTTCTGTTCCCCATGTACATACTATGTATTTACTATAGTAATTGCAATAACTGGTTAATAACTAGGTACTAACCCTAAACCTACCCCTAAACCTAACCTTAACCCATGTTACCTTATATTAAACAGTACTTTGTAAGGCATGTGACTCAACATTGATCAATTGCATGATATTGTCATGAAAATAGAGGAATTGAAAATATCCAAATAGAAAATAGAGGGATTGTATCAACCCAATTAAAAGTTTCACAGGGTGTATATCATTAATCAACATGAAAAATAGACTAGTAAAAGATTTCGTTAGAAGCTAAAGGTCACTTTTTAAAAGCAACCTATTTATTACTTTGCTTCGTTTGAAATCAAATGATTGTGATTCCTTGTTGCATCGCTGCATCAATAGAAAGATAATTACAAAGATATAAAATAAGTTCCAAGTGCAAAACCACTAATCACAATTATGGTGATTAAATGTTCAAACAAAAACATTTTAGAAGAGATAAACATCAATTTATGAAGTCAGCTTAAGTGATGTTCTCTCAAAGTTTTAAGTTGTATTGACAATTCAACATTTAAGATGACTTTGGGAAATTAGTTAATGCAACTAGAGAAAGATAACTGCAGAAGTGGAGGAGATTAGTAAAAAATCTATTAAGAATTGCCTTCCCTCCATCTTTTTTTTTTGCTTGAAAAATGGTACTCAAACAAACCAATCAAATAATAAATAATTAAACTTTGGTTTTCTGAGTAAACAAGGCATAGTATGAGAATAGTACAGATTACTAGATTTTTACATTTAAGTTAAGACATTGAGTAAAGTTACCTAAAAAGTGTTAGTTAGAACAACATTTTACAGTAAGTGCACGTATTGTAAAATAAAGTGCAACCTAAAAAGTCTTATGGGTTTGGACCAACATGAGGGAGAGTAAATGATGAAAGAATTGTTATTTTTGGGTGAACTGACTTTAAAGCATTGCATAGATTTGTGGGTGCAGATGTTGTTTGAAGGTGGCATCATTTATTGCATCACATGAGAACACACCTCCTCCTTTGTTTTCTTGGATATGACACGAAACCAGTCTCCAATCATACTGAGAACAGCGGCGAAATATGCTAAACCAATCAGGATCCAGAACCAGACCAGGGGCTTGTAATAGTCCAAGTACTCCAACTCAGAACCACCTAAACAAACGAGACACAATGCTAGAATCCTTTTTTAAAACAGCTGCAAACATGCAGTCATGCGTGTCCTGTGTTTATGCTCACCACTGCTCTCTTCATGGAGGCGTCGCTCACCCTCGCCCGCAACAAAATCTCCGAAGCCGATGGTTGTCAAAGTAATGACGACAAAGTAGATGGACTCCAGCGCACTCCAGCCCTCAATGTGTTTGAATATGACGGCCGGCAGAGTGACGAAGAGGAGACAACCAAAGAGAATAAAAAGAAAAGTAGAGATCACACGGATCTTGGTTTGACTCACGTTCCACTTCTGAGGAGAGAAAAAAAAAGCATGGATGGAAATATGTAGGAGTTAATACATGGATGGATGGATAAATAAATAAATATATAAAGGGTTAGTCAATCCATGGATGGACAGTTTGATTTGAAAGTCTGATAATCCAATTTGAAATACCACATGTGACCAGTGCTAGCAAAATGAGTCTCAATGGGCAAATTTTCTAAAGTTATTTATTGTAATTCCCATTCTCTATTAAACAACCTTCAAAATTATGTTTGATTTGTTGGAATCGCAACAAAAAAGTCGATAGAGGCCATAGTCAATTTTGAGAAAAATCGAGTTAAAAGTTTTCTAAAGGTTCCAAAACAATATCACCTAGCAAACATGCCTTAAATCTAATGGATCTAATATAAATGTTGCACATCGGATGTTTTTCCCAAACAGGTAACCAAACGTTCACTTAAGACATTTTTTTTGTCTTAAACATTTGACAGATAAGACAGATTTGCATGCATACTCACCTAGAAAGAGATATTTTGAAGTACTGTAATTCTGTTTCCCTTTTGTCGTCACTTCGAGTTACGCCAAATGACAACGAAATGGGGTTTCACTTAGAAAGCCTATCAACATCGAGTATTACATAACGAGCCAATGGAAAAGAAATGCCATGGGTCTGCGGAATTTGCATAGTGTAACTCTGCCCACCTCGTGGGTATAAAAGGAGGACGCCTGCATGTCACGTGAGGTTGAAGCAGACAAGGTAGTAGGATCCATTTGCAGATTGACTTTATTTACACAACTCAAACTATACAAAGACAGACTCAGGAATCAGGAACAGAAGAACCAGCAAACAACATTAAGGACCCACGAAGACTAAACTAGACATACAGGCTTAAATACAAGGGTAAACGAGCTAACAAGATAACAAGAGGGTGTGGCTAATAGGAAACACCTGTGACAGACTAATAAACATAACGGGGAGCTGCTAAACATGAAACAAGACATAAACACAGACTAGACTTGTGACATGTATGAAACACGACAGAAACACAGACTAGCCTTGTGACATAACCTCCCCCTTAAAGAGCGGATCCCAGATGCTCTTCAGAATATAGTCCAGGGTGGTTGTGAAACGGAGGCGTTTTTGGGGGAGGTGGGAGGGCCAGGTCAATGGAGCAAACGGTGTGGGCGGCCAGGGCGGAGAATGCCGTATATGCAACCAGGGCGGACCAGACAGTTCAGGAACAGCCTCAGGAGCACCCTCCACAGCATGCTCCGGGACAGACTCGAGTTCACCCTCCTGGACAGCCCTGGTGTGCTTCTGGACCAACTCGGGAGCGCCCACCGCCGCGTGCTCAGGGACAGCTTCCTCCGCAGCGGGTTCAGAGACAGCTTCCTCCGCAGCGGGTTCAGGGACAGCTTCCTCCGCAGCGGGTTCAGGGACAGCTTCCTCTGCAGCAGGTTCAGGGACAGCTTCCTCCGCAGCGGGTTCAGGGACAGCTTCCTCTGCAGCAGGTCAGGGACAGCTTCTTCTGCAGCAGGTTCAGGGACAGCTTCCTCTGCAGCAGGTTCAGGGACAGCTTCCTTCGCAGCAGGTTCAGGGACAGCTTCCTCTGCAGCAGGTCAGGGACAGCTTCTTCTGCAGCGGGTTCAGGGACAGCTTCCTCTGCAGCAGGTCAGGGACAGCTTCTTCTGCAGCAGGTTCAGGGACAGCTTCCTCTGCAGCAGGTTCAGGGACAGCTTCCTTCGCAGCAGGTTCAGGGACAGCTTCCTCTGTAGCAGGTCAGGGACAGCTTCTTCTGCAGCAGGTTCAGGGACAGCTTCCTCTGCAGCAGGTTCAGGGACAGCTTCCTCTGCAGCAGGTTCAGGGACAGCTTCCTTCGCAGCAGGTTCAGGGACAGCTTCCTCCGCAGCAGGTTCAGGGACAGCTTCCTCCGCAGCAGGTTCAGGCGTGGTGGGCATGACATGAACTATGACAGGCTTCGGGAATAGTGTGAGCTTGTGGGGTTCCTCACTTGCAAAGCCCACCGTAAATGGCGAACCACTCAATAAAAGGGTGAACCCAACATATTGTGCCAGAGTGTAATGTGGGGTATCGTGAGGCATGAGGAAATACAGAAACTTATTAAGTCCCCGGCCAAACATGTCCTTTAAATCCATCTCCTTAAAGTTCACCCCATGGCAAAACTCATAAAATTCTCTCACATAATCCTCCATCAGGCGTTTATCCTGGCGGAGGTGGAAGCGACAATCTGCTGGATCCATGGTGAGGTGGGTCCTTCTGTCACGTGAGGTTGAAGCAGACAAGGTAGTAGGATCCATTTGCAGATTGACTTTATTTACACAACTCAAACTATACAAAGACAGACTCAGGAATCAGGAACAGAAGAACCCGCAAACAACATTAAAGACCCACGAAGACTGAATTAGACATACAGGCTTAAATACAAGGGTAAACGAGCTAACAAGATAACAAGAGGGTGTGGCTAATAAGAAACACCTGTGACAGACTAATAAACATAACGGGGAGCTGCTAAACATGAAACAAGACAGAAACACAGACTAGCCTTGACACTGCAAAACGTGCAGATATGTTTTCGCTTCGGAGCCAAGTGTATTCTTCACTCAACCAGCCATTCTGAGTTTCACTCTTCGAGACGAGCTACTCTCCAGGTGTTGGTGTGACGGTGAATTCCAGCGAGATTCACATTGCCTGCTGATCTGTGCAGTGATTGCCATTTGTGTGTTTCTCCCTGGTCGCTTCAGCACCTGTGGGGTTTAATCCTCTATATTTTGAGTTGCACGTGCGATACAGCTTTGCGACAAAACTGTGAAAGATGTCTCGTCCGTGCACTTCTGGTTGCAGTCGGGTAAAGCAGCTTTTGTGGATGCTTCATGTTCTCATTGTGGGAACATGACCATCGCAACACTGTGGTCGAGACTCCATGAACTCACTAGAGCGAGAGTCCCCTCATCCACCCCCCGATCTACACCCTACTCGCGAGGTGGTACTTCGGCTGGTGGCCAGGGTGACCTGAGGGTAACTGTGTGGAACAAAGCGCCAACAATCATTCCTCGGCCCACACCCCCCATTGCGTGCCGCAACCCATGAGTGTATCGAATTAATCGAAATCTCAGAGGACGATCCCGCGCGTGTCATTCAGTCCCCCAGATGACGATGCCATGTCCGTCGCTGCATCACAAGGCGAGCTTGAGTCTTCGGTAGATGATGAATCGGCTGTGCTGCCGCCGTCTGGTGTGCCAGCATTGTTCGAGTCAGATCCCGAAATGATAGCCATGCTTTCTCAGGCAGCTGCGAGCATTGGGATAATGTGCAATCCTCCGCCCTGTCCTGAGCGCTTGCGGTTGGACGATTGGTTTTTGGGCGCTGCTTCCCAAAACCATAGTGGACGTTATCGAGTGCACTCATTCAATCCCACATAGCACCGCAATAACGAGTGTACAGCCAATGTACACTCAACGACCATCCGAATTCGCTCCCTCGTTTTCATTCTCTTCAAGTGAACTGTATTAGTGGACTAATGTAGGGAATAGGGATTGAGGGTTTATAGGCTGATTTTGGATTCAGCCCGGGCCGGGACTAGACAAAAATACATATAAAAAGTCCACAAAGCTGCAGTACAGACACCAGACAAATTTACCTTACGACAGATAAATGACTGACAGCCCAAATAGACAAACAAGTTGCTAATAAGCCTTGCTATTAACCACCATTTTGTCCATCAAACCTAGAGAACTTTCTGTGACATGCTTTGTAATATTCCCAACATTATGGCAAAGATATATTTTACATGTCATTTTGATATTAACTATAGAGGTTAGCGAATGCGCAGGTAGCACAAACAATTAATATAGCACATTTTGAATGATAGAAAAATGTCTGTATTTGAGCAAAGGAATATTATTCAAAATAGAATAGTGCAGTGCTTCTCAAACCTGTACTAGGGACACCCACCACTGCACGTTTTGAATGTATTCACCCTCTAACACGCCTGATTCAACTGATCAGCCCATTAGTAGATATCGCAATACTTTAATTGGGTGTGTTCAATGAGGGAGACATTCAAAATGAGCAGTGGTGGGGGTTTGCAGGCAGTTTTTGGACATGAAGGTATCTTATGAAACAGACAGACTTCTGAGGCATCTTTGTACAATGATCAATGTTTAATGATCTACAACAAAATAGAATGAGCTTTAGTGAAAACTAAGCAAATATTGAATTACTACAGTAGTAATTTCTATCTAGAAATAACATCAAAAGTGGAAAACGTAAACGTAAAAAAACATTTGTACATTTACACACAAACGGTCCACCAACCGCAACTTTCCTACACCATCTTTATATTTTAGCTCAACTGTCACGGAATGGAAAGCACAGAATTGTGGGATTTAAAAGGCAGCGAAGGACACATCTATGCTGTCTGTCTTACATTTTTTCTACAATGTACAATGTTACAATGTTGCGAGCACGTAGAAATGCAACGTGCCACAGACATTGCCACAACGTAAATGTGTTTGCTGGGTAGTCATCTGATTGACTCGTGGGCCGTGGTGGAGGACTTGCTGTGGTTTTTAAAAAACATTCTATTTGCCAGTCGATAAGCGGAGGTATGTACCCTTCATCTGAATTACAGATTACTAAAGTTGTTCGCTCAAATTCATTTTATTGTATTTTAGTTGACCTGGGCCAGCGGCCTCTTTTCTGAGTGAGTTTACTGACTTATCATCCATTATTAAGCTGAACAGGGTGATTAATGTCTGCGATTTTAATATTCATGTGTATGATGATGCCTGCAACAC
Organism: Semotilus atromaculatus; assembly: GCA_031834385.1. Lineage (NCBI taxonomy): Eukaryota > Metazoa > Chordata > Actinopteri > Cypriniformes > Leuciscidae > Semotilus > Semotilus atromaculatus. The sequence goes on along the minus strand of JAULUF010000010.1, from coordinate 31,319,937 downwards.
TGCTTTTGAATTTTTAAACACAACGGAATAATTTAACTTTACTCAACATGTCTCTGGTCCTACGCACAGTAAGGGACATACACTCGGTCTAGTTCTCTCTCACGGTCTAAACACTAGCAACATTTGCATTGAAGATGTATTTCTTAGTGATCACAAATGCATTTTATTTGATCTTGCTTGTAATGAGGATCCTGTGCCTGTTAAGCGAGTCTCCTGCTTTCTTATGATTAACCAGCCTTCTGTTGTGAACTTCTCAGCCGCTTTTGACTCTTCTTATTTCAAATGACATTGACTCTTCTTATTTCAAATGACATTGACTCTTTTGTACAGTAGTTTGATGAGCATTGCTGCTAGATAGAGTGGCTCCTTTTAAGACTTGAGAAATTTCCGTTGTTAATACATCTCTGTGGATAAATGACACCAACCGCAGCTTTAGACGTGTCTGTCGGAAGGCTGAGCATTTATGGAAAGCGACCCAGCTTCAACCCACTAAACATTGGACGTCGGAAAGACGTGCAGATCATGTCAATATTGGGTCCGTCGGTCCATGACCAATTCTGGACATCTATTCGACGTCCAAACTCGGTCCACTATTTGGACGTCCAATCATGACCCAACTTGGACGTCATATTGACGTTCAACATTTGGCTTTAAACTGGGCAATTTTTTTGGACGTCATGTGGACGTCTATGACAGGTCCAGGAAATTTATATGATTAATATGTAATGTTTTTATATTATACAAATATCAACATTGTTTTTATCAACATGATTAATACATATGAATACAGATTAGTTATAATTATTTATATATTTTCTATGACATTACATTACATACATTAAACATTTTCCAAAAAGTCAATTTGATCGTCTCAGCAGAAGGTGATAACTGGAGACGCATACAAAGGTTTACTGCCTGTTAAAACTACATGCTGAGCCAAACAAAGCTACGGGAAAATGAATACAGTTTAATACAGCTTTCCAGTAGCTCAAACAAGATCATGAGTTCGAATCCCAGAGAAAGCAAGAATTGATAGGAATGTAAATATGTAATGCAATGTAAATCACTTTGGATAAAAGCATCTGCCAAATGCCTTTGGGAGTTCATCATCCTCTGACTGCGGTGATATAAGAAATCTGTGTGTCATTTTTGACAGATCTATGTGTTTTAGCAGTCATGTTAAGTCGGTGGTTCGTTCCTGTTTTTACATCTCAAGAACATTGCTAAGATTAGCAAAAAAAGTAGGTTTCAAAAAAAGAGATTTCTTCACGGTTGGATCATTGCAATATTCTATTCACTTGTGTGAACAAATCTTCTATAGATCGACTTCAAGTTGTACAGAATGCAGCGGCTTAAGGCCCTTCATTGGCTTCCTATTGGTTTAAGAGTGCGTTTTAAAATGTTAGTCATTACTTACAGAGCCTTGCATGGTCAAGCACCCTCTTACATCCAGGATTTATTACATTCACACGCCCCTGGTCACTCTCTGAAGTCTTCAGGCCAAGACCTTTTAACTATTACCAGAACACGTCTTAACCCTTTAACAGGCAAGAGTGGAAAATGAAAAGCAAAAAATCATTTCATGTCATTTTTTATATCATCTGGACTTAAGTAAAACATATCCAAGCAGGGGCCCCACCCTGGAGCCAGGTTAGCCTGTTAGGTTAGGAGTGGACAGATTGGGATAGTCTGCAGTGGTAGGAATGTATGTGACATACAACTACTCATGCACTTTATTAATCTCCTGAATGAATGGAGAAAAATAGAGACATTAGGACCATAAGTGTAGAAATGTGTACACAGGTTGAAATGGCTATGATGAGAAATGGAAAACATCTCTGTTCTATGAGGAAATAGTTAATTTGATTCACTATCTCAGACATGTACAGTATACACCAGAATTGGGTACACTCCTGTGTAATATCACTTATTTAAGATTATTGAAAATGTTATCTGTCAGGTTCTGTTTTATGGACTTTTAGTTTGTACTTCCTGGCTTAGCCTATGTATGTTGCCTTTTTGTTTCCCTTTTCCCTCCACTCATTGTTTCCAATGTTACATATGTTCACTTACACCCAGTGGCAACTCCTAACCATAAATTTGGGGAGGGCAGATTCTGGGTCTTGGCACTAGAACACAGCTGAACACATGCAGACACACTTTTGGCAGAGGTCTAGTGTCCTTGTGTTATTAGGCCTGAGTGAGGCACTATGTTGAGTGACAACACACAACACATGCATTAGGTTAGGTTACTTTTATTGTACCCGTAGGTAAATTTGTTTTACAGTGCAATGACATTCTATGGCATCCAGTACAAAAACACACAACACTCCACAACACATGGGGACAAATAAATAAATACATTTATTTGCATAGAATGCTAACTTCGAATTTCCCACATTTTGCCTCAGAATGTTGTTTTATAATATTACAAGTTGTAGAGGAATTCCGGTGAGTAAAATAATGTCATGTCTATTCTAAACACAAATCTGGTGAGCACGTTTAAACTAAAGAATTTATACTTTCATTAATTTCATATGCTATTTCACAAAGGAAGAACAGACATGCCAACTAGTTACTGACCTGATGCATTGCAGACTAATATACACATAGCTGAAGCAAATTGATATTGTCTTGGTCTGGAGTGTAAGGTAGCATGTAAATAAGTGGGATAGTCTGAAATCTGCCCCAATGGCTCTAAATTAGAGTGCACTACAGTTCCACTTTCCACTACAGATTTACATTGGAAACCTGTTGGGCGCTGTAGAGCTGAGGGCTCAGGCACCCTCTGTCCCTCTTAGTATCATAATACACATGAGCTTGCGGAGGATGTAAACACTCATGAGAATGAATGAGGAAAACTCCCGCGGCGAGTAGAAAGGCTTACAGTTGATGAAGAGAGCTTCTAGATCGGGGCAGCACATCTTCTTCAATGCTGTTACATCTGTACACCACCTTTCAGAAGCATGTCCCACCGGCATGCAATTTCCCACCTGATTCTGTGTCGTGATCCGCTCTGAACAGCTGAAAGCCTGGCAGATGTAGTGCGCTGTCCAGAATGGATTCATTCTGCCAGGTTCACGTGAAACACAGAGCAGTAGAGTTAAAAAGTCCTTAATTGTTCAAGACAGCAGAAGAAGTTTGTCCATTTTGTTGGGTATAGAGAGGAGATTTTCCAGATGGATACTAGGCAGCACGGTCTTAAAGCATCGCTGTTTGAGCTTGACTGGCACGCCGGCTCTCTTCCCACGCTTGCGCATACTGGGGCGCCTCAACTAAAATGTGTACTGCCGAATGTTCAGCAATTCATCCCTGGTAAAACTGATAGTAGGGATATAACTAAAGACAGGACAAACTAACAAAAACAGTAAAACAGCTGTGCAGCGACACACCGAGATAGCCTTCTGCGGCGCCATCTTATTCATCATGGACTCTCTGGTCCTGACCAGTTTCCTTGCCCTTCCTTCCCCTGCTGGTCACATCCAGCCTCAAGTATCCTTCATTGCCACTGGTCCCCCCCAGCCTCAAGTCTTGTTCTTCGCAGATGGTCCGACCCAGCCTCCCATTTCATCCACCTCTGCCAACACCATGCTGTTCCTCGGATCCACCTTGGGCTTCCAGGTCACCAGCTCCACCCTGGTGTGTCGATTCCGTAGCTCTTTTTTGTCTTTGCTTGCACATAACAATATCACCTTAGATTAATTACTTTACTTCAAAGTTGAACAATAAGGTATTTGCTTCTATGTAAAATAAAAACAAACAGTTTAGATTTATCATATTAAAATTACAGCTCCACAGTGAGAACTCAATACAATAAAAGTACCTTTTATTCCTTAGAGAGATTTTTTTTTTCAGCTGCTTTTTTGCAGGAAGGGGCATGTTGCTACCTTTCTCTTTAAAATACACAGAAGGTGTCCTACTGGATTTAGGCTACATGGCCAGGTCATAGGTTTCTCTTTGCTTAATATGGCATTTGATTTGGATTGCTATCGTGCTTGAATATTCCTCTTCTGACAAGCTTCTGGGAGTCATCTTATCAGCTAGTATTTTGGTATATCTATAGGCATTCATGATGTTATCTATAAATGTAATCTCCCCAACATGTTCTGGACTTAGCCTCTAGCCTTAAATCATCACACTCCCACCTATTGTGCTTCACTGCCAGGACCCTGCATTCACTGTGGTCATCCTGGCCAGGTTCACGCTAAACATGCTGGAATTCATTTGAGCCGCACATATTTATCTTGGTCTCAACTGAGCACAGAATGTGCTCCCAATATTCATCAGACTTATTTTTGTGTTATTTATTGCACAAATTTGATTACTTTAGTAATTAGTTTTATTTCTTGGACACCATCCATAGAGGTAGTTATGCAATATCCTAATTATTAGAAATAATGTAATTATTGAGAGGTGATACAATTTATAATCATTTGACATTTTAGTGATATTACACTGGGGTGTACTCACTTCTTTTGTATACTGTAACCCTGCTTTTGGAGTCCCACTGTCCTGGAGAGTTTAACTCCAACCCTAATCAAACACACCTGAACCATATAATCAAGGTTTCCAGGATCGCTTGAAAATTACAGGCAAGTTGGAAATAAACCTTGCAGGACATAAGGTCTCCAGGAACAGGGTTGAAGATATCTGTAAATTATATAAATGTAAAAGGGTTTTGTACAGACAAAACAAATATTTATTATCAGTGTAAATATAAAAAAAACTGCTTTAACTCACATCAATCATACCCTCTACTTTAGCGATTGCCTTTCCGAAGATTGTTCCAAGCTGGTCTCCCACTCCTGCCAGCAAGAATCCGAACAGAGGAATTCCCAACAGGGCGTAGATAATACAGAAGATACGTCCACCCTCTGTGTGAGGTGAGATATTCCCAAATCCTGGAGTCAATAAAAGTAAAGTAAAAAAAAAAGTATTTGATACTCAAAAAGCACGATACATTATCGTAAAAATCTTTGTTGTAAAAATCTTAAATCTTTGGTTGTGTTTAGTTTAAAACACTTTTTACAGCAACAACATGCCACTGAGAACCTTTTGCCCCAATTCTGAGGGGACCGTCTTACCCCAAGGGACTAGCTTAAATTTTTCATCTCAAAATAAAAGCACACTACAAATGTAAATTAATTCCTGCATTGGCCCCCCTTTAAACCTTTTTAAAAAATAGCGTTTCAAAACAGGTGTCTATCAGCAGAGCAGTCCGCCAATAGAAGCCTGCTTGTGCTTTCAAACACTCCCGCTCCTGTTTTTTAAAACACTTCCAAACCATGGGCGTAGCCACACCTAAAAATAGAAGCAGAATTATTTTTTAAAGTCTTAATAAAAATGTTTTTCTAAACTTTTCTTGACTTTTGTTGTTTTCTTACAATATTTGTAATTTTTTTTTTAAATTATTATCATAAAAATCTGCTGACATTCGGACTGCCAACCAATCCGCAAAGAGCCGCTGACTGTCTGACGGTAACAAGGTTGTGCTGTTGAGGCTCTCACAGCCTCATGAGGAGAAATGTAAACAAATGCATTTAAAAAAACATACAGCGGTTCAAAAATGAATGTGGAGTTTTTATATTTATAACATATGACAATGATACAGTTAGTGAATCATACTAATTACATATTATTATGATATGATACACGAGTGCTGAATACCATCACGATTGAAAATGTGACACTGATTTCATATGACAGTTCAATAAACAAGTAATTAATATCAAGTCACTTACATTTTAGACACACAATATTGACTGTTTTTGTTCTATTTGAGCAGCGAAAATAGTTTCAAACAAAGATCACAGCAGAACTACAGCGCATCTCACCGGAACACATAACCGCATTACTGAATGATTCAGAGCTTTGAACGAATCGGTTGAGTCAAAGATTCAATGACCCATTAAACAAATGCCTCATTCCTGAACAATTCAGACGTTTGAACGAATCATTTGAATAAATGACTTAACTAATTCATTAAGATGGTCACCTGCCACCCCCTACTGGGGGTTTAGTTTCGTGTTTAAAAGTAGACTTTCATTCTTTCCAATATGTCATATTTGTATATTAAAAAATATATTTAAAACAATCTCATAACATTATTTAATGCAGTTGTAATTTTTCAGTGTAAATTCATTAATTTAATTGGTAACAGCCATGTAGTGTCTTATTATTTTAATTGAATTTATTGATCAAATTTAAGAATTTAAAATGAAAGATGAAGCATATATTTAAAACGATTAGGGAAAAATGCTCTTTATAAAGGATACAATATCATAAATATGTAGATTTAAATATGTAAAAGCTGACTGAACACTGATGAAATTTTTTTTTACTTGGACAAATGAATGACCGATTTACTTGTTCGAAGGACAAGCCTTAAAGGTGCTATATGGAGATTTTAGCGGCCTCTAGCGGTGATGTTTCAGATTGCAACAAGAGCGCTCGTGCTCGTGTGCGTGCGCAATCTCAAGAGCGAGCATTCACTACCGGCCACACGGAGACTTTCAACGCAACGGCGAAAGCATCACACAACATGCTGGAAACTCATGTAAGCTCCCACTGCCACTTTATAATAATGGGCTACTTTTATCATCTTGACGTTGAACTAATGCTCCATGCTCGTACCATAATAACGTTAACTGCATTGACGGTTACTTCGCTCCATTTTTTTTCCGGTAAGTGACATTCCACTACTATTTCACGTAGTTAGCACTATTTAGCATCAATGTTTGTGGGCAGTGGCACTGCAACAGTTAGCATTAAATCGCCCCAGATAAGTTAGCGTCCGAGGTACTTTACCCATGGTTATAACTGACGTTTGAAACACTGTAAATGCGTCTGCCTATGCATATGCATACCGCAACGGCTTGCAATAACGGGTCCATGAACAAAAGACAGAGAGAAAATCACTCACTTATAAAACAATATTACATTTGATTATTCAGTTTCTGTTGTTAAATAAACCTAATGTAGGATAACCTAGCTGAAACCCTAAACGCTGTGCTTTACACTGATGTTAAGTAAAACACGGTTCACTTTCAGAAATTGTTGAGATGTTTTCTCTGTGTCACAAAAAGAATGTGAAACACGCATGTAATTTAAAATGGGTTGTACTCTTCAGCAGCTTTGCAGTGAATGTGGTAGCTAGCCTAGTCGTTTTATAACGTTACAGAGAGCTGCCGCTGTTTGGCTGAAGAGCCGCGCGCGCGTTGGCGGCCAACTCAGTCTCACACAAAGCTCAGTCTCACACAAAGGGTTAGGATTTCCCAAGGTTTTCAAACATGGCGCCGCCCATACCCCCCATAAACGGCTTCAAAACCGTTATTCAGAAAGTCTATGGGTGACGTCACAGACGCTTTGTCCATTTTTTTTACAGTCTATGGTCTAAACTAAATCCTCTGCTCAGCTGCAGAGTAAAGCAGACCACAGATGACACGTGATTTACGATGAGAGGGGGATGGTAGAAAATACCCCCTTCTCAAATAACCATATAGTATCTTATTGTCCGAATTCCAAATTCCTCCAGGAGGCGGGACAAAACACTTGAGTTTAAAATCTTAGACCCGAACACAGAAGTCGGACGGGCTCTCTCTCGGAAAAGGTCTCGGCAGAACAACAAGTCGGGTGGAGACAGCAGACGATGGTTGTAGTAACCATGTAGACGCATAGAGACAAAGAACCCAAATTAAGATCAGAAGAACGGGTTCAACAGCTTCATTCAAGCCATCATCTACTCGTCACGCTTTTCTTTCTTTTCTTAGTTTTTTTCCTTTTCCGTTAAAAGTCTCGGTTCTAAGTTAAGTTTTGCTGCAAAGTTTCGTTTTAACGTTTCAACTGCAAAGCCTGCTTCAACTTCAAAGACTTCATTCATCCGCGCCAACACACCACGTGATTGGCCGCCCCAAGACGTCTCCAGGCACAGCCAGCCAAGCAACGGACCGGGAAACCCCTTTTACGCCAAAAAGGGAATCCCAAAGCAACGCGAACGCAAGTACCTCCAGACTCTTAACTGAACTGGTGCATTGATATAAAATCGAATAACCCGCCTAAGTAACGATAGAAGGGTTAAATTAAAGGAGAACTCCGGCGCAAAATGAACCTTTGGTCTAATTACACATTGTTACCTAGTCAACCATTATCTGAGATTTGTTTTCATGATTGTCGAATGTAAATAGTTTTATCTCTAAAAACAGTTTAGACTATAACGCTAGTATAACGCTAGTATATAGGGCATAGAGTAATGACAAATAAAAAACGCTTGTTAATACCACTAACAAGGCTCAAAATAGCCCCACACTAACACGGTAGCATAATAAGGGTCCCTACCTTCAAACCGAAGCATTGAGAACTTTGTCAGTGTCCAGACAGTTTAATAAGAAGATATTTTTTACATACAGTCAGCTTCGCGAATACAGGCAGAAGCCATCTTTGAAAAACAGTCTCTACCAGTCGATCTACGAACGCCGATCCAAGTGCGCTGGTGAGATGTGATTAAATTATTTTTATTTATTTATTTTCTCTGTTGCGTTCAGTGCTTCTCTTATGCGCTCAGTGCTTTCTTCCGGAAACAACGGACCATATGAGATTCTACACCGTTCAGCGCACTTGGATCGGCTTGGATAAATTCACTTGGATAAATTCTTTCCTCATTCTCTTTCTTTCTGCAACTTGTATGAATGCGTGTGCGTGTGTTTGTGTTAGATATTAGTTTTATGTTTTAAGGATAATCAATAAAGTTGTATGTTTGTATTTGAAAAGAGAAGCATTACTTGTGTTATGTGCTTACGAATTTATTGTCTTGAACTTCGATCTAAGTTACCTATGCTTTTACCCTTGATTTATTTCTTAATTTAGCTGTTAGCTGGGAATTAGTCTTTCTTGGCCAGGAAGATATTATATTTCCTAGAATTTATAATTGTTTATGCTTTCCGTTCATTGGATGAACTGATAAAATGATCATACTATTGATTCTGCTACAGTAAATTCTGAAAATAATTTAATTATTAATTATTGATCATAATCCGTTATGAATAATAATTAGTTATATTTATACGGGCGTATAAACGCTACATTTATAGGTCTAGTATTATGGTTATGTGGTGAGCCTGACTATAGTTTTACACATCAGCCAAGTCTATTCTGTAAAGTATAAGAGAATTCAACCAGGCGCTCAGGTGAAGTATATCCGTAATAGTAGTCCGCATCTTCTCCCATTACTATTCTGTAAAGTTAGTGATCCGCCGAGTCGTTTTTTTTTTTTTTTTTTTTTTTTTTTTTACATTAATCTGACAATAAATGTGACACACCCAGTTTTTCTTATGCACACCCAGAGATGCTTTTCTGGCTACGCTAATGTTCCAAACACTTCCGGTGTGCTCTCAAACGCTCCCTTGCATTGATCATTGTAGCCAATAACAGACAAATCCGATGAGTGCGAGTACAATAGGCAATCAGTGCTAACAGGCATGTGTTTACAATTCCGCTCAACAGCGCTCAAAGTGGCACATTTTTAAAAGTCCAGTAGGCCTACCGGCTGGTACCGAAGTCGGTACTTTTTTTTGACAAATCTAATTTGCAAACATTGTTATTAGTATTATTATTATTAAATTTCTCTTGAGGTGAAGTTGTTCAGCATGAGAAAGCCTATCAAGTGATATGAATTATGCATGTCTGCGTCAAACAGTGCATACATAACATGACAATAGCTGTTTAAAGCTGATTGGGTGATGGTGGCAAAATATTTAGAATTTCTTTTTTGTACTCATTTTGTACCCATAGATTATCATAAAACATGCATAGTAGAAAATGTATATAAATCTTGTCATCAAAAGCACCTTAAAGTGTAAATTGCAGGTTAATTTTTTACGAGATAATGCAATGTGCTTAAAGAAAAGAACCCCCCACCATTGTTTTGTATGTTTTTTATACCAAAATGCTGACTATAATATGAAAAGTTGGTACTTTTTACAGAGGTTTTTAGCACTCCCCTTCCCTTCCGCTAAGCAGGGCGTGACGTCATAACAGGGACTCCAAGCGGCAAGCAGCCTATGGTTACCGTCTAACGGCAAGCTTTCTTTTTAGATTCAGCAGTGATGAATGAAATAACTCAATTGTAAACATACTCGTGTGTGCTGGCTTCATGAGGACCGTGATCCTGCCTGAAATGAGAGTAAGCTATTCGCAAAACAAACGGGCATGCATGCGTCAATACCAGGATGCTGCATGCATGCACGTCAGATTTGCTGGTCGCGGGTCGAGCTGCTCCACTAAACTCCAAAACGCGTTCACCTCACGGCAGCACACCTCCACTGCTGATTCCATTGGGTGGCATAGCCCACACAAACACCTGTCTCTTTTTCTTTCTGACAATGAGCATCGCTAATTAGTAGCGTTTTAGCACAGGCAATATATCGCGTTCTGTCAGCAGATGCCAGCAAAAGTGCCATTGTGTCTGTGCATCTCTACAGCTCTGATTAGGAACACTACTAACACTACTAACGTTACTAACACCATGTAAGTAAATAATGTCTTCAGTCGTTGTCCCTCCTTGCTATTCTACATGACGGCAAGATTTTGAAAAGACTTTGGCTTGTTCCCTAATGTTATCCGAGTTAGCTCCAGGCTAGCTCTAGCTACTCACCAGGACATCTGACCAACCCTCCACTCATTTTCCTCACACCAAGCATTTATTACTCTTTGAGGGCCATGATTTCTGGCAATTTCCTCCCCTCTCTCATGCCTGACTAGTTCAAAATTATAAGGCTGTGGTCCATCAAAAATTTGATGGTTTTCCACCTCCTCGTTCTCCATAGTCAAGCCACAAACAGTGGTAATCTAGCAGAGTATAGGTTGCGACTCCCTGTTATGACGTCATCACAGTTACTGTAAAAAACACGCTACCTTTGAAGAAACCCCAATAAATGTTATTTTAACGCATTTTTAGACAGAAATGTTTAATAATATACATATTGAGCACTTTATTTACACATTAATTGATTGTGGTGGTTAACCTGCAATTTACACTTTAAGAAGAGAGAGAGATGCTGCGATGACTAATGGGGCCCCAAATACTTTTGATACTTTGAGAAAAGGCTAATTAGAATTGGTGAGTGCAATTTACACGTGCCAATCCCCGGATTGAAAAGGAGATGGTGTGCATCCACTCATTCAGATTTGTTCTTTGGAGCTCAGCGGTTGCTCAAGCAATCCCTCAATCCATTAACCTCTGCAAAAGGAAGCGTTTTAGCTGAAGTTTACGGCACATATCAGTGGTCTCTCTATCCTTTCCATTTGCACATCTAACTGCAGAGAGTTCCCCTAGGTTTCCAAGACCACGATTGCGTACAGGAAGGCCTTACAAACTGCTAAATCAGCTGTTGTTGTACTCTCTTAGAAGAAAACAAACACAACCCTAACTGTTTATTTGATACAGCTAAATTAACATGAAAAAAAGCTTAAATTTCTGACATTTTCAAACAGCACAGAAGTAATAACTTCATGAACTTTGTAGCGTCTGGACTGAATCATGATGACCGATTCAGTTCTAAGCTTCAGAAAGCTTTTAACCTTTTGTACTTCTTCATGTAAATCACAGGCCTAGCACCGATGAGTCTGGATCGAATTGCCCCCATTGTCACTTTAGTTGCCTGGCAAATGCTAAACAGAAAACACCTAAAGCTCCACATAGAAATAGATATTCTTTTAATTGAACTCATAATTAAGTCATTTAGAATGTATATGATATACTATGTATGTGCCCCACCCTATATTAGCCTAGTTAGTAGTGTTAGTAGAGTTTTTAGTTGTGTTAGTTAAACTCTAAGTGCTTCTATGTGTAAGTGTAAGAATGTATCTCTACTTTGATATCTTATATCCATATTTTCCTTGGTATTGAATTATTCCGCTCATTACGCCTTAATTTACATTTATCTGACGCTTTTATCCAAAGCGACTTACAATTGCTATACATGTCAGAGGTCGCACGCCTCTGGAGCAACTAGGTGTTAAGTGTCTTGCTCAGGGACACATTGGTGTCTCACAGTGGATTCGAACCCAGGTCTCTCACACCAAAAGCATGCATCTTATCCACTGCGCCATCACCACCCAATTAACAATTAACAATGTATAGTATGTTACCATAAAATGTATTACAATATTTTTACCATCCTTTGGAGTGAAAATTACCAATTCTGACACCATCATAAAACATGCAAATTAGGCTGTCAGAAGGAGACAAAGAAAACATTCTCCCGCTAAAAGTTCCAACTACTATTGGTCATTTCACCCAAAATAGGTGTGGACTAATATATCCTTAAAGACGATAGCTCATCTGCGCTCATTCTTTCTTCCCTGCTCATTTTTCCCTGTCTGCTTATTTTTCCTTTTCTTTCGGATGAGACAACATCTTCCAGATTTTCTATCAAAACTGACTCTCAAGTTTACCCCGTTCAAATATTCCCCCTAACGACGTGCCTTCCGGAAGAACCCAAAGAACGTTTCATGCTCTCGAACCACGCACCGAGGATCTACACACACATGCAAACATTATTTCTATTGATATTTAGATGCATTTAAGATTGTTTCCCCCTGCCTTAAGGTGATTTGATTCTTTGCTGGCTCTCAAGGGTTAACTATTTGTGATATTTGCAATTCTTTGATCTTCTCTCTCTTTCTTTCTTTACTTTTCGTTACTCTGTATACATGTATTCTTTGTTTAAGTGTAGTCATATGTATTTGTAGTTTTATTTATTAAAAACCATTATACGCTTGATTGTCTGTTGATGCTCACTGATCGTAGTCACTTAAATGTTTTGATCTTTAGCTACAAGCTTTTACTGTTGAGTACTTTAGTTAGTGATCTAATAGAACAGGAAAGTTATTCTTCATGGCCAGAAGAATAAACGTTCTTGAGAGTTGATAGAAGATCATACTGTCGGTTCGGTGGACGAAAAGATCAGTCGATTTGAAATTAATTCTGTTAAAATTTATTCCGAAAGCTGATCCAGCCTATATATATGTATTCATAATTAATTATAATCTGTTACAATTAATTACTCATATATTTATGTACAAATAAATGGGCTATGTATTCCCTTTTTTGGGCGATTTAAATATTTAGGCAATATTTGATCATAACGCATTATGATTAATTATATATATATATATATTTTTTTTCCCTTTTGAGATAACTTTTGAGAAAACTCTCCATCTACTACAGCATCGCATCAGACAGTGCATTGTAGTATCTGTGGGGAAACATTCCATTCAGTCATTGCTATAGGAGAGGAAGAATTGTCTAAACTTGTTAATTCATCTAAATCGACAACTTGTATGTTAGACCCTATACTGACTAAGCTGAAAGAGATGCTCCCAGAGGTCATAGATCCTCTTCTTAAAATCATTCATTCATCTTTGTCATTAGGATACGTACCGGAAACTTTTAAGCTGGTTATTATTAAACCTCTTATTTAAAAAATGAAACTTGATCTAGAATCACAAATCTACCCTTTCTGTCAAAAATACTAGAAAAGACAGTATCCTTAGAACTATGTTTCTTTTTATAAAGAAATGGTATGTGCAAGGATTTTCAGTCAGGATTTAGACCGTATCATACACTGTTAACCCTTGCTTTTGGTATGAAATTTAATTTAGTGCATGGTATTTTTACAGTAACATACTGTAGATTACAGTAAAGAACTGCACAATTAACAGTAAATTACTGGCTACAGTGTAGCTAATATTTTACTGTAAAAAAGCCTGGTAAGGTCTAACAGTGTAGTACTGAGACTGCTCTCATTCAGGGGCGGAGTGGCAATCGGGAGAGTCAAGGCTTTTCCCGGGGGGCCAGTAGTGTTTCGAGGCCACGAGGGCCGGTCTGATTATAGTTATACATTGCAAGTTCTTAGCAACACCATCCGGTGCCATGGTGTGCGGCCACTGCCCGCTGGTCAAACTGTGAGGCCTCTCTCATGGCGTGTCACTCCTAACTTTAGGACTCCTAATTTTTTTCACTAAGAGTAATTCACGAAGCATTTTAGCCCTAAAAGTAGCACCTAAGTCTGGGACAGCTTAAAAGAAGTCGAGAGGACTCCTAACTCACTAAGACCTATTCTCAAAGGATCTTAAAATGGCCGTGCGACGCAGTGTGTTGGAGACACTTAATGACACAGAGTTATTACAAAGATACCGCCTTAACCGCGAGGGAATACTGATTGTTGTGGATCTTGTTAGGGATGCAATAACAGCACCAACTAATCGCAACAACCCAATCAGTGCCGAATTGAAATGTTTGATAACACTTCGCTACCTGGCAACGGGGAAAATGCAATTATGTAATGCCGACGATCTAGCGATATCCCAGCCATCGGTAAGCAGATCCATCCACCAAACAATCAATGCACTTTGTAGACCCCATATTATTCGCCAGTTCATAAGTTTTCCTTTGGACATTCGCCAACTCCAAAGAAACAAAGCCAGTTTTATGGATATTGCCGGTGTGCCCGGAGTGGTCGGTGCTATAGACGGGACACATATTAAAATAATTGCACCACGTCAGGATGAGGACGTGTTTGTGAATAGAAAGAAAACCCCCTCCATCAATACCCAGATTGTGTTCGATGCAAACTTCACAATTCTTGATGTTGTTGCAAAGTGGCCCGGATCCACTCATGACTCGAGGATATTGATGGAGAGTGGTCTGAGGCAACTGTTTGAGAGACGTCATGTGCCAGCTGGATGTCACTTGGTGGGGGACAGTGGCTATCCCTGTAAGTCGTGGCTCCTTACACCTTACCTCCGTCCACAAGTGGGACCACAGTTAAATTACAATAGGTAAGTGTACATGTTGGCTATATTATTTAGGTGCCATAATTCAATAGCATGACCACAATGTCAAAGCTTATTACAAATTATAGTGGTGGCTCTTGGTGTTGTTGGTTAAATCAATAATGTTTACTGTTCCTTGGTGTATGTTTCAGAGCACACAAGAAGACACGCAGTGTGGTGGAAAGGGGGATTGGACAACTAAAGCGACGTTTCCACGTTTTACATAGTGAAATCCGCCTTAGTCCAGAGAAGACGAGTAAAGTGATCACTGTGTGTGCGCTTCTTCACAACCTATGCCGGCAAAGGAACATACCACAGACAGGAGATGGTGATGAGTTTGACGATGATGATGATGATGATGATGATGATGACAATGAACACAACCAATTTGTTGATGAAGTGGAACTATGTGGACTGGCATTCAGGGATCACTTTGTCCATACACACTTTGGGTAAATAATCACATGCACAAATGAGTAAAGACACATTTTTGCTCAATTTAAGTGTGTTTATTCCCTTTGCATTTTTGCAATCTTTAGAGTGTAATATTCAGACTTTAATTGTATTAGCCTCTCTTTTGCATCAAGGACCCTTTTCTGCCTTTTTAACACACGCATTTCCATTTTCATCTTTTTTTCTTCCAGGGGTGATGGCCTTGCACCAGCAGCAGGACTGAGGGGAGAGGCAGGTGATGGGATTGTGGAAGAGGAAGCTGGAAGAGGAAGAGGTGCAGTAGGAAGAGGAGCTGGAAGAGGAAGAGGTGCAGTAAGAGGAAGAGGAGCTGGAAGAGGAAGAGGTGCAGTAAGAGGAAGAGGAGCTGGAAGAGGAAGAGGTCCAGTAAGAGGAAGAGGAGCTGGAAGAGGAAGAGGTGCAGTAAGAGTCAGGGGTGGAAGACGCGCAGGAAGAGGAAGATGACTTGCACCTGAAGGACCTGGGCTTCCATTTGGCCTGTAACATAAATTGTAGCCTGATAAAACATCTTATAATTTGTGAATAGTTTTTTTGTGTTGGTGGGTGGTTTGCACATAATGATATTGTATGTCCTTCATTAAATATCACCAAAAATGTACAAGTATTGCAATCATTGCATAAACAGCCTACCCCTCTATTTCCATTAGCAGTTGCATTGCCGGATCAGTTGCACCCTCAAGGCCTGTTATGCTGGTGTCTGACCCAATGACACTATACACCACCGATGCAATGTGGCTCAGTGGCTTAGGTGCTGATCCCCCTCCTTAACACATACATGGAAAGTTTCACCAACTCAAAAGCATTGCCATAACACTTAAAAGCACACTTTAATGTAAGAATATTGTTTGACATTTGTTTCATAATTCATTACATTCATGACAAGCAGGAAGTTTTTAGAATTACATGAAACAATAATGATATTATATATTTAATATTATAGGCCTACCTGTTGCCATGCTTGCCCGTTTAAAGGCTGCAATCTCAACCCTCGACTGCGATTGTAGCGCATACCACCGCTTCTCGCAGTCGTCCGGGGTCCGCGACACAAGCGCGAAAGCTGCATTGATCTGCAAACATATCCTTTCCCATGTCTCACGCTTAGTTTTGCTTGATATTCCAGAGCCGAATTTCCCTTTTATTATGTTTTTTTTTTTTCAGCACCAACTGGGCCAGCAGCAGTAACTGATCCTGCATCCAGTTTGGCTTTCTTTTCCGTTTTGGCGAGTTCATAATCCACCGTCATTCAACTATTACATTACTTCAATAGGAGCAACATTTCGATGACATTACTATTATTATTTTGTGTAGGACACAGACATTTTAAGATATCGTAATTCCATGATTTGTTGCGTCTGTGTTATGTTCTGCATGATGGCACTGTCATCTAACAACCAATCACCGTGATCACTGCGAGGAAGCTCGTGCATGAGAATTGACGTCATCCATAGCAACGATGACTCACTCTTAGTTTAGGAGTTGTCATTTTTCCTTACTAAGAGTAGGTCTGAAAGGCGTTGTGAATAACTTTTAAGAGAAAACTCCTAGCTAAAATATTTTAGTGCGATTTAGGAGTACTCCTAGTGGTAAGATAAAATTCTTTGTGAATATGGCCCCTGACCTTTATCAGCTTGTAGCAGTAAATAAAGAGATGTAATAGTGATCACAAGGTCAGTATGGAGTAACACAAGGCTAGGACCGTTGCTTTTCACCCTGTACATTCTACCCTATAAAAACATCATTAGGAAAAATATCATTAGGAAGCATGGAGTTAGTTCTCACTAGATAATATAGATAATTAGCTCTATATTTCCTTGCGCCCCAACAAAACTGTCAGTATTTGTTTGTTTTATGTTGTGTTTTGGTGCTCATGTTCCTCATGGCAGGGCCGGATTTACAATTTCCTGTGCGCTGGGCAACAATACTCATTAGCCCGGTTCTGTCTAAACTACACAACACATCCCTGAAGTGTCAGCAGAGATTGTGTCAACTAGACTCTCCCCTGTGAAGGCCTCATCGATACAACAGCCATCGGCACTGATCCTCAAAAAACCCATCTTCATACCAGCATGATGACTACGATCTTCAACCAGATGGAACTGGATATATATTCTGAATGTTCCGATCCAGTCTGATCTCTGACCTGTAATGCTGCCCGAATCATAATCATAGACTGTTCGTTCGTTGGCCAGAGGAGAACTGGCCCCCCGACTGAGCCTGGTTTCTCCCAATGTTTTTTGCTCCAAGAACCCCAAGAAGGCTTTGAAGTATTCCTGAGACTGGCAACCCAGGGATGACAGGAGCCGCTCTTCCACGGGAGACGGTGAGCCTTCCTCAGGAGAATCTTTTGTTTCTGATTCTTTTTGTTTTGCTGCTCGCCGAAGTGGCAGCGATACCCAAATATTCAAATAAAGAGCAGCTTCCTCATTCTCTCGGTCACACAGTTTGCAGCTCGGATATGGACGCGAGTTTGTTGCCTCGCATGTCCGGCCACGACAAGGTCCTTCCCTTCAGGCTTTCCTTCTTCACAAAAGTCGCAGAGGCTGTCCTTGCCCCGCTAAGAGAAGTAGGCATCTGCATTCTCAGTTATCTCGATGACTGGCTCATCTCTGGTCACACAGTGACAAGGAGTTGAACTTGGAGTTCAACATGGAGTTGAACTTGGTCACTATGATGCCGTGTCTCATGAATGAATGCACTCAGTCAGTGCTGAACTGGGGTAAAAGGGGTAAAAACAGAGGTCCCACTGAAAAAATTGAGGGGAATTTTGCTCCTTGGTCAAATGGCGTCCTCAGCGACGGTAACACGGTTAGGTTTGACGCATATTAGACAGGTTTAACGCTTCAGACTCATTTCAAGCAACTCGGTTTGCATCGCATGGCTATCACACCGATCTGTCGCCATGTGTTCAGCCCATGGACGGACCTTGCACTTCTACGGGCAGGGGTTCCCCTAAAACCATTGTCCAGGCATGTTGTTGTCACAACAAATGCGTCACAGCGAGGCTCAACTGTGTTGCCGTATCAATTGCCTCGAGTTGGTAGTGGTATTGCTGTCCCTTGGGAGGTTTTGGCCATTAATCCAGGGCAAGCACGTTTTGGTCCGGACAGACAACACAGCGATGGTTGCTCATGTCGGAACTCGCCCTTCATCTTCTTCTTTGGGGTGTGGGCAGCGACTGAAGTCACTGCAGACCAATCACATTCCAGGTGAAGTCAATCGAGCAGTGGGTGTTCTGTCATGAAAAGTGATGCTCCAGAGAGAGTGGAGACTCCATCCCCAGGTGGTCCATTTAATCTGGAGTAGAGCATTTCCTCTAGTGAGCATGATTGCATAGGTGTTGTGCAAAGTCAGGGAGGATGAAGAACAGAGAACTGCTGGTTGCGCTGTATTGGGCCACCGGGACATGGTTCTCAGAGCTAATGCTGCTTCCGACAGCCCCTCTCTGGCGAATCCCCCAGAGGAAAGAACTTCTTTCTCAGGGATGGGACACAATTTTGCACTCATATCCAGAGCTTTGGAACCTCCATGTTGGGATGTGGAAGGCCGGCAGTGATAGACGCTATCGCTCTGGCTAGAGCCCCCTTACTCTTGCACAGAGAAAGGAACACTTCCCTAGCGCTAACTTCTTGTCTGTGCAGCTGTAAGTTAAAAAAAAAAGAAAGAGAAAAGGTAAAAAAACATCTGAAGCGACCTATTTCCATTGTAAGTTTTGTCCTTTCTGTCCCTGGGCACGAAGGACTACATGGCTTACGAAGGGCATTGGGAAGGTTACAACGTTGCGATTGCACTTCTTGCCAGGCACGCAGTATGGTTTAGCTTGTTGTGCCGTTTTCCATTGGAACTCCTAGTGTCAGTACATTGACACAATGTTGAAGTGACTGACAGATTGGTTGCTATTGTAACCTCCTTTCCCTGATGGAGGGAATGAGATATTGTGTCCCTCCTACCATAACACTGAACTACCCTAAACGAGCCTTTCGTTTTAGTTCTTGGAAAGTGGATTCTGTTAAATAAAATTTCTCTCTTTGGAGTGGACTTTGAGCTTTGTAACCTTACAATCTTTTAAATGCTCAAGCAGCAACATTACACACTAACTAAAGTTGAAAACGTATAATAGGACCCTTTAAGTTCAGGTAAGGAGGCGAATGTTAAACGCGAATGTTAAACGTTAATTTAAACATAACTTAAATTGTCAAATATGCATTAACAAAAGGACAGCGGCCGACAGCGGCATTTAAGCATAAAACAGTAATGTAAAATGTCTCAGGCTCTCTGCTCCACCCTGCTTCATACCACAGTAACGTAAATAAAACTTTCATACATTAGTTCATCTATGAACACAAGTTTAGTCAGATTGCCTTCCATTGGCTGTGGAGGTGAAAACGACACCTCCCATTATTCAACGCTCAGTCACGGCATCATCAATCCACACCCTTGTTACTGTTTTGAATAGGCGACCTCTAGCAGCAAAACTTAGACCTTTAATTTGGTGCTATTATGCGCAACAGACTGAACAACACTTGAATCTACTGTATGTGAGTCGCATCAAGGTGGCTTTCTGCTGCTTGAAAACGGACACTTTTAAAGAGACTGTAGATTGCAAGCCATTTATGTGCTGCTCTGATTGCACTCACTCTGCACAATTACTCTGTACGCTCACACTTGCTCATATCCAAGGTAATTAATCACCTTTGTCATCCTCTTCATGCGTTTTATTGAACTAATGACATCGTCATCAGCTAAAATACATGCACATATTACTTTACTTACTGAACAAGTTTATACCTGAGTTCAAGTTCAACTTTCACATTCACGCGAATCACGCCACAGTTCCATTGCAACCGATCTCCTACAGGTAGTTTTGGGTTTAGTGCCGCACTCCCAGGTCCACATGACAGCGTTTCCAGTTCCCTTTCAGTTGGTCATGTTCGACGTTACGGTCTTCTACAGCCTGTATTTCATCGTACCCAAGAAAGGCGGTAGGTTACGGCCAATCTTGGACCTCGTTATATAGTCACGCTTTGCAAGGCAGAGCAGCTGATGCAATTATCGCATGCCAATGTGCATTGGCTCGTTTTAATACACTCGAAGTAAATTGGTCTCTCAAGGCGATCCCAATTACATCGGCATGTCGACGACGTAGCATCATGTAATGTATGATTTAATTAGAATCAATTGTGAGTCAAGTCTTTTGTGAGAGAGTTGCTGTCTATGTAGAGTCTTCTAAATCAAACATTTATCAGCAGTCCCAGATTGATATTAAATAAGTATTCATTAAAATTTGTACAAATATGAATAATACTACAAACAAACACACAAGTAGCAGGGATTGTACAGATCTTATTGAATTTGATGAATTCCAATTCTGAGGATAGTTCTGCAAGAGCCTGCTTTTGAGATTCGATAATGGTTAAGATGCTGCTAGTAGACAGTGTGATGATGGCTCACTGGGTTTTAGAACAGTAATATAGTGTTTGCTAATGTACTTGCATGTGAGTTTGTGTACTTTGGTACCTATAGTTGTAATAACAGTTCCAGCGAAGAAGAAGGAGTTGCTGAGGTCCCATAAACTGCTCTGATTGGACGAGTTTCCTGAAGGGTTCACTCCTACTCGTAATGCTGACACCACTTGCTGTTATAAGAGAAAAAAAAAAAAGGTTTGTATAATTACACATATTTCAAATTTTTTTATAATTGCATGCACATTTTAAGTTAATACTGTTTCTGCCTGAGAATATTTAATCCATCAAATCAATGACAAAAATAATGATGCAAGCAGATTTCTTAAACAGTCCTTCATCTGTAATTGTTTGGGCAAACACGTCGTACACTAGTCCCACCCTAAAGTCACACCATTGGCTGAGCAGGAGGTTCATATGTTGAGCTGCAGTATTTTAACACTAAACAAATAATTTGGCACAGTAGAATAGAAACAATATATTCCTATGTAGCTATTCACATCGAGGTGAATCGCTAAAACCGGTAGTTTTTTTATTTATTTGGTGAATGCGTCTTATGGTGTCTTACGTTTAGGGTACATGTCTGGAGCTGACACATATCCACACATTTGAAGCAAAATATATGCAAATATTCTAAGGATATCCTCCCCTTTGTCATGTGTGAGACAATGTAATTTACCCCAACAATATTCTTCTGTCTCTAATCTGAACATATTTACATACAGAAAGGCAAGGCAATTTTATTTGTATAGCGCATTTCATACATAGCAGCAATACAATGCGCTTCACACAATATAGTATAAATAATTAAAATTCTATATATAGAAAACACCAGCAAAGACATTAAAAAGATTAATACACAAAAATATTCAATAATTAACATACATACATACATATACATACATATCCACGCTATACATATACACATACACACATGTATTCATTACACATTAACTACAAAAAGCATCTGAAAAAAGCTTGGTTTTTAATCTATTTTTAAAAATTGTAATAGTTGGAGCATTTTTTATGTTTTCTGGAAGCTGGTTCCAGAGATGGACGCCAAAGTATTTAAAAGCAGCTTCCCCTTGTTTTGTTCTAACAATAGGTTTTAGTAGAAGCTGTTTATGCTGTGATCTAAGGGGTCTTGGTTGAGTATGCTGTTGAAACATATCATGAAGGTATTTGGGTCCCATCCCCTTTATTGATTTGAAAACTAATAAAAGTGCCTTAAAATTAATCCTATATCTAATTGGGAGCCAGTGTAAGGACTTTAAAATTGGAGTTATATGATCTATTCTTTTAGTTTTTGTAAGGATCCTGGCTGCACTATTCTGCACCATCTGGAGAGGTTTTAAAGTCTTTTTGGGGAGTCCTGTTAAAAGTACATTACAATAATCTATCCTACTAGAAATAAAAGCATGTATGATCTTTTCAAGATCCTCCTTAGACATACATTTTTTAAGTTTATTGATATTTTTAAGATGAAAATATGCTGATTTTGTGATTGTTTTTATGTGACTAGTAAATTTCAGATTATTATCTATTAGGACACCAAGGTTTCTTACCACTTCCTTTGCTATTAAGCCCTTTTTTTCGAGCAGGGTAGAGATTTTAAATTTTTCCTCATTTCTTCCAAAAACGATAACCTCAGTTTTATTTTTATTGAGCTGGAGAAAGTTCTGTGACATCCAAGTATCTATTTCTTCAATGCACTGACAGAGAGTTTCAATGGGGGTATAGTCATTAGGCATTAGAGGTAAATAAATTTGTGTGTCATCAGCATAACTGTGGTAGGAGATTGAATTTTTCTTTATAAGTTTACCAAGTGGTAGCATGTAAAGATTGAATAATAAAGGACCCAAAATTGAGCCCTGGGGAACTCCACAGGACAAAGATGTTAGTGTTGAGGAACAATTTCCAATTTTAACAATAAAACTCCTATCACTAAGATACGATTTTAGCCAGCTGATCACAACACCAGTGAAGCCAACCCAATGTTCCAGTCGATGAAGCAATATACACTCACCGGCCACTTTATTAGGTACCCCATGCTAGTAACGGGTTGGACCCCCTTTTGCCTTCAGAACTGCCTCAATTCTTCGTGGCATAGATTCAACAAGGTGCTGGAAGCATTCCTCAGGGAGTTTGGTCCATATTGACATGATGGCATAACACAGTTGCCGCAGATTTGTCGGCTGCACATCCATGATGCGAATCTCCCGTTCCACCACATCCCAAAGATGCTCTATTGGATTGAGATCTGGTGACTGTGGAGGCCATTTGAGTACAGCGAACTCATTGTCATGTTCAAGAAACCAGTCTGAGATGATTCCAGCTTTATGACATGGCGCATTATCCTGCTGAAAGTAGCCATCAGAAGTTGGGTACATTGTGGTCATAAAGGGATGGACATGGTCAGCAACAATACTCAGGTAGGCTGTGGCGTTGCAACGATGCTCAATTGGTACCAAGGGGCCCAAAGAGTGCCAAGAAAATATTCCCCACACCATGACACCACCACCACCAGCCTGAACCGTTGATACAAGGCAGGATGGATCCATGCTTTCATGTTGTAGACGCCAAATTCTGACCCTACCATCCGAATGTCGCAGCAGAAATCGAGACTCATCAGACCAGGCAACGTTTTTCCAATCTTCTATTGTCCAATTTCGATGAGCTTGTGCAAATTGTAGCCTCAGTTTCCCGTTCTTAGCTGAAAGGAGTGGCACCCGGTGTGGTCTTCTGCTGCTGTAGCCCATCTGCCTCAAAGTTCGACGTACTGTGCGTTCAGAGATGCTCTTCTGCCCACCTTGGTTGTAACGGGTGGTTATTTGAGTCACTGTTGCCCTTCTATCAGCTCGAACCAGTCTGGCCATTCTCCTCTGACCTCTGGCATCAACAAGGCATTTCCGCCCACAGAACTGCCGCTCACTGGATGTTTTTTCTTTTTCGGACCATTCTCTGTAAACCCTAGAGATGGTTGTGCGTGAAAATCCCAGTAGATTAGCAGTTTCTGAAATACTCAGACCAGCCCTTCTGGCACCAACAATCATGCCACGTTCAAAGTCACTCAAATCACCTTTCTTCCCCATACTGATGCTCGGTTTGAACTGCAGGAGATTGTCTTGACCATGTCTACATGCCTAAATGCACTGAGTTGCCGCCATGTGATTGGCTGCTTAGAAATTAAGTGTTAACGAGCAGTTGGACAGGTGTACCTAATAAAGTGGCCGGTAAATGTATAATGGTCAACAGTGTCGAAAGCTGCACTAAGATCTAATAATACTAAGATGGACGCCTTGCCTGCATCTATATTTAACCGGATGTCACTTGTGACTTTAGCAAGAGCTGTTTCTGTGCTATGGTGGGT
The DNA here is from genome assembly GCA_031834385.1 of Semotilus atromaculatus. Taxonomy (NCBI): domain Eukaryota; kingdom Metazoa; phylum Chordata; class Actinopteri; order Cypriniformes; family Leuciscidae; genus Semotilus; species Semotilus atromaculatus. Next base: position 31,295,805 of record JAULUF010000010.1, on the reverse strand, counting down.
CCGGATACCTGACTGAAAATTGTCAAAGCAGTTGTTAAGTGTTAAAAAAGATGTCAATTGATTAAAAACAATTTTTTCAATGATTTTGCCAATGAACGGTAGATTTGAAATCGGCCTATAGTTACTTAATATAGATGTGTCTAAGTTATTCTTTTTGAGAAGTGGTTTTATAACAGCAGTCTTCAGGGATTTAGGAAATGTGCCCATTTGTAAGGATGAATTTATGATGTTAAGCAGTTTTGGTGCTAGAATATGAAAAACAGATTTAAAAAAAGTGGTAGGTAAAATATCTAGTGTACAAGTGGAAGAGGTAAGGCTTTGTACTGTTTTATTAAGTGTTTCAGTATCAATCAAACTAAAGTTAGCCATCCTGTTGAATGTTCCTGTAGTTATTTGTTCTGGTTGCAGAGTGAAATGCTTTTGATTTATTATATTCAGTCTAATTTGATCAATTTTAGATTTAAAAAATAACGCAAACTCATTGCATTTTATGGTCGAGATGAATTCAGGTGGCAGTTCTTGTGGGGAAATTGTCAGTTTTTCCACTGTCGAGAAAAGAACTCGAGCATTATTTATGTTTTGATTGATAATGTTAGAAAAGAACAACTGTCTAGCTTTACCAGTTTCAGTATTAAAGATATATATTGTAATGTACTGGGAGTTTGGTTTTTCTCCAGTGTCTTTCTGTTTTCCTACATTCTCTCTTCAAAAGCTTAACTTTTGAATTAAGCTTCCATGGGGCTTTCTGTTGTTTACTGACTTTCTTAAGTTTGAATGGTGCTATATTATCCATAATATCTAACATTTGTGAATTAAAATGATCCATCAAATCATCTACTGATTTAGATGTGTGGCTCAAAAGTTTTGAGCAAAAAACTTGTTCAAAGAGGGCATTGGTATGATCATTAATAGTTCTTTTTTCTATCATCACAGAGGTGTTAGACTTATGAGGAGACATAAAAACATCAAAGAAAATGCAGAAATGATCAGACAATGCTAAATCCTTTACAGTCACAGAAATATCAATACCCCTTGTGATCACCAAGTCAAGTGTGTTTTTTCCTGTACATGTTGAGTTAAGTTGAATGTATTAAGCAGTGAAAGTAGTTCATTAACATAGTTGTTATCTAGATTATCAACATGCAAATTGAAAACCCCAGTTATTAAAACACAGTCAAACTCTAAACAAATAAAAGACAATAGTTCACCCAGTTCATCAAGAAAAACTCTAGGGGAGTGCTTAGGTGGTCTGTAGATGACCAGTAATAGAATTTGAGGGGAACCCTTAATAATTCCGCTCAAATACTCAAAAGAAAAAAACTCGCCAGAGGATAACTGTTTGCATTCAAAAGATGATTTAAAAATTGTGGCTATTCCACCTCCTTTTTTGTTAGAACGAATAGCACTCATAAAATTATAATTAGGAGGGGCTGATTCAATGAGGGTAGGCACATTATTTGCCAGGTCTAACCAAGTTTCAGTTAGAAATAGGAAATCAAGGTTATATGCACAAATGAGATCATTGATTAAAAAGGACTTATTAAGTAAGGATCTGATATTTAAAAGAGCAAATTTAACTATATTGATATGATCTCCTTTAGAAATCTGAGTTTGTTTAGTTACTCTTTGAAGATTTGCCAGATTTACCCCACAGACTGGATGTAATTGATTTCTCCTATTACTTATTATTACTGGGATAGGGCTATTTGGGACACTAGCACTAGATGACACAAACTGAATGGATGGACAGAGAGAGAAGGGATTTTCATTTCCAGCAGGACCTTCAGAACTTGTAGATTGGGAAATATATGAGGGCATAGAGAGAGTGTCTTGCTGGAAAAACTGTCAGTGTATACCAAAGGCTATGTAATTTAAAAGGATAAAAGTAAATTTTTTGACTCCTTCTCTATTTGGATGAAGGCCATCGCTTCCAAACAGATCATATCTAGTCCAAAAATAATCAAAATTCCCAACAAAATTATAACCAGCAGCAATACAAACATTTTTTAACCATATGTGCAATCCAAAAAGGCGGCTAAAAAACTCACATCCCCTAGAAGGCAATGGAATGGGACCTGATATGATGAGTTGTTTACCCAGGGAATCAGCTTTAATACAGAGATTCTCAAAGTCTTGGTACAGTTTTGCTGACTGCCTATCCATTACATAATTTGATCCAGCATGTACAATAACTGATTTTACAGAGGGATGAAGATCAAGAAGTTTTGGTAAAAGAAGGACAAAATCACTGACCTTACCATCACTAAGCGAATATGTGATGGCTTCTGGAAGTCTAATTTCTTTAACTATTGAGTCCCCAAGCAAGAGAAGTTGTGGAGAAAGAGTGTCCTTATATGAAAACACAGCAAGATTGGCAGGAAGAGTAAAGGTACCAGGGAGTTTTGTCTCCAGAAGGCCAGAGGGCAGTGTCTCCCCAGAGATGATTGCCATCGGGTTTGGAAACATTGAAGGGAAATCCAGGTGTGTTACGTCATCAGTCATCATCGGGGTGTTTGACGAGGAAGCATGTATAGAAGCCGATCCTTCTCCCGGATAGTGTTTCATGGAAAAGGCACCCTCACGGCCAGAAACACCAAGGGGAGAATGGCGACGGCAACGCTTTCGGATTTCAACAGGAGAGGGGGAAGAAGAAGACAGAGAGATGTCACGTTTTCTTCTTCTATGACCAGGGCCAGCAGTCCGTTTGACGGAATCTGAGAACTTAATTTCTTCATGCTGCACCTCCGGGCCGAGCGGTATTTGCACAGCAATAGGTTGCTCCAATTGGCCTTCCGGCTGGAGTGTCAAGAGCGGTGCGAAGTAATTGCTGACCGGGATGGAGAAATCATCATCCTCGGGAGCAAACAGAGGTAAAGACCGCCGGTTTCTATTTTTCACCACAGACGACCAGGTAGAGGACGTATGGGCAGTCAAACTGATAGAATCATGAGGCGTTGAAATGATAGATCCTGATGGAATTTCTCGGTACAGCGTTTCTAGACGAGAGAGGAGCAGTGATTGTCGAAGGACCGCGTCCTCCAGTAAAGTCTCAATAGATCGGAATTCCGATCTCAGGCTGGAGAACTCAGGGTCCGCCATATGGTAGGAATACAGAAGTGGCCAAACGTGATGTCTGTAGTGTCACGAGCAGTTGCAGGAAGGCAGACGAAGATAAGTACAATTCCAACACAAAGTTTAATGACCATAATACAAAGAATAATCAGACAAGCAGGGCAACACACTATAAATGTAACGTAGACCAAACGGAGAATGAATGTAAGGGATCAACTTATATAGCAAACACAAACGAGGATAATTGATAGAACACAGCTGAAACCAAGAACACAAATGAGGAGTGGGAAAACTGAACAAAGGAACACATGATGAGAATGAAACCAAACTAAAAGACCATGATAATGAAACTAACAGAGCATATGTTAACACGGAGGGGATATTTGCACAATATTTGGGGAGAACTCTTTTTGAAGCCAAAAAAAGCTAAACAAGCTGTTTGTTTTAACTTCATAGGGTAGTAAAAACTAAAACAACAAAATATAACCAAGACATGTAATTATTTTGGGTCTGTACAGTATAGTACAACAGTACATAAGTGTTAAAACGCCTTTTTAAAATCTTTATAATAGAAATAGAAATCCTGCGAGCATTACAGAACTTTGTTTTTCCACCTCCACAAAGAGATGAGTGCCATTCATTATGTCATCTTATTTTTCTAAATGTGAGGTACGGTGAATTTTCCTTGCTTCACCCCAGGCAGAAAGTCATATGTTGACTGTAAAACACAGGAAGACTATATGCATTTATGGAGAAACTACTACATTTTTGTAAAAAAAAAATGTTGCAGAAATGATTGCTGTACTGCTGCATCTGCACTGATCCTGCGTTGCATTACCGGACCGCATACGTGTGCAGTGTGAATGCTCTAACCTGTTAACATGGGCACTGAAAAAAATGTATACCACATATATGCACAGCAAACTGATCATGTGTGAAACGGGCTTAAGCCATTAGGTACAGTGCTGGAGGGGCTGACGTACCCAGTGGAGGTTTTTGACATGTGATGCATCTCCTCAGGGGCAAAGAGCCTCAGGCATGCTGCATTCAGTAGCAATCAGGAGCACACTTAGGAAAGGACAGAAGCTTCTGAGTGTGTGTGTGTGTGTGTGTGTGTGTGTGTGTGTATGTGTGAGTGAGTGTGTGAGTGACTAGAACACAGATCTGGGAGCTTTCTTAGACTCAACAGAGGGAGTGAAGGCTTAAAGCCAGGCGTTAGATGGAAGGAACATCTAACTAAGGACATGAATAACTTAGTTTATTTGATCACTGACTCCTCTTTCTTGCACCATGATGTAAAACATATATATGTAGGCTATATACAGTGGTTATAAAAATTATACACTCTATTTTTAAAAGTGCAGTTTTTTTTAGATGTAAAGAATAAATGTATGGAAAAACATTTTTCACCTTTAATGTAATACTGAAACCAGCCACATTTATGTAACACAAAAACAAACCTGGATGCATAAGTGTCCAGATCCTTTTGTAGTGGGCCATAGTGTTCTGTTTGGAATTAACTAATCACATTTTAACTCTTACTGAAAAATAATGATAATCCTTTGGTTATCATAATGCTAATTAACCCTGAAAGAAAATCCTACAGAAACCATTGATTTTTAAAGTATCTTCTTGGTCGCATTTTATTGCTAAAGCCATGGGCCGCAAAGAGCTTACAAAGCATGTGGGATCTCATTGGGAAGAGGTACCAATCAGAAAACATAGGTACTGTTGTCTGGCCCCGCTCCGGGCCACACAACCAGTTTCCCCTCGGCCCTTATACAGCATAGAATGACGGCCCTGGGATGGGTTAGATCTGGACTACAGACACGAGTCACACATGGGCATTAACTCTGCCGTGCAAAGGCAAAAGACCGTAACTTCGTGTTTGGTCGAAAATTAGTTTTTTATATTTTTGGCACATTCAAGACCTGCTTTATCATGTGGATAAGTATTTTGAGTCAATTCTTTTGTTTTTTCGAGAAAATGATGGGTTGTCTTAACAGTAACTTCCAAAAGCCCATGAGAAACTAAGGCAGAACACCGTAACATAATTTACGGCTCTTTGGCTTTGTTTTGGAACGCTCATTTTGAGTTACGGTACTCTGCCTTTGTTTAGCCGCGCGTCAATATGAAGTTACTGTGCCGGTGTTCTATCAAATAATCCTACCTTTCAGATTGTACGGTGTTCTGCCTTTGTTTTACTCTCCATTAAAATTTCAATTACGATGTAGCGTGTGTACATTGTACAGCTGCCATCAGTCCCTGTAATTTCTGATGTCCTCAGAGCTTTCCTGCACAAATGCGGTCAGATCATGTAGTATAGTCTGAACCCGCTCCATCGACAAACGATAGGCTATCCATCGCGAATGATATATGCAGAGTTGACAGAAAAATGTTACACACGCTGTAGCAGGTGAATACAACAAAAAACTAAAGCCCCGCCTCACCCAGTTCGGTTCCCGGGCGCGTGCGTGCGTGTGTGCGCAAGCACGTGTGTGTGTGTGTGTGTGAGAGAGAGAGAGAGAGAGAGGCACGGGCGCGATCGAACAGTGGAAACATAAAAACATACTCCATAATTTTGTTTATACAGGACATCATTCAAACTGATGATTCAAAAATCATGCAAAGAGTTTGCTTATATTTGTGTACACACAATAAAACACAACATTGTGCATTGGTTTTAATTTCTGTTTATTTTTTAAGTTACACATTCTACATTGATTAAAAAAGAAAATCAAATGTGATTTTAATGGTAGTATTATTTTATACAGAAATAAATTATTTATAATTCAGATGAGAATAAAGTTAGTATTAATAATAGGTCATCTGCAAAATGACTGTGAGAATGAAGAAGGGACGGACACACACACACACGCACGCACACACACACACACACACACTTCAGTTTTAGAATCAAATTTTCAAAAAATCTTTAAATATTCCACATCTTTTATACTTTTAGTGGTGTTAATCAACTTTGTTTTATGAAATTCATGTTAATTAAAACCATTCATACTCTTCCAACTATTCTCACTACTTCAACTTCTTGTTGATACATGTGAAGCCATTTTTATCATGAGTCCAATAGGGTTAATATTGCTTACATTTTAAGTGTTATCATAACATTGTGCTATAAAATAGAAGTTAAGGTCTTTTGCCTTGGTATGACCGATTGTCATTTTGTGGGCAATGCTAAGGCAGAATACAGTAACTTCCGAAAAAGGGTCAAAGGTCAAATTTGTGTTCAAATTTTTTTTGTAGATCGGTTAATACAGGTATACACTACAAAATGTGAAAATTACACACTCTGGCGAGTTAAGGTCTTTTGCCTTTGTAGGGCAGAACTGGCCTCAAATCTCAGGCAAATAATAACCCATAACCAGCCCTAAATTGGGGTAGAACAAGTTTTAATTGTGGTACCAAATCTTAGCCTTCAGTAAACCATTTCAACACATCAGTCTTTAACCAGAAACCCCAAAACTGAGCCATAAAAAATGGCAACAAAAAATCTCAGCCATGAATCCATCCATAGGTAGTAAAACACATTCACACCAATAGACAATTTAGTGTCAAGAATTCACACATCTTTGGATTGTGAGGGAATCCAGATCTGAGGGAAAGACCTTCAGGCTCAGCTGGGAGTTGAACCTTCTTGCTGTGAGGTGACAGTGTTTCCCACTGAGCCACTGTGATGCCCTTAATCACAGCCATAATATACAGATACTTGAAGAATTGCATAACTTTATTTGTCCTACATATCCAAAAAATTCTCATTGAGAATAAATAGAGGGTTATATGGAAGTAAAATAATGTCAGATGTTTTAGAAACAAAAAAACTGATAACGCATTGCATTAACCCTGCTTGTATTGTAATAAATTGTATTTTTAGGGGTTGCATTTTTATGGGCTGAAATTCAACATGGTTGTATATTTAAGCTGTGAATATTTCAATTAAAAAATTTCAAACACGTTTTCATTATTAAAAATTTGATAACCTATATTCACCTTTCAGATTTCACTTACAAAATATTAATTCTGTTTAAAAATACAACCTATAATATTCGACAGGCAATTTTCCGTCCATTTTATTTCACTTTACAAATTCGCTTCCACAAATTCAGTAGCCTGGGAAAACCAAGACAACTTCCGGCAAATTTAGATTTGCTCTGAAAGTTAGTCTGGCAAAGAGCTCATTCAAGCCCATTTCCAGTCCGCAGAACTCGAGGCACCAATCAGAAACGTTGGGGCGGGCTTTACACGATGACGACAGCGCTGGAATTTTGAAGCCTACATTACAAAGATGGATGCCACCGTCGAACATCACTCGTTCGAATCAGCTATCGCGTCTGTTTTAAGCGATTTAAAAATTTCCTTTTCGTTATAACCCGAGCAAAGAACAACACAAAGCCTTTATGTCTAAAAAATATGTTATCGCTGTCTTACCGATTGGATTCGGCAAAAGTCTGATATACCAGTGTGGCGAGCAGGACGATCGAGCCGAGGGACGTGAGAGAACGGCGTGAGTGAGGCCAGTCTCGCATCTCTCACGGAGGAGCGGAAGCATAAAAGGAGGAGCGACGACGGTGAAGATCGAGAGAGGACAGGTCTGAATTTTATTTGATGTTTTGTTTTATTATGTGTGGCGGCAGTCGACCGTGAGGGACTTTGTATTTTGTTCGCCGGTTTCCGCCTCCTCCTTCCTATAACAACGAGCCCCGTTGGTCAATACGGGGAATGGGTGGGTCTTCGCCATAGACTGTCTAGAGCCCTCTGTGTACGTCATCTCCTTCATCGCTCTGATTGGTTTTAACGTCTATCCAATTGCGCCAAGAGGCATTTGAGGGACGTCCGTTGGTGACGCCCCTTTGGAAATTATTTGTCTATGGAGCTTTGCCAGACCCTAACTCAGTTTCAACTGAGAAGGGTCTGGTTTTAACCAGGCTACAAATTCAGTGGTTCAAATGCGACAGAAAATTCTACATTTGACATCCGGGAAAGGCAGGAATATCAGTAGATTGACGACTGATAATCTCCATAGCTGTTAGTCGATCTCACCAGCAGGAGGTGCAAGCGGCTGTTGATGAAGAAAACTATAGAGCAACGGATGAGAGAGTCATTCGTTCATAAAGACGTATTTTCAGACATGGAGCAAGCGGTAAGTATTTGTGAAGATCATCAGGGCCAGGATATGGGAAAGCTGATAAAGACACAAAAGCTGTGTTTACATTTAAGTAATCACAGTTAGTTTTGCACACGTAAGCATCTTTCTCTACTGAATTTATAATGTTATTCCTCGATGCTGATGTGCAGATAAAACGTTAAATTTGAGGTAGTAGACATATATTTCGCTCGTTGTTTAGTTATCTTAACTTCATATCACGTGCTGTGCTCCAGGGAGATTCCCTCAATACGTCATTTTTCAGGATTCCCAAGCGGTCAGGACACTTAACGCTTAGAGCTGCCGTCTGCAATTTAAAAAAAAAATCATATTCAGTGAAATCGACACTATAATCTGACAGAACAACATAAATAAATTTGTTTTAGGAAAAACCCGAGCTTCTAACTCCACCTGGAGTGTGTTATTTGTTTTGCATCGGGTCCAATCAGCGCAGGGGGGTGTGAGATCTGACTGTCAATCACAGTTCGTGCACACGCCACCCCTCACGCACGTTACAATCACTTGTATCTCGCTTTCAAAACACTAACAAATCAAGTAAGCTCATTTAGAGTATAAATGACGCTAGCAATTGCAATCTATCGGTAGATTAGCCAGGGCAGCATACCTCCAAATACTCCATGGTGTTGATGGATGCTGATGAGATGGGCGTGTTCACAGAAAATCTGGTGCACACGCACTGACAAGCACGAACTCTGTGGGAGGGTATTCGTTGATAGTAGGGGAGGAGCATGAGAGTTGTAAACATTAAAAATTTTGCCTAAATCCACTCAATCTGCCAGACTTGCCGACTGCAGCTTTAATGAACTAATACAGTGATATAAAAGAAATTTGGCATCATTTTACTTCCATAGAGTTAGTTCTAGTTAATGTTGATGTTTTAATTAAAATAGTTAATTTGAAGTCACAGAGGGTTCTGGTGAGTAGTGTTTGCGTGTTAGGCTCTTGACTCAATTCTTTTTCATAATTTATAATATTGTATTACTGAGAGCACTTGTGCATTAATAATGAAAGAGATTAATAATGAAAGAGATTGATGATTGCACTTGAGACATTCATGTGACTCCTCTTAAAACAGCTAAATTCACAAGCTTTTGTGTTGAAGCATTATAATGATTTATACAAAGGTTATATTAAACATATGTAGCATTTATAATAGAAATATTTTTGTGAAACAATAACATGAAAAGAGATTACCTCAAAGTTATGACATCTTTTATTCAAGAGACTTTCAATGGTTATTCAGATGTATGGACATTAACACTCATCATACAAACCTCAACAATGGTGACAATAAACAGTATTCAACATATGTATAACAATTTCAGATACAAATATCACCTCTGAATATTGCTAAACAAGCTATACTAACAATCTGCAAACATAAAAGCAGAAAGATAATTCATCTGCATAATTTATGCTTGTTGGGAGTCATGGATGAGTTTTGTACTATGCTGGTACCCATCATACATTGCAGCATGAAGCTTTTTTTTATGTCACCATTGTTGAGATTTAGAAGAATAATCTTGATGTTTATGTGTCTAAAAGATACAGAAGCTCAAAAATGATCTGATTGTTTAATTCTTTTGGATGTCATTTGGCAATTTCCCAGGGGTTGGTAGCACCAATTATAAACATAAAGTTAAAAGCATATCACTATTATAACTAATGAGGAGATTTGTGCTGATTTCATGATGTTATTGTTATCATCAACAAGGAGCTGACTGTGGCCTGTTGCACGAACGTCTCGGTTACGTATGTAACCCTCGTTCCCCGAGTAGGGAACGGAGACGTTCCGTCGGATGACGACGATTGGGGTTTCGCTTAGAAGCCTATCATCTTCGAGTATTACAAAACGAGCCAATGGCAAGAAAATGCCATGGGTCTGCGGAATTTGCATAGCGTAACTCCGCCCCGCGCTGGGGGTATATAAGGAAGTACGCTGGCATAACGCAGTCATGTTTTCCTGCTGAGGAGCCGAGACTGAACTCGGGCATTTCCAGCGGAACAGCGGAAGTGGCCATAAGACGGAACGTCTCCGTTCCCTACTCGGGGAACGAGGGTTACATATGTAACCGAGACATTCCCCATCGTTGTCACTCCGAATTCCGTCGGATGAAGACGATTGGGGTTACCAGTCTAATCCCGCCACCTTCACAGCTGTCTTCCAGTGCCCTGCGTAAATCTGAGATCCCTGCCGTGAAGCTTAGCACGGACGAAGGACTCCTATTTAGCACAGGAATACCAAGGTACACTGGGAAGCATATCTCAGTAGAAATATGCAACACACTGCCTGCCCGAAGGGAGGACTTACAGAATACACATATGACCCGGAGGGATGCATATGGAAGAACACTGGAGTGTCCAGCCCGCAGGGTGGAATCTTTCAACTCCAGGGGAGGCAAGGTGGCTTGCCGAGGGAAAGACACATGCTCAGAGAGTCTTACAGTGGAAATACACATGTGGGGGGTCGCCAGGGGGGAACCATGCACATGGGGCACCTGGCCAACACGAAAGCTGCCGGCGGCATAACTCTGGTGTTGACGTCAACAGTGCTGGAGGAACTCAGGGTTTCTTGGGGAAACTCACCTAAGGAAAATATCGCACTGATCCAGTCCGAGGAGTGGAGTGGCGAGCAAGCGAAGACACCTGAGCTGATCCTAGCACTGGCTAGTTGAAGCGAGTACATGGGAGGATACTGGCTCCACTCGGAGATTATAGAATCTTGCGAATGTGTTGGGTGTCGCCCAGCCTGCAGCTCTGCAGATGTCTGCCAGCGAGGCGCCATGCGCTAGAGCCCAAGAGGAGGCAACACTCCGAGTGGAGTGTGCCTTCACACCAAGGGGGCACGGTCGACCTTGCTGTTGGTAAGCCAAAGCAATGGCGTCCACTATCCAGTGAGACAGCCTTTGCTTTGAGAGAGCCTTTCCCTTCAGCTTCCCACCATAACAGACAAAGAGCTGGTCTGAGGTCCTGAAACACTGCGTCCTACCTACGTAAGCGCGGAGAGCGCGTACTGGGCAGAGCAGTGCCAAGGCTGGGTCTGCCTCCTCCGGGGGCAGCGCTTGCAGGTTCACTACCTGATCTCGAAAAGGAGTGGTAGGAACCTTGCTAAGTATCCAGGCCGGGGTCTCAGGATCACGTGAGAGTCAGCCGGCCCGAACTCCAGGCACGCTTCGTCTACTGAAAATGCCTGCAGGTCCCCTACCCTCTTCACAGAGGCCAGTGCAATCAGGAGCACTGTCTTCATTGACAGGAACTTAAGCTCCACTGATTGCAAAGGCTCAAAGGGAGCACTCTTCAGGGCAGTTAAAACCACTGAGAGGTCCCAAGAGGGTACGAGAGGAGAGCGAGGAGGATTCAGTCTCCTTGCGCCCCTCAGAAACCTGATGACCAGGTCGTGCTTCCCGATGGACTTACCATCAATAAGAGCATGATGGGCGGCAATGGCGGCCACATAAACTTTCAGAGTGGAGGGAGACAGCCTTCTCTCCAACCCATTTTGAAGGAACGAAAGCACAACACTGATAGGGCAAGTACAGGGGTCTTCTCGGTGAGAAGAGCACCAGGAGACGAAGAGGTTCCACTTCAACTCGTAGAGGTGTCGCGTGGACAACGCTCTCGAGGAAGTGATGGTAGCCACCACCGCTGGTGGTAGGGTACTCAAACCTGCCTCGTCCCGTCGAGAAGCCACACATGTAGGTTCCATAGATCGGGACGAGGGTGCCAAAGGGTGCCCCGTCTCTGAGAAAGGAGGTCCTCTCTCAGAGGGATAGGCCAGGGAGGGGCTGAAGCGAGGAGCATGAGGTCTGAAAACCAAGTCCGGGTGGGCCAATGGGGCGCAACCAGAAGGACCTGCTCGTCGTCCTCCCTGATCTTGCACAGGGACTGTGCGAGAAGGCTCACTGGGGAAAACGCATACTTGCGGAGGCCCCGCGGCCAGCTGTGCGCCAGTGCATCCGTGCCGAGCGTGCCCTCGGACAGGGAGTAAAACAGAGGGCAATGGGAAGAGTCGAGGGAGGCAAACAGATCTACCTGAGCGTCGCCGAACTGTTCCCAAATCAGCTGGACCGTCTGGGGATGGAGTCGCCATTCTCCAGAGAGTGGCTGAATCCGTGAGAGCTCGTCGGCTGCACGGTTCAGGTCTCCGGGAATGTGGATAGCACGAAGCGACCTCAGATGCTTCTGACTCCATAAGAGGAGGTGGCGAGCGAGTTGTGACATACGGCGAGAGCGTAGACCACCCTGATGGTTGATGTACGCTACGGTCGCAGTATTGTCCGTACGGACCAGTACATGTTGGTCCTTGAGCATGGCTCGAAAGCGAAGCAGAGCCAAATGTACTGCCAACAACTCGAGGCAATTGACATGCCATAGGCGCTGGGGTCCTGTCCAAGAGCCCGCGGCAGCATGTCCATTGCACATGGCCCCCCAACCCGTGGCTGAGGCATCCGTTGACACAACAACATGCCTGGAAACTTGAACTAGGGGCACTCCGGCCCGTAGAAAGTTGAGGTCTGACCACGGGGAGAGGGTTTGACGGCAGGTCGGGGTAACTGGTACCCGGAGCGTGCCAGAGTGCCATGCCCACCTCGGGACTCGGTCGCGGAGCCAGTGCTGAATCGGTCTCATATGAAGCAAACCCAGCGGAGTGGCGGCCGCTGCGGATGCCATATGCCCCAGGAGCCTCTGAAATAACTTCAGTGGAACCGCATTCTTGCTCTGGACTTGGCGCAGGCAAGTCAGCAGTGACTGCGCGCGCTCGCTCGTAAGCTGCACGGACATGGCGACCGAGTCTATTTCCATACCGAGAAAAGAGATCCTCTGCACGGGGCAGAGTTTGCTCTTCTCCCAGTTGACCCGAAGGCCCAGACGAGCTAGGTGCTGGAGCACTAGGTCTCTGTGTTTGCAAACCTGGTCTCGAGAGTGAGCTAGGATAAGCCAGTCGTCGAGATAATTCAGGATGCGAACCCTGTGTAACCGGAGTGGCACAAGGGCTGCCTCGACGACCTTCGTAAAGACGCGAGGAGACAGAGCTAGCCCGAAAGGGAGAACCGCGTACTGGTATGCCTGCCCCTCGAAAGCAAACCGAAGAAACGGTCTGTGTCGAGGAAGAATGGAGACATGAAAGTAGGCGTCCTTCAGGTCGATCGCTGCAAACCAATCCTGTGGCCGAATGCATTCGAAAATGCGTTTGGCGGTGAGCATCTTGAACGGAAGCCTGTGAAGGGATCGGTTCAGTACTCGCAGGTCCAGGATTGGCCGTAACCCACCGGATTTCTTGGGTACAATGAAGTAGGGGCTGTAGAAGCCGGACCTCATTTCGGCTGGAGGGACAATCTCGATCGCACCTTTCGCCAGTAAGGTAGCGACTTCCACTCGCATGACAGGGGCATTGCCACCGACCATAGTGAAGCGGACTCCCCGAAACCGGGGAGGAGATCGCGCGAACTGAATCGCGTAGCCGAGCCTGATGGTCCTGGCGACCCAGCGGGACAGCTGGGGGAGCCGAAGCCACGCGCCCAGGAACTGCACCAGCGGGGTCATGGGGACCACAGACGTACCCTCGGTGGGGCAGCGAAGCGGGATGACTGACTCGGACTGGGGAGGCATAGCGTCCCCGTGTGGGAGTACAGTCATCGACCGCGTCCTGACAGAGGAGACCAGGGAAGGGCGTGCGTTCCACTGGGGTCTGCTCTGACAGGGGTCTGGCGACAGAGGGGGACGAGAGTGGTGAGGCTCGTGAGCGGCACACACAGTCGTGCGCGCCCTCTGGGGGCTCAGAGATGGGGGTGTCAGTTCTGTCTTTAACCACATTAGGGTGCCGCTGACCGGCTGGCCAGCGGCGGGAGAACAAAAGATTCTCCCCTGGCCCTCCACCAGGGGAAGGAGTGGCCCTGCTACCACCTCCTCTACAAAACTGCAACCCATCTCTGAGCTGTCCGCATCAGGTACGCCGCTTGGCCTGGCGTTTAGCGGGCTGCGGAGCCTGAGCCGAGTGGGACGCCGATCTGCGCCGTCCTCCACGGCGCGGCCCGGGTGGAGGCTGCTGCGGGGGCCGAGCGGGAGGGGAGGGCGAAGTCCTCGACTGCACCGCCGAATAGGCCATCCTGGGATATGGGCGAGTTGAGGAGACGAGCCCGCTCAGCCTCGCGCATATCGGCCAGGTTTAGCCACAGGTGTCGTTCCTGGACCACAGCTGTGGACATCACCTGGCCAAGGGAGCGTGCGGTCACTTTCGTCGCTCGGAGAGCGAGGTCAGTGGCGGCACGCAGCTCATCGAAGAGCCCTTGGTCAGCTCTACCCTCATGCATGTCCCTGAGCATCCTGGCTTGATAGACCTGCAGGATGGCCATGGCATGCAAGGAGGCGGCGGCCTGGCCCGCAGCTCTGTAAGACTTCGCCACCAGGGTAGACGAAAATCTACAGGCTTTGGACGGGTGCTTTGGGTCACCACGCCAAGTCGAAGCACTCTGAGGGCAAAGCTGCATCGCTACAGAGCGCTTGACTGGGGGAACCCCAGTGTACCCATGAGCCGCGGCCTCATCGAGGGCAGAGAAGGCGGAGGAGGCCGCCGAACGATCACGGGAAGACAACGGGGCCTTCCAGGATCTCGTGACCTCCTCATGCACCTCCGGGAAGAAAGGAACCGGGGGGATGCGCTGACGAGAGTCAGCGCGTGCAGCCCCGAGGAACCAATCATCGAGCCGCGAGCGCTCAGGGCAGGGTGGAGGTTTCCACGCAAGCCCGATGCTCGTGGCCGCCCGGGCAAGCATAGCTGTCAACTCTGGGTCGGTCTCGGAAAAAGCTGGAACGCCAGAGGGCGGCAGCCCAACCGAGTCTTCATCCCCAGAGGAACCCAGCTCACCTTGTGATGCGGCGATCGACATCGCATCATCCTCTGGAGCTCCAAGTGGTGCACGAGGCGCGTCACTTTTTGAAGACGGCCCCGCGGCAGCACTCGAGCTCGCGGGTTGCTGAGGAACAGAGGGGGGTGTGGCCCGAGGAAGCATCGTCGGGGCAGTATTCCACACCGTCACCCTCAGATCACCCTGGCCACCAGCCAAAGTGTCACCTCTCGTGGAGGGGACAGATTGGGGTGTGGCAGAGGGGACTCTACCTCCACTGAGGTCACGGAGTCTCGATCTCAACTCAGCGATGGTCATGTTCCCACAGTGAGAACATGACTCATCCATGAAAGCTGCCTTAGCGTGCTGTAAGCCCAAACACACCAGGCAGCTTCCATGCCCATCAGAAGATGGAACGGAACGACCGCACCCAGAAATACACGGGCGAGACATCTTTAAAAAGACGTGCCACGTGCAAGCTCTTTTATGAGAGGACGCTCAGCAGCCTGCGCTGAAGCGGCCAGGGAGAAACACACACACTGAATGCAGACCACTGCACAGATCAGCAGGCAGGAATGTGAAACTCACTGGAAATCGCCTTTACACCAACACAGACTGGAGAGCTGCTCGTCTCGAAGAATACTCGATGACACTCAGAGAATTCAGGCTGCAGGAGTGAAGAGGATCTCTTGGCTCCGAAGCAAAAACATGACTGCGTTATGCCAGCGTACTTCCTTATATACCCCCAGCGCGGGGCGGAGTTACGCTATGCAAATTCCGCAGACCCATGGCATTTTCTTGCCATTGGCTCGTTTTGTAATACTCGAAGATGATAGGCTTCTAAGCGAAACCCCAATCGTCGTCATCCGACGGAACTCGGAGTGACAACGATGGGGAACCCGGATTCAGTTGCTACCCAGGTAAGTTTGACATTATTTTGAGCAAACTCTTTTTTTTTCGGGCTGGATTGGTTTTAAGCGGGTTTCATTCCCATGGTAACTTGCGCTACATGGCTAACCTGTTTAGTAATAAGTGAAGCTGGTAATGCTTTTTGAGTTGTTTAATCATCCTCTGCTGAGATCTTGAGAGATTGAATTGTTGTTCGACTTCATGCGGAGCTGCACAGATCAATTGACGAGAGTAAATAAAAAAAGTCGGGGGCGGAATTGAAAATGGAGCAATCAAGTCAGACTCTTTCTGTGTAGTGACCCTTGCCCAATGTCTGCGTACCTTATCGCAGATGAAGTGGATTAGATGCAATATTTGTAAAATACACGTACATTTTCATGAAGCAACAGAAACACTTTTCATGTACTGCTTAGTACAATAAAGTTCAACATAAGCCTATACTATTTAAATACCAATAAAGTGGGTCTATATATTTTTATCAGTTTTATTTCGATAAACATGAAGCAATATAAAATTATTTTTACATGAAAAAGTTATAAACACTAGGATTTGTGAGCATTAGCAGAACTGACGGTGTTCGAATAAACACGAAACACACGTGATCGTTGTCATGCGGTGAATCCGGCCAATCGTGGATCAGCTGTGTCATCATCATCAGAGCTCCTGCAGCCGCTCTGGAGAATCTGCGCCGGCTGAATCGTCCGGCTGCTCTCGAATCGCTCTCACGGTACTTTGATGCATACGTTACAGTATTGTGAGGTCGGAGCTGTCTCAAGTCACACAAAATCTCTAACCGGCATGCACTGCATAAAGTCAGACTTCAAGTTAGATCGGTTTTCGCAGCGCTGCATGAAGTCGAACATATTTTGTTGTTTGTTTGTTTTACCTAAAAACATTCTTACCTAAAAACATCCAAAAAATTCTTATCCATAGTATCTGTTTCTTATTGCTGTGATTAAGGGCATCACAGTGGCTCAGTGGGAAACACTGCAACAAGAAGGTCCCTGGTTCAACTCCCAGCTGAGCCTGGAGGTCTTTCCCTCAGATCTGGATTCCCTCACAATCCAAAGATGGAATTGCAGACACTAAATTGTCTATTGGTTTGAATGTGTGTTTTACTACCAATGGATGGATCCATGGAGTATTTTGATGGCATTTTTGTGGCTTAGCTTTGGGGTTTCTGGTTAAAAACTGATGTGTTGATATGGTTTACTGAAGGCTAAGATTTGGTACCACAATTAAAATTTCTGGCCTAGTTCTGGCCTGGTAATGGGTTATTTGCCTGAGATTTGAGGCCAATTATTGCCCTTGTGTGGCTCATGTCTGTAGTCCAGATCTAACCCATCCCAGGGCCATCATACTATAGTTATGATTCCAGTCTGTGTTCCCCTGTCTTGTCCCATGTTTAGCAGTTCCCCGTTATGTTTAAAGTCTATAAGTCTCCCCAGGTGTCTCTGATTGACCACATCCCCTTGTTTAGCTTGTTTGCCTGTGTATTTAAGCCCTGTGTCTAGTTCAGACCCACGTACTGTACATGGTTATTTTGAAAAACTGAGACATTTCCCTTTGTTTGTGGCCGTCGTTGAATTCTCCCAAACTGAGAATTCGCCTCTGAAACCGATTCTTTCTAAAAACTCCGGCCAGAGTGGAGATTTTGGAAAACTTAGTTTGCACGTTTGCATGTAAACTGAGAAAAGGCAGCCGATGTAACTATGCGACAGAAGAGAACTTGCACCTGCGTCAAAAGTGCGACCTATGTTTGGCTTTGGTGATCATGGATGCATTCAGAGTAGCAGTCACATTTATGTTGGTGCAAACCCTTTTTGTCTGTTTGCATTTGCAAATACAGCTGCTCTATTATGTCGAGGAGCTGTTGTTGCTATTTTGGGGATTCTGATTGGCTAACGTGGGCTTGAGCTTCTCGTTACACTGTCACCTACAGGTTTGGCATGCTCTTGACAGCACGGGTTTGTGTAAACAAATACTTTTCTGAAAACTGACAGGTTTGCACAATTTTTATTTTTGAAAACAGAGAGAATAAAATGTCCGTTTATGAAGGCCATAATCAACAAGTTGAGACAAAGGGGCACGACAATAACATTCCAAAGAACAGGGCATCTGTCCAAAATTGATGTAATTCACTAAACCCTTTTTAATTTACCACAAAAAAGCTGCATCTTGTACATTAAAAAACTGGTTTAAAAACACTAAAATAGCACTGCACAATAACAGCAGGTCATCATCCAAAATATGGCACTCTGAATCGGCCCAGAAGAACTGCACTATGCAAATTGCATTCAGCACAGACTTTGTGGAAATGTTTATGCCATTGCCTGATCTGGACAATTATTTTAGTCAATCTAGTAAACTGTCTCACTGTAGCAAAGATAAGGTAAATTCACTGGTACATAAAGTATTACTATGGTGAATATGATGTGGGGAAAGTAAGAGAGCAACTGTGGAAGCAACCAAAGTTTACACTGCAAGTTTTTGTTGTTACTGTATGCCCCTGAAAGTAATTTTTTTTCAGGAGTACTAGCAGTAGATTCTAGCCTGACTTCGTCATACTCATAGTCTATTCAGAATGTGAGTCTGATACTGCTCCATTGGGCTTTGATTATGAGGCGTGTCTTAACCGAACTAGGAAAAAAAAACTCTGCACTCAATTGGATAGACCTACAACCAATCAGTCCCTCCAGGATTTCGCGGGCCTTTTTTGTGATTGTTGCGGCCTAAAATGCCTGATGTTGCGCCCGCTTTTCTAAAAAGTTGCAATGAAAGTTGCGATGTTCTTCTGCATTTGTTTTTATAGGTTAAAACGGCAAAGGTAGATAGATTTTTACTTAAAGTGCTCATATGATGCTTTTTGGCTTTTTCCCTTTCCTTTATTGTGTTATATATCTTTTTTGTGCATGTTATAGGTTTACTAAGTGAAAAAAGCCCAAAGTCCACCCAAAAGGGACTTATTATGTCTAACAGAAAACACTGTTCACCATCTCCTCTATTGTAGTCCAGAATTTACTTCAGAGACAAAATTGCTCACTTTGTAACACACGTTAATGAGAACAAACCCACTAACTAACCTTTAGTAACCTTATAAAAAGGCAAAACAAACGATTTAAGACACAGCAAAATCTAACAAACTAAGCTTTTTTTTTTAAACAAGATCTGCACCTGCAAAATGTGTAAATGTGCAGAACCTCACAAACATTAAGTAGCATGTTGAAAGATGCCAATGCTAATAAAGTGCAAAATACAGTTTTCTTAGGAATAGCCACAAAAGTTAAATGGTGGAAAAATCTAAAGTTTAATAATGTATTTTTATATAATATAAGATAATATAATATTATAAAATATAATATAGCCGAATATCCAATAAAGCTGTTCTCATTTAAATATAAAACAAAAGAGAAGCAGATAAGTCCGTGGAAACATCACTGCTCATTCCCGTCTGTCAGCAGCCGTGCTGCTGCTCCTCTCAGCCGTTCACTGAACAGGGACGTAGAGAGAGGTGTGACGGCAAGGAGAAAGCAAACCTTGCGCTTGCAGGATTGTGCTGGCAACATTTGGTTACTGAGGTTTGTCCAAAAAGTCGCTAGATTTCTCTCTAGTCGCTTTTGTTTTTTAAATGTCACTAAAGGGGTCTGCAAAGTCGCTAAAAATAGCGACAAAAGCGCTAAGTTGGCAACACTGGCTTTTTCTGTTATTTTTGTAGGTAGCCTAAATGTGAGACGTTGGCAGCCCACATCTGCTGCGTCTTCTGAACAAAACAAGTGAGTTTGCTGACCTATGACAACCTTTTGCAGGAGGCCGCGGCGCGATGATTGGTCAAAGTTGCAGAAAAGTTGCAGTGATTTTTCAAAATTGCAAGGCGCACTGAATTCACGTGGATTTGTTGAAGTTGCGTTAATAGTTGCGATCGCGACATCGCAAAATCCTGGAGGGACTGACCAATCAGAGCAACGCAGTAAGTG
Organism: Semotilus atromaculatus; assembly: GCA_031834385.1. NCBI lineage: Eukaryota > Metazoa > Chordata > Actinopteri > Cypriniformes > Leuciscidae > Semotilus > Semotilus atromaculatus. The sequence continues at coordinate 31,275,823 of JAULUF010000010.1, read as the reverse complement.
ACGTATGTGGAGCAACTCATAGTTGTATCGAATCCTGTAGGAAGGACGGCAAACACATCTTGACGATCGACAAATGCCTTGATTGCAGTTCTCTGTTCGTCTTTTAAAATTAATGCGCTGTCGATTTCTTCTACAACAGCGGATAGCGGAATCTATACATCTCAATCCTCTGCTGCAGTCATCTTTGTTGTAAACCAGTTCAAACCAAGCGCTCTTTGATGACGTGATGATTACGTAACTGCAGATCATCTGTGCATCATCGTATAAAGCCCGCCCTGGCAATTTGATTGGCCCGAACATTTCTGAACTGATCATAATTACTCCTCAATGGATCGAGTCCAGACCGAACTTCCCGACCAAAAAATGTTGTGGGCGGGGTTCGGGCTGGCATCCAGGCTAAGTAGATTCAGGAGTACTGTCACAAACTAACTACATAACCATTTTTTCACGAGTTCGCACTTACATATAATCATCAGATATTATAGAATATGCATATTTGGCGTGTGGACCGAGGGGAGGGATCCGAGCTCAGAATTTGGCCTGAACCCAGAGTGTGTATATATATATATATATATATATATATATGCCTCCTCTCGTGCTGATTGGGTAGATTGTCCTCCAGAACTTTGTTACCATATCATATACTTGTATGATAGCAGTGCCCATCGCACAGATGCCAGTGCTCTGAAGGTTTTTAAATTTTTTTCATTGATATTTAATAATTCTTTTATGGATGTTAATGAATCAAAATGAAAATTTGTGATGATCAAAATAAAATAAAACAAAAAAAGTTTTTTAAAAACAAAAATAAGTAAAAATAAAAATAAGTAAAATGAGCCCAGCATCAGGTCAATATAAGAGGACATTATGGACAGATATTCAACATCAAATGTGTAACCCAAGTAGGCCAACATGTGTTCTGTCCAATATTTGGTTTGTGTGCAAGTCATCATAATATGGCTAGTCCCTTAAGTTATAATAGAAATCATTTTAATTTTCATCCCATTTCTCCATCTCAGGTTTGTAAAGCTCTGTTATCACTTGATTGTAAAAAGTCTGCTGGGCCTGATCAAATAGAGCCTTATTTTTTAAAAATATCTGCAAACCTGATAGCAAGACCTATTGCTTCTGTTTTTAATTTAAGTTTAAGTAGTGGTCTGATACCAAGTTCCTGGAAATCAGCAGAAATTCGTCCATTACTGAAAGGTGGAGATTGCACTCTGTTGGATAATTATCGCCCTATTTCTCGATTATCTGTTATAGCAAAAGTGTTTGAATCCTTGGTAAATGAACAGTTAAAGCACTATCTGTCAGCTAATAATATTTTAAGTCAAACTCAGTCAGGTTTTAGACAGGGACATAGTATTATAACTGCCGCAATGTCAGTGTCACGTTTTGATGTGTTCTGTTTAGTTTTGTGATCTCGTTTCCCCCTGTCTATTGTGTTTTTGGTTTAGTCCTGTTAGTTTTCCCGCTTCTCGTTTGTGTTCAGTTTCATCACCTGTGTTTAGTTAATTATCTTGTTAGCCTCAGTTCTTTTAAGCCCTATGTTTTCCCTCAGTGTTTGTTGGTCGTCGTCAATGTATGGTTGTGTAATTTGAGTTCCCTGAAGTCCTGGCATTTGTTATTTTGGTTCCTGTATGTTTAAAGAAATCTACTTTGTAAATAAATCAACTATATTGAAGCTCCATTCGTCCTCGTCTTCAGCTACCTGCACACAAACCTGACAGAACGACCAACCATTAAAAAGGAAAAAGAAAAGAAAAGGAAAACGAAGATGGGCCGTAGGAGGAAGAAGAAAGAGGTGAAACCCTTCAACATACCCATCCTTTTCCAAGAGGAACGCTCCCTGGAAGAGTATGCAGGACTTTATATGGGCCTATATGATGATGTGAGATGGGATGAGGAGGAATTGACGCAAAGTTTCTGGGGTGGATTAAAGGACCCGCTTGCCCAGCTGATTCTGGTGAAAGATCTCAATCTGTCATTTCTGGAGTTCGTTGATCACACGCTATGGGTGTGTGGATCGAACTACGTGGTAGAGGATCTTCCCCTTCAGCCTATTTCAAGTCCGGTCTATCCTGAACCCGTTGTCAATCTGCCAGAACCAGAACCCATAGTCTGCCCATCCGAAGCTGAGTCCGTCACATGTCCGCCAGTGACTGAACACGCAGCACGTGAGTACATCCAAGAAGACACTGCGCTGATGGTGATGTCTGCAGCGATTCTGTGTGTGTGGGCTACACACGCATCAGTTCCAGCCCATGAACCCAGCCCAGCCGAGCCCTCAACGCTGGTTCCGTCCAACCACGTCCAGCCAGAGCTTCACGTCAGCCACGTCCAGCCAGAGCTTCACGTCAGCCACGTCCAGCCAGAGCTTCACGTCAGCCACGTCCAGCCAGAGCTTCACGTCAGCCACGTCCAGCCGGAGCTTCACGTCAGCCACGTCCAGCCGGAGCTTCACGTCAGCCACGTCCAGCCGGAGCTTCACGTCAGCCACGTCCAGCCGGAGCTTCACGTCAGCCACGTCCAGGCAGAACTTCTTTCGACGCTGGTCCCGTCCAACCTAGAGCTTCCTTCGCCACTGGTCCCGTCCAGCCCAAAGCTTCCTTCGCCGCTGGTCCCGTCCAGCCCAGAGTTTCCTTCACCGCTGGTTCCGTCCAGCACAGATCCTGCGCCAGAGCCCGCTGATCCTGCGCCAGAGCCCGCTGATCCTGCGCCAGAGCCCGCTGATCCTGCGCCAGAGCCCGCTGATCCTGCGCCAGAGCCCGCTGATCCTGCGCCAGAGCCCGCTGATCCTGCGCCAGAGCCCACTGATCCTGCGCCAGAGCCCGCTGACGTCAAGTCTGTCCCTGTCCCTGAGCCTGTGTCGATCCCGGAGATTGTGTTTGTCCCTGAGCCGGAATCTATGTTTGTTTCTGTATTTGTTTCTGTTCTTATGACTGTGTCTGTGTTAATGTCTGTCCCTGAGCCAGTGTCTGTCCCTGTCCCTGTCCCGGAGCCTGTCCTTGACCCGGAGTCGGTGTCGGTCCCAGAGCCTGAGCCTGTGTCTATCCCTGAGTCTGAACCGAGGTCTACACCGCCCTGGCCGCCCGAGGGGTCTGCACCGCCCTGGCCACCCGAAGGGTCTTCACCGCCCTGGCCACCTGAAAGGCCTGATCCGCCCTGGCCGCCCGAGGGGTCTGCTCCGCCCTGGCCACCCGAAGGGTCTTCACCGCCCTGGCCACCTGAAAGGCCTGATCCGCCCTGGCCGCCCGAGGGGTCTGCTCCGCCCTGGCCACCCGAAGGGTCTTCACCGCCCTGGCCACCTGAAAGGCCTGATCCGCCCTGGCCGCCCGAGGGGTCTGCTCCGCCCTGGCCACCCGAAGGGTCTTCACCACCCTGGCCACCTGAAAGGTCTGATCCGCCCAGGCCGCCCGAAGGGTCCTCACCGCCATGGCCACCCGAAGGGTCCTCACCGCCATGGCCGCCCGAAGGGTCACCACCGCCCTGGACGCCCGAGGGTCCGACAGCTCCGCCGTGGCCACGCCCACGTCCTGTTCCGCCCTGGTCACGCCCACGTCCTGCTCCACCCTGGTCACGCCCACGTCCTGTTCCGTCCTGGTCACGCCCTCGTCCTGCTCCGCCCTGGTCACGCCCACGTCCTGCTCCGCCCTCGTCCTGCTCCGCCCTGGTCACGCCCACGTCCTGCTCCGCCCTGGTCACGCCCACGTCCTGCTCCGCCCTGGTCACGCCCACGTCCTGCTCCGCCCTGGTCACGCCCACGTCCTGCTCCGCCCTGGTCCCCTGACCAGCCTGCTCCGCCTGGACCGTCCTGGAGTCCAGGATGCCCACCCTCCCACCCCTTTGGATGTTATACGGCGCGAGGACGCGCCTTCGGGGAGGGGGGAGGTACTGTCACGTTTTGATGTGTTCTGTTTAGTTTTGTGATCTCGTTTCCCCCTGTCTATTGTGTTTTTGGTTTAGTCCTGTTAGTTTTCCCGCTTCTCGTTTGTGTTCAGTTTCATCACCTGTGTTTAGTTAATTATCTTGTTAGCCTCAGTTCTTTTAAGCCCTATGTTTTCCCTCAGTGTTTGTTGGTCGTCGTCAATGTATGGTTGTGTAATTTGAGTTCCCTGAAGTCCTGGCATTTGTTATTTTGGTTCCTGTATGTTTAAAGAAATCTACTTTGTAAATAAATCAACTATATTGAAGCTCCATTCGTCCTCGTCTTCAGCTACCTGCACACAAACCTGACAGTCAGTCAATAACGACATCATTACTGGATTGGATAATAAAAAATCATGTGTTGCACTTTTTATTGATTTATCCAAAGCATTTGATTCTGTAGATCATGCTCTACTATTGCAGAGGCTTAAATGTGTAGGTTTTAGTAGTATAGTTTTAAAGTGGTTTTCAAATTATCTGACTGGAAGAATTCAACGTGTGTCCATAGATAATTATATTTCAGACCCATTAATAGTGAAGACAGGTGTTCCTCAAGGATCAATCTTGGGACCAATTTTATTTTTCATCTATATAAACGAATTGGGCGTAGGATTAGAGACAGTAAAAGTACACTTTTATGCAGATGATACTATTATCTATTCAATCGCTTCATCTATAAAAGTGGCAATGGACTCTTTACAGAATGCTTTTAATTCATTTCAGATTACTCTTGATAATTTAAAATTAGTAACGAATACTAAAAAAACAAAATATATGATTTTTACCCGCTCCAGATTATCATTAAATAGTTTTATGATTAAAACTGTTGATGGTACTCTGCTTGAGAGGGTTGCATCCTATAAATATCTTGGAATCTGGCTGGATGATACATTTACTTTTGATACTCATATTGATAATCTTTTAAAGAAATTGAGACCAAGATTAGGGTTTTATTTTCGCTTGAAAAAATGTTTTTCCTTTGTTGCTCGAAAACGATTAGTGGAAAGTACCTTTTTGTCAGTATTGGACTATGGTGATATAATATATATGCATGCGCCTTTAAATACTCAGAAAAAATTGGATGCTGTTTATCATGCTGCTTTACGATTTGTGACTGGTTCAAGTGTGCGTACACATCACTGTAACTTATATAAATTGACAAATTGGACTTCACTGAACTTGAAGAGGAAACATCATATGTTAATCTTTATTTTAAAAGCTTTACTGGGTAAATTACCATTGTATATATCTAGCTCACTGACTTACTGTACTAGTATTTATAATACTAGATCAACAGTCAAACTTTTACTTAAGATTCCAAATTTCCATACAGAGTTAGGTAGATCAGCCTTTTCTAATTACGCTCCTTATGTATGGAATGAACTTCAGGGTATATCATGTATGAAATATTTACCATCCTTAGCTTCATTTAAAACCCTTTTAAAGTCTGTTTTCATAGAACGGTGTAAATGTTTTAACAGTTGATTAGGATTAATATTGCTTCTCAGATATGGGTTCTCTTGTTTTGTAGTTATGTTGTGTCATATTACTTTGTATTCTTGTTTGTGCTTCCTATCTTGACCAGGACTCCCTGGTAGAAGAGATATTGTATCTCAATGGGACCTTCCTGGTAAAATAAAATAAAATAAAATAATAAATAAAGTCTGCTGTTTTACCTTCACTAAATATTCCAGATCTGAGGTGTTCACACATGGATGTTGCTCGAGGAATTCCAGTTTTTCCACTAGGATGGCCAGTTTCTTTGACATCTCGTGAGGCTGTTCCAACTCTTTAAACACAGTTGCTCCAATAATCAAGTACAGCACCACCAGCAGGAAGACGGTCAGCACTGTTTTCCAGCGCATGACGGTTACACGTGGCTCAAAGTCTTCAGAAGACTTCAGCAGCACTGGCTGAGCCGAAAATGAGAGACGAGGTCTGGAGTTATGAGCAGCTGTTTTAGGATCAAGGAGGTCAGGAGCAGCCACTAAAAGAAAGAAAGAAAGAAAGAAAGAAAGAAAGAAAGAGCATGAGAAAAGCTAATGACTGTGAATTGAAGAACATATTCTGAAGATCGTTTTGCTCTCCAGATTATACACACAATCACATCAGTAGCCCAGTGGTTTACTGATTAGCAGGATTTGTGTCCTTTCAAGTGCTCTTGTTTCAGTCTTTTAAATGAGCACAGAACAGAATGAAGATGGAATGTCAAATCGAATGAATGTGTTTACTAAGTTACATAAATTATAGTGTGGAACGTGTTTAAATAATCTCAAACTTTACTTTTATGCTTTTACCATTACCTAAAGCAACATATGACACAATGCAACATACGAGTACCCAAAAGTTTATGCTACTTTTATTATTTACATAATATATTATAATTTACATAATACATTGCATAATCCATGTTTTCATTGTTATACAGTAGTGGGTGCTGTTATACATTTTCTGAAATAGGACATCCAAAAACAAGCTAAGAAGAAGCAGAAGAAACTAGCAATAGAATATTGCTTACGCACATGCACATGATCATCAAACATTCAACAGCATATCATCTAAACTTTATGCTAACTTTACAGAATGAAATGGTAAACCAAGGAAGAGGTATAAGACAAGCTTTAGGGGTGTTGATGGACTAAATCTATGTTTTTGATCATTGTTTTGAATATCCGGATGTAGTCATTAGCAAAAACTTGATTTTCTCTGCCTTTTGTTCCTGAAAATGATTTTTTTAAAATGCTAGCGACAAATCTTTGCTGGCATTTTTTTTTATAAACGCTGGCAGGGAAAGTTTATGCTACAGGTTTATAAATTTTTTTTGTTTTTGTTTACTAGAATAGGTTTGGGTCTACTTGAATATGTCTACATGATTTAATGTTCAAATAATGTTCAGTATTTGTCACAGTTGAAAGCACCTGTTTTTACACTCTGTCTGAACACTGATTTAGTTTTGGTTTCTTTAAAACTGTCTTCTGAAAAGCCCAGTCAGCTTTGATTGGTCAGCTGGCTAAGTCTGTGGTGATTAGTTTACCTCTTAGAACGTGACAGAATTATTACACCCCTGGCCACAACTGGCACATTAATTGCTGTAAACAGAGAGTCTCTCTCTCCTTTCCCATAAACCGCAACATGGTGTCTGAAGGGTAAAGTTGTTTAGCACTGGCACTGATCTCCTTTACTAGTGTTCTCTAACCGTTAGTGGTTTATGAATAAAACTAATCTGTGGAGAACATTTCTCAGATTGGCTTGGGCTTCATTAAAGTTTTGAAAACTTAAAGTCCCATTTACTATGGAAGATATAAATATTTCTTGTTCTGTCTGAACTGACTTTTACATTTTCTTGCAGGCACTCAGCCACTTTACCTCTACCACTCTGCTCACTCTCACCCACATTTTCAACGTTGACAGTTGAGCTAGAAAAAGAAAGATGGCGTCTGAAAGTTGTGGTTGCTGGTCAGTTTGTGTGTAAATGTAAGTTTTTGACCAACGGTTTCCACTTCTTATGTAATTTCTAGTGAGAAATTATTACTGTAGTAATTCAATATTTGAATTTGAGAAAGCTCTCTCTATTTTCCTGTAGATCATTAAACTGTTACACTGCCTCAGATGTCTGTACAAAATCAGATTTGTGAAGTACCTTTGTGCGCAAACACTGCCTGCTAAGCCATTGCATGATAAGGCAGCGAGGCAACAAGTCCGCTGCCAAAGCTTTCAGATGCAGCCCATTATACTCACTTTGTCTGGTCTCGTCATTGTTTACCAAAGAATGTTAAGACTCTTGTATTGATCTTATCTGTTGGATATACTTACATGGACATCTCCATCGTCTGTTCGCAATCATCTGTTCTTCATTGCCTGTCTGCTCCTTTGTTGATCTGCTGTGTTTACTCCCTGGTCAAGTTGTATGCTTTCCTTGTTTTATCTATCCATATGCTTACCTGCATTACCTGTCATTCCACAAACCTTTAAATAAAACCCTACTGGTGATCTTCTGTCTTTGCCTCTGAATGACAAAAGATCAGACTAATCACATTGAATTCAGCGGGAATGAATTTCTTCATTCCAGAAGTTAGCTTCATCAGCCTCACCCAGGACAATTTTTCCCTCAAGGAACACATTTTCTTGTGAATTATTACTAATGGCAAATGTAGTGATTTATCAGGATGATATACTCATTAGTTTCTTCAATAACAAACCCTTACGATTACTGTTGTCTGCAATTGGACCACAAGGGATACTCTGCAAGTTTCTGGTTCTGGCCCTTTAACATAATGGGAGAAGTGAAAGGAGGACCTCAGCTGCACAGATGCAGTTTCTCTAGTGCCTCCACTGTTCCCTGTGGTTATCCCAGAACCTCCAGAGTCCACTCCAGATTTTCTTTCCGCTGACCCCTCTAGGTCCTCATACTCCAGTCTGGACAAAACACTGACCCCAGCACAGAGGACAAGGCAGAAAAAGGAAGAAGTCTGCCTCTGAACACTCAGAGCTATCGAGTCTGGTGGGCTCACAGCTCCCAGTCCAGTAGTCCCAGAGCTCCCAAGTATGACATTCCCAGAGTTCCCATGACCGGCGGTCTCAGAGCTCACAAGTCCAGTGGTCCAGGTAGTCCCAGATAATCTAGTCTGGGTGGTCCAGAGTCCTGTGATCCATGTCACAGCCATGGAGGCCACTCCTTACTCAGCTTTCTCTCATTCGTTTTGGCCAAAGAGTTCGTTCCTTTCTCCTTCATCTTAGCTATGGAGGCCATATTTCGCTCCCTCATCTCGGCCGTTCAATGCTTATTTGTCTCTGCCACGGCGTCAGAGACCGTGTGTGTCACTCTCCTTCTCTGGTTCCATCTGCTCCACACTGGTCCTCAACCTTGCTGTCTACGTTGTGGTGGTATCCATCTCTTACCCCTTTTCCACCAGCAAGAACCAGGTGCTAGTTCAGAGCTAGTGCTAGAGCTGGTTCAGAGTTGGTTCGACTGACGAGCTTTCAAAGAACCGGTTTGCCTTTCCACAGGCCAGAGAGCCACCACAGAGCCAGGTCTTACGTCACTGTATACATCTCATGTTGCCCAGCAATGCTAGCGCAGCAGCGCCAAACACACCAGGCTTGTTCGAGATGCATTGGCTTCTCGCAGACCGATTGGCGCATGACATCAAAGAACTGCAAAAGCGACCCAAAAGCACAAGGAGTCGTATGCTCTCCACACACTCCCGCAGCTCCGATCGGTCCGCGCTACTCCGGTGCATCTCGAACAAGCCTTCTATCAACAATGGCGGCCGTTGCGTTACTATTGATGCTCATGGCTTTGCGAACCTAACGTACATCGGCATCCATACACGGCGAATACAACGTGTTTGTGCAGCTTGCCGTAACTTGCATAAACGGAGATTACAATCGAGCTGCTATTAGCTCGATTAGCTGCTAATTCAAAAATGGCGGTCACAAGTTTCTGTTCATCTTGTTGGCCACGGTAACCCCGCCCCCAGCCGCTGACGTAAGCGGTTCTTACTTCTAGACCAGCAATGATTTGGTTCTACTAAAGAACCACTTTTACTGGTTCGGAGCTGGCGCTTTGGTGGTCGAAAACCAAAGAACCGATTTGAAACTAGGCTCTGGCTCCGAACCAGCACCAGAACTTCTAATGTTCATAACATTATATCGCTTATTTATCTGGTGAGGCATAGTAACAAGGACCATAACCGGTACGTAATTAAACATTTTTATTATATTAATCTTTCCCCATAAAGTTAACACAATTGTATTTTCTGCAACAAAGGTTCCATATTCAAATTCAATATATTCTCTAAATTAGGGCTCAGGTGGATACTTAAATATCCAATTCCTTTATGCATCCATTTTAATTTTATATCCTGAAAATTTAGAACAAGATTCAAATATATTAAGGAGTACTGGTAAGGAACATGCAAGGTCTTTACCTACTAGCAATATGTCATTGGCATACATCAGTAATTTATTTTCTCTTTCCCCTGCAAATACACCTTTAATTCGTGGTTCCTATGGTTCCTAACCATTAAAGCAAGCGGTTCCAAAACGAATGTAAAAAGTAGTGGACTAAGAGGGCAGCTTTGGCGGGTAGACCTAGATAGATTTTAAAAAAGGATGATGTTATTCCATTAGTTGTCACAGCTGCTATAGGGTTGGAGTAAATTTTAACCCACTTCACAAAACCTGAACCAAAACCATATTTTTCTAAAGACATTAAAAGAAACCCCCACACCACCCAATCGAAGGCCTTTTCCGGATCAAGCAATATTGCAGCAATGGGATATAGATTAGAATGATTCATCCACATGAGATGTAATAGCCTTCTCATATTGTCAGGCGAAGATCTATTTTTAATAAAGCCCACCTGATCTCTGTGTATAATTTTAGGTAAAATACTTTCTAATCGTGAGGCTAATAATTAGCAAGATCCATCGTATCTCTATCCGGTTTTGGTATGAGTGATATTAAGGCTTCACTAAAAGTGTCAGGTAACATATCATCCTCAAGTACATCTGAATATACCTCAGTTTATATTGGAGTCAACTCACCCACAAACTTATAAAATTCTACTGGGAATCCATCAGAGCCAGGTGATTTTCCAGATTTCAAAGACATTATAACAGTTCTGACCTCTTCTTGTGTTATAGGTGCATCTATTGAGTCTCATTCGTCGGGGGTTAAGTGGACAATGTAACATTGGCTAAAAAGTATTTCAACTCCTGACTGTAAATGGATTCTGATTTGTACAGTTTTGAACATAACTGGTTAATAACCCTAATAATTTATTTGATGGAGGTGAGCACCTTATTTCCTTCCTTAATTGCACGTATGATGTGAGATGCAGTGTTGCTTTTTCTGCACTCAATAAAATGAACTAGGAAGGTTGTGCACTTTACATAATATATGTATATTTAGTTTACTTATAATAATTGTGTTTGTTGACTTTTTAATGTATTTTTCAATTAAGGTCCACGTAATTATGTCTCAACTTATCCTAACAGTACAAAATTCGAACGCGTTGTCTAAACACAAAGAATTTATGTTAAGTAAAACAATCTTATATCCAGAGGGTGGCAGTATAGCAAAGAGTTTCCAGCTTTCTCCCCACTCTCATAATACTTGGTCTTTAATCTAAATAATGCATATTCTGATTTCTTATTAAAGAATTCATTAAGATAAAATTTTAATTGACAAAGCTGTTTAAATTTACAATCTGTAAAACATTGCACAAATTATTTTCTAAATCACTGATTTGTTTTTCTAAAAGTGTCACTTTTTCAACACTTTCTTTTTTCTTCCTACTGGTATAAGCAATACATTTTCCCCTAACAAATGCTTTAGAACAACAAAAAACAACAACTTGTTTTAAAAAACAACAACTTTATGTCATCCTGCAATTAATCTACAAAGACCTTATCCTCCAGCAAAAAGGTATTTAGTCTCCAGCTCCCCCTTTTCTTAAAATTTACTTTGACTTCTAATTTTAACTCCACATGTGCATGATATGAAAGCTTTAGAGTAAGTTCTGTCAGGAAGACTCAATCGTTACGTCACTTATTACCTTCACATCTAACAAATCATGTTCTAATACTTGCAGTACACCACCACCAGGATGGTCCTTCCCCTCCATCCTCCCCACCACCACCAGCACCAGGATGGTCCCTTCCCCTCCATCCTCCCCACCACCACCAGCACCAGGATGGTCCCTTCCCCTCCATCCTCCCCACCACCACCACCACCACCACCACCACCACCAGGATGGTCCTTCCCTTCCATCCTCCCCACCACCACCAGGATGGTCCCTTCCCCTCCATCCAGAGGTAGTCAAGGGCACATTGTGACTGGATCTCAGTGTAATGTTAAAGCAATCCAGCCATCGTGTCTGCATTCACAGGTGGTGAAAACAAAACCCCCGCCCACTGTCTTTCTTCCCGCTCCACTCTCCGGAACTGAGAGCTGTGATGTTTGCTGAAATGTTTGCCTTCGCACCTATCACGGTTCATGAATTCACTGTCTCGTGTGATTGTTGTGTAGTGTGTATGATTAGTGTGGGTATGTCCTTCGATTACTGCTGATCATAAGCACCAGCTGATTCCACTCTACTCCAGTGACTGGTGTCTTGTGTTGTCAGATCGTTGTGGTGTTTTCCGGTGTTTGTTCCTGTTTCCGTTTGGCATTCTCTCATGGTCTCCGTTCCTGTTGGATTGTTCGTTGTGTCTTCATCTCCGTTCATCGTCTTCACTCTCTGGAACTGGACTCATCATTCATCCACCATCCACCATCTGCCCGGTTGCCCGTCGAAGTGCGTGCGTCACTCTCACGCCCCTGTGTGTCGTATTTTGTGTGGACCTGACCTTCTCTGTTTATTTTCTAATAAACGTGATTTGACCTGCTTTTGCCTTCTCTATTTTGTTATTGACAGAACGATCTGACCAAGGCATGGAGGCAACAGGTGGTTCCGAGATCAGCTTAAATTAATTCATCGCTCACAGTATCAATCGGATGGATTCGCAGGAGGAGAGTATCGCGAACACGGGGTGGGTGGTACAAGCTTTAGTGGCACAGGTGGGGCATTGTGGGGAACGGCGGTGTGGGAGAACCAAGACACATACTGAGCCTCGTTCCAGGCACTCGCCAAAGAAATGAGAAGAGTGTTCGACTGGTCGATGGCAGGAAGAGAGGCGGCCAGAGTCCTCGCAGACTTACAACAAGGTTATCGATCCGTGTCCGACTATTCAATTGAATTCCACACTCTGGCGGCCGAGTGCCAATGGAACGAGGAGGTGCAGTGGGACATGTTCCCGCGTGGGCTGGCTGACCGTGTCCAGAAGGAGATCTACGTGCTGGATCTGCCCACAAGCTTAACCCTCTGGGGACTAAGACCTATTTGGTCCGGTTTCTCTATTTTTACAATTTGGGCTTATAAACCATATGTAATGGAGATGGAACACCAAGTGTTTGGTATCTATGGATTCAGAAGACCCTAAGCTAACATAAGAATGCATGTAATGTTTATAAAGGAAGTATGAGTGAAAAATTTACAATAAATATACAATAAACTAGAGAACTTTTTTTGTCATTTATTACTGAAAATCACACCTCACACAACAATAGTGAACAGTTTTTGTTCAAAAAATAACTGTACGTTCACACCGCCGCCGACTTGAGCAGCAAAGAAGCTGCGGCTAATGTTTTAATCGGAACTAATGTTTTGGTAGGAACGAAAGTTTACATTGTATGTTTCTCCGGAATCAGCCAGCGCGAAGCCCGTCTATATTCCGATTGGTTGCTGTGTTTTGCCGCTGCTTGCCGCTGAACCCATAGCTCCTTACCATAAAGTTGAGCTACTTTCAACTTTCTGATTGACGCTCAAAACGCCCAAAACGCGACGCTGAGGGATTTAACGCTCCTTGCAGCTGAGAGGAGCCAGCTTCCATTGAAAATGAATGATTTCCGGTACCTTTGGAAGCTCAAGTCGGCGGCGGTGTGAACGTACAGTAACCCTTTGCTTGACAGACATTTGTAATTGTTCAATCAAAAGTTAAATATTTCGTCATCTGCTAAAAAGCTTCGGAATTTTCCTCGTTACTTTCCAGTAATTGTTCCAGAGCTTGTTCTGAGGTAAATCTTTTACTGCTTGCTATCATAAAAGTGCTAAAACAATAAAATAATAATGTTAGAATTGCTAATTTGCTATATATATATATATATATATATATATATATATTATATAATCGTTCTGTCTCTCTCTCATATAATTCTCTGTGCACTCTGTAATACTCCGCTCCATTTGCTTTCTGTCTCCTTCTCCACTCGACGCTGTTTGCGTCATATCACTTACTAGAGTACCACCCCTTGCATGGCTACAGAGTCCTCTGATTAGCTAGAATACGTCATGGTAACCTTCCTCTGATTGGGTAAGAACAATATTCCTCCCAGCGGCAATTTTTCCATTGGATTTTACGCGTGGAATATTCCTAACAACATCGATTTCATTGCCCTTATAGGCAGTGGTATTACGCAACAAGGAAGTGTGTATACCATATACCACTGTTTTCAGCGGAATCTGAGGAAGACGGCAAAAAAGACTGCACCTCTCTATCATTCATAATTTTTAAAATTATTACACATTTGTAAAAGTATGCCATTTTGGGTGGTACTTCTCTTCTCTCTTGGACTCACACCTGGCACCCATAGTCCTTGGTCACCCCTGGCTTACGTTACACAACCCCTGGGTGGACTGGCGCCAGCAGTCCATCTCCACATGGAGTACTCAGTGTTATAAGTCTTGTCTTGCGTCTGCTTGTCCGTCTGTACCTGTTTCTGTGTTTCAGGAAGAGGCGGTGGATTTATCTAACATGCCCGTTGAGTACCTAGACCGGAAGGAAGTGTTCAGTATGTCCCGTGCTGCTTCTCTCCCTCCGCACCGTCCCTACGAGTGTGCTATAGATTTACTGCCAAGTAAGTCTCAGCCTAAGGGCAAGTTATACTCCCTTTCTGTTCCAGAAAATGTCTTCAGCCTTCGAAAGGTTGCAGGGAGCATCAGTCTTCACAAAATTGGATTCACGGAATGCCTATCATTTGGTTCGCATTAGGAAGGGTGATGAATGGAAGACTGCTTTTAACACCCCCAGGGGGCACTTTGAATATTTGGTTGTGCCGTTCGGTCTGTCCAACTCCCCAGCGGTCTTCCAGGCGCTCGTCAACAATGTGCTGCGAGATATGGTAGATCAGTTCATATATGTCTACCTGGACGACATATTGATTTTCTCATTTTCTCTCCAGGAACACATGCACCACGTCCGACGAGTACTTCAGAGGTTGCTAGAGAATGGGCTTTTTATCAAGGCGGAGAAATGCGATTTTCATGCACAGTCTGTTTCTTTTCTAGGATACATCATCTTGTCTGAGGGAGTGTGTATGGATCCTAATATGGTTAAGGCTGTGGTAGATTGGCCAAGTCCAGATTCCCATAAGGCTCTACAGAGGTTTCTGGGGTAATTCACCAATTATCAGCGTTTCATTCGCAATTTCAGCCATTTAGCCACTCCTCTGACTTCCTTGACTACGTTCAGGTGGTCTACTGAACTACGTTCAGGTGGTCCGATACAGCGAAGGCTGTAGTCGCCAAATTAAAAAGTCGCTCCGTTTCGACTCCCATCCTGATCCCTCAAGTCAGTTTGTGGTGGAGGTCGACGCGTCAGAGGTAGGTGTAGGCGCAGTTCTTTCCCAACGTTCTTCCACAGATGACAAGATTTATCCGTGCCATCTATCCGATTTATCTTTGTCCCATCGTTTATTTTCTGCCGAACGTAACTATGACATTGATAACTATGACATTGATATTTGTTGGCAGTCAAGTTAGCGTTAGAGGAATGGCGTCATTGGTTAGAAGGGTCAGGGTTACCTTTTCTCGTCTGGACCGATCACAAGAACTTGGAATATACCAGAACCGTCAAAAGACTCAACTCCAGGCAGGCTCGTGGGAAATCCACGGTCGTTTTGATTTTTCTCTCTCGTACCGCCCGGATTCTTTATCGCATATTTTTGACCATTCCGAACACCCGTCCACTCCCGACTGCATTTTACCAGAGACCCTATTTGTCTCCACACTCACATGGGAGATCGAGTCGAAGGTCAATACGGCCTTAGAAGGGGTAACACCTCCACCCGGGGGCCCACTGAATCGATTATTTGTACCGGAGGGATTACGGTCTGACATTATTAAATGGGGGCATTGTTCTAACGTGGCTTGTCATCCAGGAGTTAATCGCACAAGTTTTTTGGTCAGGCAACGATTCTGGTGGCCATTAATGGCTCGTGACATTCACGGTTTAGTCTTGGCTTGCTCGGTTTGTGCCACTGGTAAGACTTCCAATCGACACCATGGGTTACTCCAACCGCTGTCTGTCCCTTCGAGACCCAGGTCCCACATAGCGCTAGATTTTATCACCGCCCTCCCAGGGAAAGATGGTCGTTTTGACCGTAGTGGACCGGATCTTGAAGGCGTCTCATTTTATTCCCTTGCCTTAATTACCCTTTGCCAAGGAGACTGTGGTAGACCACATTTTTTGCTTACATGGCTTCCCGATAGACGTGGTTTCCGACAAGGGGCCCCAGTTTGTGTACAAATTTTGGCGCGAATTTTGTAAATTATTGGGAGCAACTGTCTGTCCTCTGGGTTTCATCCCCAGAGCTTTGGCCAAACCGAGAGAGCCAACCAGGATTTGGAATGAGTGTTGTGATGTATCCAAGAATCCTTCCTCCTGGAGTCAGCAGCTCTCAATGGTTGAGTACGCTCATCGTTCATCGTCTTCACTCTCTGGAACTGGACTCATCATTCATCCACCATCCACCATTCAACCCGGTTGCCCGTCGACGTCCCTGAGTCACTCTCCCGCCCCTGTGTGTAGTATTTTGTGTGGACCTGACCTTCTCTGTTTATTTTCTAATAAACGTGATTTGACCTGCTTTTGCCTTCTCTCTTTCGTTCATGACAGCACCCTAAAGGTGCAGAACAATTCATTTTCTATAAAGAACGCACACTTTTTTCCCACCACAGCTGGCAATGTTCTCGCACACATACGTTTCTCTGTACCGTTTCCATTATGGCATCTATCCACATTATTAGTACTTGCAGCTTCTTCATCATCCTCATTTTGAGAAATTTGTAAAGTGTCCCCGGACTGAAAACTGTTTTTAAAAGAAAACCCACCACTTCAAGTAGACTTTGCACCAGAGCCATCCTTTTTTTTCTTTTTTTCGCGGGAATGAGAGATCCGATCTGTTATCCAGATACAGAAGCCACTTGATGTAGACAGGTGTAAACACACCGTGTCCTGATTGGCTTATGATCCGATCTGCTTGATCGGATCACTGTGATCGCATGTTAATGCCAAGTGTAAACGCAGCCTTAGTGGGCTACCAATGAGGACAGAGATACTGAAAGCTCTCTTAGAAGCTGAGCTTGATGCAGGAAAGCAAAGGTAATATTTGGAAAACATTGAAAGAATAGAGAGGCTTGATTCATGCCTTTTCCACCAAGAAAGTGGAATCTGTGGCATTGGTCTCTTCCATGAAATTGTATGTTTGGAGTTCTTTGTTTAGTCTGTCAGCTGGTATCTTTAGTTATTCTGTCACGGCTTGACATTCATATCCCTTTCCCCCCTCTTTTCTTTTTTTCTCTCGAATACAATAGTTGACAGGAGGCTACCCAAGTCTTGTTTTTGGCAGCTGTTTGTTGTAACTGCTCTGTTGGATCAATGATGGTTGATTAGGGAGATCCGCTGTTTCAGCTTAGTTAGTAGTACTTTATTGTTCAGCCTTAGCTGAATATTGGTATTTGGTCTCGCCATACAATCACAAAAACAATTAACAATACACAACATTCATCTGATACATCTAACAATACACAATATCAAAGATTAAAATATTCTGTATGTTTTGATATGTACTTCCTATGTTACTTCCTTCTCCCTAATTACAAATGTGTTCTTAATCAAGGATCAAAGAAGGTTGCTGAATTAAGAAGGATTTGTAACTCTTCATTGCTGTATCTCATCTCCAGTCATTTCCTGATCTCAGTTTTCATATTGCAGGTTAGCACAGAGTCTGTATCACTGTCCTGTACATGTGACAGTATCTTAACACATCACAGGGATGACAGAGGAAAGTGTTGCCACTTTTTCTCCACACAAGGTATCCATGGAAGTAATTAGTGGGTCCAGGGTAGGTTGTGGCCAAAGCATGTAATCCAGTGGTAAGACATCCCCTTACATGCCTTGATGTTTGAGGATGCATTATCAGTTGTAATTCCACTCAGGAGTGTCATATCCAGTTTCCATGTTTGAGTTACTGTTTCTTCAAGAACCTCCCTAATATTCTCTCCTGTGTGATCTGAATGTATTGCTGCACATCCAAGACACCAGGACTGCATTTCCCAAAAGTCACTTATGAACTGAATTGTCTACAGTTCGACTCATTTAAAAAGGTCTGTTGTACAAGCAAAGTAAGGCTATTTGGACAGTTGTGACTCAATCACATACCTTGTTTCATTGACCTAGATTAATAAATGCTGGTAAGGTTACCTAATAAATGTTGACAAAGTGTACATAATAGTAGACCTAAACTTCATTGGTTCTAGTGTCATGGCATGCACATTTGAGCTTTTGTCTTTACCGTCTCATATTTAATTTATACACTCTTATATTGGTGTGTTGATATCAGTTGAATGCTGTACTCACCTGGCAATCTCTCAACTCTTGGAACAATTCAGGAGGAGAAAGCGACAAATGCTTTGGCAAGATGATTTATAGCAGCGTTTGCAGATTGGTGCATTAAGGTCTGTTGGTTCACCTTTTTCAATTGAGAAATTGAGTTAAATTATGATATCGTAGAATTTTAAATCTAATATATAACGGTACTTTATTCAGTGCCGTTATACCGCACATCCCTATTGTTTACCAAAGACTGTGCAGACTCTCGAGTTGATCTTACCGGAATTTCTATTGGATATACTTACCTGGAATTCTCTATCGCCTGTTCTCCATTGCCTATCTACTCCTTTGTTGATCTGCTATGTTTATGTCTATGTTTATATGCATTTCATGATCCAGTCCAGAGAACACAAAATGTGCAAAGCAGTGGATCCCCAGGACCAGGATTAAAAAAACCACTGCTTTAAAACATACAGAGCAGGTGAGCTGTGAAGCAGTCATAGACCTGGTGGCAAGATCATAAGCTGGGATCTGATCTGTAAGTGGAGAAGTTGTTTGGTGAATGCGATGGACACATAAAGAAACATTTGAAGGTTTCTTTGTGTGGGCAGGCTTTCACCTTTTGAGAGTCCAAGTCCTTGGGGCAAAAAAGCTTGCATCTCAGTGATGGTGTTTGTGGCAATTTTCTGCAGTTTAAGATTTGATTCTAAAAGTGATGCCAGATTGTGCTTGAGCAGATTGATGGCCTCAGAATCTGTGGGAACTGATATATGGCTGCATTGTATATGTAAAAATGCCTCTTTTAATTATTTTCTCTCCAGCTTGAAGTTTTCAAAAGGTGAAAACCATATACAGACCATCGATAATGGTCTAAAATATAATATACCTTTTAAAATGTTACTTTTTGTGTTCCACTGAAGATTAACAACCATGGCCATAAAAACGGCTAGGGCCTAAAAAAGGTTAGGGCTAGATTTGTGAGTTAAATTTCACTGGTCGGCAGTGGCGTAACACAGGAATCCTTACGCAGGATTATCAAGGCTGGCCCCCCACTACAGCACGTGATGATGCAATGTTCACGAGTAGCACGCATGTTCACCTCCCGACCCGGGGATTCCCCAGTCCCAATTCGGAACAAATGACACCAAAATCCATCATTATTGTTCTTTAAATACACATGTATTTACTGATCAGTAAAATATGTTGTTGTTATTATTTATTCAAATAAATATGCGATAAAGTAAAATGCGATCAGACTAAAAGTAGTAAAATGCGATAGGGAGCCTCAGCTGTCAATCAATATCTTCCAGTCACGAGGGCCCCTGATTGGTCCGGGCCCGTAAGCAACCGTGTACCCTGCTTACTGATAGTTACGCCTGTGCTGGTCGGTCATCCTGAGCAGGTAGGTCAGCGTTTTACTGTAGATCATCCTACTCAAAACTAAATTTCATTTAGATTTTATATTAAGATTACAGGGCTCTCAAGTGTCAAGCATTGAGCATGACAGTCACTCATTTCGGTCTTTTGTCACGCCCTCCCGCCACACATTGTATTTCTCACGCGGAAAAACTATTTATAATATATTTCATATGCCGCAGCGCCCAACATTTCTCTACCCGCACTGCCCTCACTATATATCGGCAGGAATCGAGCGCGTGACGCGCGTCTCCCCTGGAGTTCTTAGTCGAGCCTGCCACTTACCAGCCAATAAAAAAAAAGAAAAAAAAGAAAAGGGCTACGCAATAGCCAATCAGAAAATAGCACTATTGTATCTGGGTAAGATTTAATGCAACAACCAATGAAAAAAAACATATCCAGGAATTGTACACGTGATTCTACACAACATCTTCCGAAGGTTTCGTTCACCCATAAAGGAAACACTGGATCTCCGAGCATCACTTTGAGCACACAGTAGGTCATGATCTCCTGTTTTAATGTTACAACAAATTCACAACTTGTTTGAAACAAACAATGACAACTTGACTGCTGTTAGAGAATGTTTCCTAGATAATTAGTATTAGTTTTTCATGAGTGTCTGTAACTTAGCCAACAGTTTAAAGCCTGTTCACTGATGACACCTGCTCAGAACAAATAGTCTAGGCCTAGTCATATTCTCATTATCACACGATGACTGACATATTGTCACATTATAAACATCTTGCTCTCCAAATAGGCTTACAAATTTTATTAGCACTAAATAAATTAGTGTATTGCATAGTCTATGTTATAGGTCACTTTTAAAATCATGTCATATTTTATAATTATATCCTGGCCATTGCATCTGTCTTTCAAAGACGTCAGGTAAAAAGCAATTATGCATCCTCTCATTCAACCCTGAGAGGAAAGCCCCCTAAAAAAGCCAGGTTAGAGGATCCTGGCCCAGAGACAGCAGGGAATGAAGTCAACCAGCACAGGCAACAACTTTTACTTGCAGTGACTGCAGAAATGAGTGTGCAAGAGTTCAAAGTACATTGCACATTAAATCCCCAAAAGGTTGATTACAATGTTCATGAATACCAATTTTTGGGGTTGGATGTCACTCTTGCCTGTCTTCAAAACTTGAGAGCCCTGAAGATTCAATATGGCGCCTACCCTAATTAAAATTCAATTAGGGTAATTAGGGTTTATTAAGGTTTAATTAGGGCCAACAGACACAAAGATGATCACTTCATCTGGCCCAATGAAGCCCAACCATAAATTATGGCCATTGATATTCAGTTGGTAATCAACAGTATGTACAGACATTACTAATCCAGGATCCAGAGACAGGGAGCACTGAATTAAATATTTAAAGGCATTAATTAACCCTCTGTGGTCTGAGGTGTTTTCTGGGCCCTGGAGGTGTTCTGACATGCTCTGACATTTTGTGCTTATTTCTGTTACTTGGAGTGTTGGGAACGTTACTTTAAAAAAGTAATTAGTTATAGTTACTCACTAGTTCTTCCAGAAAGTAAATGAGTTAGTAACTGAATTACTCTAATAGCTTTTACTATAATAAAAGTTGCAGCAAGATGTTTATCTAGCCAATCATAATAATTTACCTCGTTATTATCCCACCTCCTCACCAGCTGTGTGAGCCTGGGGTGCGTTCGGATTACACAGTTTATTCCATCAATACCAGTGCTTGAAGTGGGGGAAAAAAGGTGCCGGTACTCTCTTGCATTGGCAAATCTACAGTGAAAAACAAAACTTGGCGATATTGCTGGTACAACAACAATTTATTGTTATTTATTAACAAAATAAATGTATTTAATAGGGCTGTCAAATGATTAATCACGATTAATCGCATCCAAAATAAAAGTTTGTGTTTACATAATAAATGTGTTTGTACTGTGTAAAATTATTTTGTATATATATATATATATATATATATATAAGTACACACACGTGCATTTATATATTTAAGAAAAATGTGTTATTTATATATAAAATATTTATATTTATATATAATATAAATTATATATAAATCTATATATAGTATATACATGCAAATATTTCTTAAATATATACAAGCATGTGTATGTATTTATATATATAAAATAATTATACACAGTACACACACATTTATTATGTAAACACAAACTTTTATTTTGGATGCGATTAATCGCGATTAATCATTTGACAGCCCTAGTATTTAAACAAGTCGTGTGTGCGTGTGTGTGTGTGTGTGCGTGCGTGCATGCGGATTCAAAATGTTTAAGCGTCCAACTAGACGCGATAGAAGCGAATCAATTCGTGTTTGGTGTGAACCGTGCATGACACTGACGCTTTTTCTCTCAGTGGTAGAGTAACGGCTACACGCGAGAAGTAGCATTGCAAGAAAAAGTGCAGGTACGCTTAAGAGTAAAATGTAGAAGTGCCGGTACTGCGTACCGGTGAGAACTGCCCCACTTCGAGCATTGATCAATACATAGTAATGCACCGCATTTAACGTCCAGTAACGTTAACGGCGTTGTAATGATGGGAAAAGTAATTAGTTAGATTACCCCGTTACTGAAAAAATAACGTAGTTACCTAACGCCGTTCTTTTAAACGGCGTTATTCCAAACACTGGTTACTTGAAACATTTTCATGGCTAAAGTCTGATTACACTGTATTCAGCACAAACTCTGCAACAATAATATGTCAGCAGGATGTATGTAAAAGTTTGCAGTTTTGAGAAAATTACGTTTAAAATAGGGCTGTCAAATGATTAATCACGATTAATCGCATCCAAAATAAAAGTTTGTGTTTACATAATAAATGTGTATGTACTGTGTATAATTATTTTATATATATATAAATACATACACATGCTTGTATATATTTAAGAAATATTTGCATGTATATACTATATATAGATTTATATATAACTTATATTATATATAAATTAGTGCTGTCAAACGATTAAAATATTTAATCGCGATTAATCGCATTAATGTCATAGTTAACTCGCGATTAATCGCACATTTTTATCTATTCTAAATGTCTCTTGATTTCTTTTTGTCCAATTATTTTTTCTCATTTTAATGCTCTAATCAACATGGAAAAGTGGATCGGCTTGCTTTGTGCAAATGTTTTTTATTGAAAACAACATTGACAATACTGTGTTCAATTTCACACTAAAACATTCTCACTTGGAGCAAATAATCTGTAACACTTGGAGCAAAAAATTTAACACTGTCCATCAATAAAAGGGTGAAAGAAGTACTGACGAGGTCCTGATATTGACGAGGGGGCGGAGAAGGCGCATCAGGTGTGTCTGTGTGTGTGTGTGTGTGTGTGCGCGCGCGCTTGCTTGGCCATCATCAAGTGATATTTCAGACTGGACGTGCTGCGATGATGATATAGCTCAGTTCACACAGATCACTTTGGTCTTGTCAATGGAACCATTCTTACTTGCATCCATTTTGGTGTCTCACGCTCATCATCCACTCAAAATGTAACGTTAACCTACTATTTGGTCGGTTCGCAGCCTCGCAAGCCCAAACAAGTGTGTGGTTCGTGGTCTAGCTAGATCCGGTGCTTTCAGACAGGACGCGAAATGCGCGGCGCTACGCCAGTTTTCAAAACTTTTTGGATGGCAAAAATCGTCACACCGCCAAAAGTTTAACTATTTAGAATTTTCACCGCGGTGTGCACGGCTTTGGTCGACGAAGCAACAAAACGTCCTCGTGCGGCACAATTAAGCCATTGAAATGACGTTTAACTGGCAGCCCTAATATAAATAACACATTTTTCTTAAATATATAAATGCATGTGTGTGTACTTATGTATACAAAATAATTGTACACAGTACAAACACATTATGTAAACACAAACTTTTATTTTGGATGCGATTAATCGTGATGAATCATTTGACAGCCCTAATTACTAATTTCCTAATTTAAATTTTCATTGAAATAAAGTCATGAAACCCATACTGATTATTTCTTCACATGACTTTTGAAAATTGTATCATGTGGCCTAGAATATTTGCTTCAAAACTATGTGAAAATCATCCTGTCAACTCATTCAGATAAAACAATTGATTAAAATTTTGTAAGACATGTTCTGTGTAATAAAGCTCTATGCGAGGAGGCGTGAATCACATACATATTGATTGTTTCACACCTGAGAAAGACAAAGACCCTCCCATAATGGCCCTATGAGGACATACTGTGAGGGAACCAGACCAAAGAGATTTAAGAATGGCTTTTTGATTGTTTGGATTTATTTACAACACAACATAATCCAAAGATGCATAACAAAGGACAAAAAAGCACATTATTGAACACACTGATCTAAAGACAGACTTGAACAGTCACACATATTTGTGCCATTCCTGAAACATAGTACATACCTGTCGTTTCCAATGTGTTTGATTTTTCACTTTACCATGTTCATGTACAGAGACTCATGTTGAAGTCAGCAGGACTCAACAGTGGTAATCTGGTCCCTGTAGAAAAAAAAAAAAGAACTATGAAAACTATGAACTAGGATTTTGGGAAGAAATTTTAGTTTTTTTCTGGTTAAAATTGTGATTTAAAATGTATATATATAATGAACACCAAGTTTGTTGTGCCTTGCAGGCATATTTTTGTATGGATGCATAAAATAATAATAACAATAGCCTAATAATAATTTGTACTTTACAAAAAGCAGGCGGCCATAACGATAAATCATTAAAAAGGAACACTTCAGTACACTACACTAGAGAAAAATATATGGATTATCTTGTTACTTCAAATGTTTCCATTCGTTATGACGTTATGATATGAGATTGGAGTAAAAATATGAAGCCTAATGTTTGGTGCGTTTTGCTTTTCAAACGAGTGACTCAAACTCACAGAGAACATTTACTGAAGCGATCGAGCCGCACCAAACTATGAAAGATTATTGTTACCACATTATATCTAAGTTTGAGCAGAGATCCACAAACACAGTATTTAACAGTAAACATGGGTATAAACATTATAATATTCACCATATTAGTGTAAACACACATACTAGCCTACTTTTATATCATGATGTTTTATTATCGAATATAAAAACATCCCTGTGTCGTATACATGTATATAAATTTTGCATTGAAAGGTTGCCTACCTGTCTATAGTTCATATTTCAACATGTTTCTGTCTATTTCATACATCTTAAGCTGGCACCAGCTTAACTAGTTGCTAAAATGTGAAGTTTGTGCAACAATAACACGCTTACTACGAGACTGGGAGTTCCTTACCTTCAAAATCTTTTTCATCTTCAAATCGCGTTCTTCTAATTCTTCTGAGGTAAATCCAAGTTAAACAGCCCAGCACATCACAACGTGTCTTCCAAACTCGATGAAAAGCAGAAGTCTAATGCTTTGTTTTGAGGTGATGGGGTTTGCATTCCTTCACGTGGACGATTTGCTCTTGTGCCCGTGGGTGTGGTCACATTAGAGGTAATGAGGACGCGCTCGAGAAACTGTACATCTCGTTGCTTTCATACGGATTACTTAAACAGAGAATATTTGGTTTTGATGTGATTTAAATAATTTCAAATTAGAGACTTCAAGCTATGTGAAGACATAGGGCCCTATCTTGCACTCAGCGCAATTGACTTTGTACACTGACGCATGTATCATTCCTATTTTGCACCCGCGCAAAGCGGACTTTTCCCTCCACAGACACACGTCGGTTAACTAAGAAATACACTTGCGCTCCCCGGGGCGGTTCAGCGCAAAGAGGAGGCGTGTTCCGGCGCAAACTTTCCCTCATGCTATTTTGCAGTTCCAGAAAACAATTGCGCCACTGACCAGAAAAAACCTAGTCTAAAGTCATTGGCGCGTTGCGCGTACATTCAGATGCTATATTAAGCGCGCGTGATTGGTCATAATACAGAGTGTGAACAATGCGCATACACTGTAGATGATTCTCTCATCTACACAGATGCATTTTCCTTTTTGCAAATGATACATTATTATAAGGAAAAATATTAAAACACGAGGGAAATCATTGTTGTCCAGTCATGTAAAGTATATTTATATAGTGCTTTTCACAATAGAGATTGTATCAAAGCAGCTTCACAGTATTAATATGTTGTGTCCATGACGATCGGAAAAATAGGCATAAAGCTTAGGCCTACATATTTACCCAAATTATTATATGCATGTATAACCGAAGCTAATTTGGGTGGGTTTGTCCCATCTCCAATCCCACTTCTCTTTCTTTTACGCCCCTGACGAGAACATCGATCTCCTCGGCTGTGAACCGATTCTGAAGCGCTCCTGGTAAATGCGCCGTTATAATAGTATTGCGCCATGGAACAAGCGCACCTCGTTCATCATGCTCTTAAAGGGAATGTGATATGACGCTCTGATTGGTTTATTTCATGTTACGCCCAAACCACACCTATGAATAATGAAGCTACTTCAGACCAACCCCTTTTAGATTTGCGCTAGGCGCAAGAGGCATTTATCCCGCCGGGAAAATAGCAACAGCGCCGGGATCCGCCCACAAAGTTACTTGCGCTTTGCGCTTTGACACTTGCGTTTCAGATCGTGCGCTGAGTGCAAGATAGGGCCCCATATGTCTCAGAGTCAAGCATTCGCTCAGTTCATTTTCTGTCGCGTTTCAGAATGAACTTCATGCTGAGAAAGACGGCAGAACGTGCATCATGTTTATTTTATTTATTTTACGAAAAACACATTTAGTTTTTTTTATGAGAGTACGCAAATAAAAGTAGACATTTAACAGTTTTGAATGATGTATAACACTTGTTAAATGTGTTAATTTACACATGTAGGGATAAGTTGTAGGCCTAGATAAAAAAAAAAAACTTTCATTTGATGCAGATACATCTGCAAACTCAATACCTAAAAGCGGTACACTCTGACGTCATCACAGAACAGGTTTATACCAAACAGAAATCTCAATTTTAAACTGCAAATACTGTATCTTCACTGGACTTTACCAACGATGGATGGCTATGGCCATCACACAGCGTTTGTTAGATAGATTACACAACATTAGCTGAGAAGAACTACCAATTAAAAAGAAACACTGAAAAATTAATCAAGCAATCAAGCCGCTATCAAGGAAAATCAGCAAACTCAGTAAATCAGGGCTAAAACGCACAAAACACAGATGCACAAATTATTACTTACACATTAATATCAAACGATGCAGGATATCTTCGTGCTGAGGGTGCTGCACCAAATGCCATGCAAAATAAAAGGTTTATTAAACATAGTGCATTTTCAACTTTCGAGAAAGGCATGGAAATGTAACTAACACTTACTCAACAGATTAAAACAACCTTTAAAAGATTTATGTTAGAGTGTTTTAATAGCATAGCCACAAGACTTAAATAATATGCAAATAAGACGACTTAGTGTTAACCTACTACACTGTTAACCCTTGCTGTAAAAAAGGCCAAATTCTGACAATATCATACCATTTTCCATTAAAACATTAATATACCATAGAAAACAAAAATAGCCGACAGGAATATACTGTGAATTAACAACGTTCAAAGTCGACTCTCAGAGGCTGTTTTCACAATCACAATCACACCCTAACCCTCATTCACTATTCCCTACATTATCTCACTAATATAGTCCACTTGAATGAAGAGAGTGAATTGAGAAACTGATGAACACCCGATAAGAAGAATCACTGAAGGACAGAGAAACAAGAACAGAAAAAAGAGAAACACAAGAACTACAACTGTCTTCCAGCAACACTGAGTGTGAAACCAGTTTACAAACCAGTGTAACATTATTTCTTTCATACATGTACAAAAGTTCTTGTTGAGAATAAACAGATATTTATTTGTTGATGTTTTATTGAGTATAATAAAGTTTGTAGTCACCATGATGGAGATTTGCTTTAGTTGGGCTCTTGACTTTTTACCATAAGTTTTTTTCTGGCTGCTGTAACTGTGAGTTGATAAAACACATTTGTTATTGCAAGAAAAAGACAAGTGGAATTTGATCAGGTGTTTTTGGCTGTTGTGATGATGCCATGATCATCCTGGAGATGTCTGATTCAATGTTCTCTTCCTGTGTATAAGCTTTGGATTTATGGGTATTTAATATTTGTTAATGATATGTCTGTGAATCTACAACATGTAGAATGTGCATTACAACACGTGCATTAAAACATTTCAGACTCCTCCTTGATTCAGACACAGACAGACATCCACAATCAGCATATGAATCTCAACAATGGTGACAATCAAAAGTTTAATGTTGGAATGCATGCTGGGTTCCAGGATAGTATAGAACTCCCTGCATGCACTGGAGTATGACAAAAACAACAAAAAAGTGCAGCTCTGTTTCTTTGGTTGTGCACGAGGTGTTAAAAAAAATCATCATTGTAACTGATTACAGTAGTTTCACAGTGGTGGTAATGTAACACTTTTGATGCAGAATTAAACACTGAATGAGATCAGTGAATGACCAGGCTATATGATGATTTTGTCATCATAATCAATATAACAAACTGCACTCACAAACCATGTGTGTGTGTGTGTGTGCACAAGTGTGGCTTGCAAAAACACAGTTCAAGCAAGATAAAAACTGATGTTAAAAAAAGTCAAAGCTAGGGTTGTAAAGGTATGAGATTTTCACGGTATGATAATCGTCTCAGAAAATTTCACGGTATTAAACAATCATTATTATTATTATTATAATCAGCTACAATGACCCTTAAATGAATGAAAACAGATTGTTGTTGTTGTTGTTTTTTTGGTTGAACATATGCTTTATTATAACAAACTTTTTTAATAAGAAAAAAAAACTTATGTAAGTACGAGTCTACCTTTTGAAAAAAAAAAAGACAGAAAAAATAAAGCTGCACATCTCACATTTGAACAAAATAGGGAATAAGTTATTTCTCTTTAGATTTGACAAGAATAAACCAAACTGTCCTTCCTCTTGAACAGCATACATGGGAGAGCAAAAAGTGCAGGGCCATGTTTGTTAATATTATCATAGCAGCGTGCATTTCTTTGCTTTTATCAGGCCAGGTTATGATGAAGAAATGCTAGCATGTTGAGATTTTCAGGGTTCATTCTTGACCGCTGAGGTGAGAGAATGTGTCCACTCGTAATAAACATCCTCTCCGAAGGCACACTAGTAGCAGGGACACAAATATACTTTCTGGCCATATATGCCAGAAGAGGCATTTCGTCTCCATGCATTTTCCACCATGCCAGTGGGTCAGTGTCTGCGCTAATGGTTGGAAGAGACTTCAAACTGCACCTTATCACTGACATTTTCATTCCCTGAGGTTGCTTTGTTCTGCCTAGATGAAGTGATTCGCTGTAGCAAACCATACAGACTTTTCTTTCTTTTTAGTGGTGGTGATGGTGTTACTGCTGCTTCCTTCTCCTGCCCAATATTCTCCTCTTTCTGCTTGAGGATGTTTTCTATCAAAAGGAACTGCTGTTGCAAGATTCACAGCTTCTTGTGCCGTGTGGGCGGAGCTAAATAATCACAATCGCGCAGAGCTTTTCCGTTAAGAGCGTCTGGAAGCTGTGACATCCCAAAACATTAGACGATCTGCAAATCCGGCGTCGAACTGGGCCTTGTTTATAAAACAATCATCGTCGAAATGCAGGGAACAAACAAGAACACTTGCACAACTCTGTTGATGAAAAACAAACTCCATCCACTGGTCCCTTAAAGGTTGTATCAGTCATTTCAGGCCCAAAAAAGGCTGAAACATAAATGATTACATTCATCTAATCTTTCCTAACGATCCGCTAGCTGCCCGCCCCATAAGCATGCCGTCCAAAAAACGCGTCTCTGTAGGCAGCCTAGGATCTGAGATCTGCACACAAAACACACTGCAGATTTTAATTTTTTTTTTTTTGGCGGGGGAAAGAGATTCGCAGAATTCACAGCCTCTTTCTCAGAAATTTTCTCCGCTGTACATATATGGGTGAAGTCTAAGCGGTCAAGTTGAAAGAAGTTGCATATGCGCACACAGGTGAGATCTGAGCTTTTGTTTTTCCAAAACCGTGGAGAAATAAATGTTCACGACATGACAATCATACATGTAAACAGGGCTTGACATTAACTTTTTTGCTCACTAGCCAATGTGGCTAGTGGTTTTCCAAAGTTACTAGCCACACAGCATTTTTACTAGCCACATTTTTGTTGTTGTGAAACTACCTGATTAAAGTTTACTGGCGTGCTAAAATTTACTTGAACTAGATTTACAACCCTTTTAAATGTAAAACCACTGTACACACCCAAATCAAGACTACATAAATGTATAACAATACAGGTCATTAACATTAGCTCTGATAAGGTTGTGTGTAAAGCTCCTTTTTTTTTTAAATAAAACCATGTATAAAGATAAAGACATAAAAAGTAGCTTCTTATTGCATAATAAAAGTGGTGCATGGATGTAGAAGATTAATAAAAAATATAAAAAACTACACTAAAAAAACTTTAGCATTAGCACTGTTTAAATATTAGAATCAGACTCAGAATTAATTTATTGAGCCCCGATGGGAATTCTTTGTTACAAGTTGCAATGGAAAGTAGGTCAGTCTCGAAACTTCACGAAAAATGCATGCCATGTTTCGGACATCACAAAGCTCCACCGGCGTCCAACAGCGTTAGGCCGGCGACAATACTGGCTGCGTGGCGTTTCTGTTGCGTGTCTTGGCACACCAGAAACGTGTCTGACACGGCGCTGCTGGTGACGTACAGGGAGGGCTATCTCGGGACATCGCCGTTTATATATATATATAACATTTTATACATGTTTATATAAATATATAGCCTACTACTGATACAGCAAAGACAACGTCGGCAGTATAGATGGCAAAATAGGCTAGCCTAGAATAATTCGTTCTTATTGACCGGTGCATTTGAAAATTGATCATTATTATTTAATTTTTTTAAACAATATTTATATCTGCATTTGTCAAAACCTATAGACTTTCAAACATAAACATTTATTAATTAATATGTGTTTGTGTCTAAATGACATCTTTTCCTATTCTATTTTGCCTGAAACGCTTCCAACACGCTTGCGTGTCGTGTGGAAAATAGGCGTCGGTTCTATTACTAGCATCAGGGGCGGACTGGGACCAAAAAGTGGCCCTGGACTTTCTGGCTCACAGCAGCCCACCACATCCCATATCATAACACATTGGCACATTAATGTGCAGAGTCATTTTTAACACCACTTATAGCATAAAAATATAACACAATACAAAAATAAATGCTATTTAAACATTTATTTTAAGTAACACAACATATATTAGGTCGTATTTGTAAAACAAAGGGAAACAAACAGAAGAACTTTAAGACACAACATTATTAATATAATCTATCAAGACAGCATATCAGCGAGTCAGGGGGAGCTAGAGCCGTCAGAGCTGCTCCTCTTCGCGCCAAATGTATAATCTGTTCATTTGAAGCATTTCACAGCATCTACCTCTAATGCTTTTTTTAACGCATAACTTTTCAGCTCCACCTTTTCTTTTCATCCCCTTTTCATCCATGGACAATTGTTTGTAATTATCTGCTCAGAGAAATTCGATGTAAAGGATCAATCTCTCTCTCTCTGTTTAAATCTGGAACACCATGTTGAATCGGCGTCGGGCCGTCGGTGAAAGAGGGAACTCTGATTGGCTGAGTCAGTGCACGATAATAATAGAAAAGTTAAAACGGCACAGATAGAAGGCTGTTCTAATGTTACGTCATCTTACCTCAGAGTTCCTGGTGAATATTTCGATATTAACATGACCGGAGTGGAATAAAGAAAGTGTTTAGCAGGATTGATATTCAAAACGGTAAGCACGCACTGCTTTGTTTACGGTTTGTGCATCTGCAGCCGGCAGCGTCGGTTTCTCTTTTTGAATGACGAATATAGACGAATATATCTGTAGAAATAGACAGTTGTCTCCTTTACACGCAGGCGCAGAACGCGCATTCTAGCTGTCAGTCGGCTGTAGTTCTCTCTGTGTGTTCAAAGTACGACAACACAGTCGGTTTCATCAGCACTCGTTCATCGGCGTCGGCTTGGTGTGTTCCAGGACGTGAAAGGGGGCGTGTTTCAAGATACGCAATGGAGTAGACCAAACTAATTAACAGGGAAGACAATACACTCACATGAACACAAAACACTTGACGGCCGCGCCCGCCCGATCAACTCATTCATCCATTTGCGTAGAAAAGAAATGTAATGATTTCAGTCTTTTTTTTTTTCGTCAAGACTTCCGGGTGGGCCGGCCCACATTGGCCAGCGGCCCACCGGGAAAAGTCCCGGTGCTCCTGATGGCCAGTCTGCCCCTGACTAGCATGCACGCGTTTTCAGCGCGGCTCGAGACGCGCGTTTTACACAGGCAGGTTCTAACCTGTTAACATGGGAGCCGGAAAAAAGCGGACAGTGCACTTATTTCAGATGCCTTTTGAAAAGACTGCAATTATTCAACCCGCCAAAGTGGCTAGTTGGAGTGAATGTATTACCCGCCACGAGCAACATCCACCCGCATTTGGCGCGTGTTAATGTCAAGTCTTGCATGTAAATATTATAATTAACAATCATACCATTGCAACTTAACTCAAGGGTCAGCATCCCAACTAAAGCAAACACTGATCTCCATAATGGTAACTTCAAACCAAACATTTTCAATTAAACATCGAAATAACAACTTCTGTAGATGTGTCACAGAAATAAAATCCTACTGGTTAATAATAAGTGTAATAATGTGTAACAGAGGTGTTCATCACTAATGCTCAACAATCACTTACATATTTACTTAATTATCTCACAGCATCAATGTTACTTTTACTCTTTGTAGTGTGGATTTTCCGGTGGGGTTGAAAGGGTTAACAGTGTAAGATAAAAAGACACACCCACGAAATGTATTTTAACAGTAATAAACTGTAAGTTATAAAACAGGTATATACTTTACTGTAAAATTTAGTTATTTTGGTCACCATTGTGCTGAAGAGTAGAGCATGTGCTTCAGTCCAGGAGAAGATCTACAAACATTGATGATACGCTGCGTGCTGCTTTATTTAACAGGCGGTGACCGTATAGTTGCTGGTCCAGTGGAAATCTCTTTATTGACAATTTTTTTTTTTTGTTGTCTTAAATGAAAGTTCACCGTAGTACTTTGCTCATATTATTAGTGCATTATAAATTGTAGTTAATACATTTAAAATGACAGTTTGTCATTTTAAAGCAGTCGGTTTCTGCAACTGAAATTAGTTACCTCGAGTTTTAATTTAGTGCATGGTATTTTTATAGTAACATACTGTAGATTACAGTAAAGAACTGTACAATTAACAGTAAATTACTGGCAACGGTGATACTATACATGTTTTAACAAGAATTCATGTAAATGCTTTTACCAACATCAGCTTTACATTTCTGCTTGTAAATATTTTTTTATTGTAAGTGTCTCGCCATAATATGTAATAATAAAAAAATTTCTATCTTCTTTTTTTTATTTTAAATGAAGGACAATAAGGGACAATATAGGGCAAACTATTTTTTGTGGTAATAGCTTATCAGCATTGTGCCACAAATGATGTCGACTGTACGTTAAATTGCATTTAACCCAGAACAATCCAGTCTATCATTCTGAAGAATGAATTTGGAAATTATTTTAAATTAACTGCACCATAAAAATAAAAAAGTTGTCTTATTAATGACAGTATTGCCTATGTTGCACAATTGTTATAGAGTAGAAATCCACCCCAGAAAATCTCAGCACCCCCAACTCAAAACATCGCATATGTCCTACTATCAATAGCTACTACTGTTAAACAGTTCTCCAAATTATAACAAATATTCAGGTGATATGATTTGAAATATGGTGTGATATGAGAGTGCATCACATCTCTTCGTGATACGCAACACATTGATAATTTATGAACCATTTCAGAAGGCTGCCCGGTAGGTTTTTTCTCCATGTACTGATTTGCTTTTTGATCCAAGTAAATCATTCACTGATTGGTTCATATCTTGTAGGTTAATATTAATAATTTAGTGTATTATCTTTAGTTCAAATAAAGGACTATATCAAATCCAAACCTCACGAGTACCCTCTCTCTTCCCTTCTCTCTCATACACACATACGCACGCAATAACACATCTGATGTATAACGCCGGCTGTGTGTCTGTGTTTATGTAACTTACTTCTTCAGTCCTCTCCTCATCGACGCTCGCGTTACCGTGTGGTGGCAGCGGTTCGGTTACATTTCTGCAACTCCATTTCCTCTGATCCGTGATAGGGTAGTTTTTTTGCTGTTAAACTGTCCGAGCCTCTCAGAAATGTACAGCTTGTTGAACGAGTGAGACGGATGGAAACCGAATCGCACCTCCTCTAGATCAGAGACTTCAATGACGCAAGACGCGCGAGCGCGGTTCGTGATCTGTGATGGTAGGTTTCAGAGGCTGATGATCATGATTGTGCTCTTGACTCTTAAACTCAGATCAGCCCTGCTCACTGCTTTTCCGAAATAATCCACTCAGAAATGTAAAAAGTCGTATGTTTTGCTGCATTAGGGGTAAGCCAATAGCTAGCTATTTATTATTCGTACTAGCTGCCATGCCAAAGTATGCATGCTTGCCTGTTATATATTTAATATATGTAACTATAAATTATAGTGGTTTGATGTAATGTTAAAGCGTTTATGCTGGGAGTTAGGTTGTAGGTGTTTTTAAGGAGGAATCGCATCTTGCCGTTGGTCATCCTTCACCCACCCCTCTCGCTCGCTCTCTCTCTCTCGCTCTCTTTATACACACACACACACACACATATATATATATATATATATATATACACATTTATAAATAATTGGTTTCAGTCAAGTCAAGTCAAGTATAGCGCTTTTCACAACATAGATTGCACCAAAGCAGCTTCACAGTATCAATCAAAACAACATAACAATGTTTGTTTCTTAGTGGAAAAACATCCATGTTTGGTAGAGCTGAAAAGTAAAGATATACTTACCAAAACTCATAATTTAGTTATAAATAGAATATTTGATGTAATGTGTCCACTTAAACACTGACAAGCATCCTATGTCAGAAATTGCAGCCACATCAGCAGGAGAAAGACTTTGTTGTGCAAGCAGATATTTTGACCCAGAAAAAAGGGCACAATATGAGTGAGGGACAGTTTGAAAAGGCTTAAAATTGAAGGCAATGTCTTCCTTCAAAGCGGTTACATTCTTCAACCCCGTCACAATAATCTCATCTATTCTTTTGGAAGAAAATAGGGAAGATGATAAAAAATGGCACAAAAAAAAAAACATTTCTTGCTAATCCCAACCTACATATTAAGGACTAACAAAAACAAATGGGACAACCACCTCTCAAAACCAAAATAAACAGTGTTTCAACCAATCACCGACAGGGGCGGGTGTTGTAAGGTTTTGAGCTCGTGCGCGGCTGGACGCGAAGTCGGAGCAACACCCGCCCCTGTCGGTGATTGGTTGAAACACTGTTTGTTTTGGTTTTGAGTGGTGGTTGTACCCATTTGTTTTTCTGTGCAGATCTGAGCCTAGGCTGCATACAGAGACGCGTTTTTTTGACAGCCTGCTTATGGGGCGAGCAGCTAGCGGATCGTGAGGAAAGATTAGATTAATTTTTGGACCTCAAATCACTGATACAACCTTTAATTGGAACAGATCTCCACCAAAGCGCAGCGCTGTGTCCCAGACAGTGCCAAACCTCTGCTCTTCCCACGTAAGTAACTTAAACTCAAAATAAATACGTTAACACAATATACCAATGATAACTAGAAAGTCACTTATGGCAGAAAACAGATTGAAAATAAAACAGTGAAAATCTGTCATTATTATGAAATATGTAGCGTGATCTGTAACCAAGGTATCTGCAATAAATGTTTAATCATGAAATACTAAAAATAACCAAAATAATGTGTAAACAACTCAGAAAGA
Source organism: Semotilus atromaculatus (assembly GCA_031834385.1). Lineage (NCBI taxonomy): Eukaryota > Metazoa > Chordata > Actinopteri > Cypriniformes > Leuciscidae > Semotilus > Semotilus atromaculatus. The sequence goes on along the minus strand of JAULUF010000010.1, from coordinate 31,240,300 downwards.
AGGATGCATGTATGCATGCGTTCTCAGTTACTGTCCTTTTTCCTTAGTTTGTTCACATTTACAAACACCCTGTTTCTTTGTGGGTAAAATACCCTTTCTGTAGAAATATTAAAGGGGTCATGACATGAGAAACCAAATTTGCCTTGATCTTTTGGTATATAAGAGATCTATGTACTATTAAAACTTCCTGCAAGTTTCATAGCTTAAGACGTCCTCCCCATTATAGACGAATGATTTATTTAATCAAGCTCTAAATACAGCTCGTTCTAGATCCTTTGTTCTTAGTGACGTCACGGTACGAAGTGACGTACCAGTCGTTTGCATATGACCGCCTCCAGCGCAAGACAAGTACGCCTCATTTCACATCATCGCATGCGTTGTCGTGCAGCGTTGTCTGTTTACAAGATGACTGTGGTGCCACGCAGATGTGCTGTTCCTGGCTGTGGACAAACAACATGTTTGAATACGCTGCCGAACGATCCAGATGTCAGGGAAAGCAGTTGGATGCAGTTTATTTGCAGCATATGCAGCGCGCCAAAGCTTTATTTGAATGGTGAGTGATCAGATGAGTGTGACAGGGCATGTTACTGAAAGAACGAGCAGAGAGCGAGCGAGCCTTCAAACTGTCTTGCTTGCTCGCTCGCTCTCTCTCTCTCTCTCTCTCTCTCTCTCTCTCTCTCTCTCTCTCTCCCTCCCTCGCGCCTATGAATCAAAATCAATTGAGAATTGACACGATGGTAAAAGATTGGAAGACCGAAGTTTCACGTGCTGGAGCATTGTGTAGTCTACATGTGATACAAAATGATTAACGTTTGATGGTTTGATTTTGGTGTACCAAACAGATTTTTTTTGTGTGCTTCCCTTGCTATGATACACATTTCTGATGTGATTGCCATGCTTTAAGTGTATGTTTACATTTTTAATCATGTAATAACTAACAGTCTTAAAGATGACATTACTCTGTTCATGTTGTGTGAATGTTATAATGGCAAACGTTTTTACAATTTAAATCAATTTTAAAATTGTTTAAAGGAATGGTAAAAAAAAAATATATATACAGTACTGTGCAAAAGTTTTAGGTAAGATTGTTTAAGTTTTTAAAAGAAGTCTCTTCTGCTCACCAAGGCTGCAATTATTTAATAAAAAATAAAAAAAAAACAGTAATATTGTGAAATATTATTACAATTTAAAACCGCGGTTTTCTATGTGAATATACAGTAAAGTGTAATTTATTCCTGTGATCAAAGCTGAATTTTCATCATCATTACTCCAGTCTTCAGTGTCACATGATCCTTCAGAAATCATTCTAATATGATGATTTGATGCTCAAAAAACATTCATTATTATTTTCAATGTTGAAAACAGTTGTGTACAATTTTTTTTTCAAAATTCTTTGATGAATAGAAAGTTCAAAAGAACAGCGTTTATTTAAAATAGAATATTTTCTAACATTATAAATGTCTTTACTGTAACTTTTGATCAGTTTAACTCATCCTTGATGAATAAAAGTATTGATTTATTATATTTCTTTCCCCCAAAAATAAAATTTAAATTCTTACTGACCCCAAACTTTTGAAGGGTAGAGTTTGTTACAAAAGCTTTAGATTTCAGATAAATGCTGTTCTTTTTTAGTTTCTATTCATCATAGCATCATGAAATAAAAATGTTAAAACTGTTTTCAACACTGATAATAATCATAAATGTTTCTTGAGCATCAAATCATCATATTAGAATGATTTTTAAAGGATCATGTGACACTGAAGACTGGAGTAATGATGATGATAAATTCAGCTTTGATCACAGGAATAAATTACACTTCACTATATATTCACATAGAAAACCGCTGTTTTAAATTGTAATAATATTTCACAATATTACTTTTTTTTTTTTTTTATCAAATAATTGCAGCCTTGGTGAGCAGAAGAGACTTCTTTTAAAAACTTAAAAAATCTTACCTGCCTAAAACTTTTGCACAGTACTGTATATATACTGCTTTTTAAGGACTTTTTATTGAAAAATTTCTTCTCCCCCCCCCCCTTCAGGTTTGCCAAGGATCCAGCTGATTACTGGTAATTTGGTGGAGGATTATTCTTTAGCTGCTACATTGCACTATCACTTCTGGTACGGATTCATTTACCTTTTTGTGTTATTTTTTTATTTTACTAAATTACTTTTAATTAGTGCAATGTATGGTTAGGATTCTGAATTAAAACAGTGTAATGTTTCTCCACAAATATTATCAGAAATATACGGAGCCCCCCAGGGGTCAGGCAAAAATTGTTGAAACAATATAAACCTGCATTGAAAGATCAGTCAAAGAGCAACAGACCACAACCCTCTCAGCTCAACGCCAAAATTAGTTAATTTCTTCATCTGTTTTAAGGATGAAATCATGACCTCATGATTATAGTAACCGTAACTGACACATAAGTAATATTAAATTTTTTACAATTCCACCTTGGGGCTCTGAATAATTGCTTGTGTAAATTTTCATCTGAATACATCAAATATGTGTTTAATGGATAGTGTTGTATTTGTTTTCTAACCTGACTCTAATTGAACTGATAAGTGAACATTTTGTACATGTCTTATTTTTTATTCATTTAAAATGCTTTTATTTATACAGGATAGTACAGACAGTGGGCAAGAAGTGAAGAGGGAGAGATGGCATCGGAATGGACCTCGAGCTGAGACCCTGTCGGAGCACTGCACTCACATTTTATTGAGAATTTAAAAACTTTTGTACTGTACATTTATCCCATTTAGATTTCTACTTCTACAGGTTTTTAACATTACTTCGAAACCGCTGCAATTTAAAGTTTGAGATGTTTTTCATCTGTTTTAGAAAGTATTTTTAGACTTGTTTTTTCAGAATAAAACTTGTTTTACAATTTGAGCATTTGTTATTTCTTTATTAAATGTGTTTAATTAAGCTGCTGCAAGTAATTTGAAAGTTAACACATTTTTAGTGTAACGTTACAGTTAATCACAAATTCAGTCAGCATTGTCATAACTATGTTCCAATTGCAAACTAGGTTGTAATTGAATGTACAATTGTATTATCCCATGATGAAAGGTAAGACGGTTGATTCAGTTTGCAAAACCGAAGCATATAATTCAAAATTGGTTCAATGTCGACATACAACCTTTATTCACCGATATTGAAAGAAAAGACGGTGAAACAACGTCACGATTTCAACGTTGATTTGTTTTGCAAAATCGAAAGGTGATTCAACGTCGACAGAAGACCCAGCTAACAATTTATGGTTCCCAGAACGTTCTGGGAACGTTAGTTTTTGGTTGCGGGAACGTTCCCTTAAGGTTCCCTTTAAGGTTAGGTTTTGGTTCCCATGGAAAGTTTTCTTAACGTTCAGGGAACGTTAGTTTTTGGTTACACTGCAACCTTTAGGCAACCTTTAGGGAACGTTCCCCTAACGTTCTTTTTTATATTCCCCTAACCTTTAAAAAACTTTAACAATGATACCAATTTTATTATTACTTTAACCTATGCATGAGCAGGAATTAATTATATTAGCAGGAATGAATGAATAGGCAAACTTGATGGGACTTGAAACTTTAATATACAATATAAAATTAACAAAATACAAAAATTATAAAAGGCCTAAAAAAAATACAATAAGAATTATAATCAGTTTTAGTTTACAACTATACAAATAAGACATATCAATAAAAGTACTAATGGACCTACACAACCTCTTGCTTTGTACAACTTAACAAACGTAGTATGCAGTGGAGGACAGTAAGTAAAGTTTTTCCTAATGATTGCGGCACCCCACGCGATCCGGCATATCTCGTCAGCTCCTCGACCTACTTCCCTTGTTGTTTTTAAAGAAGAAATAAAGATGAAAACACGGATTCCGTTGTTCAGTTTCCTCCTTGGACGATCGTGTGAACAGGCAAGTTCTGTGTATCTAGAAGGACTTTGGTCAGAGAATGTCTATGCAAACAGCACAACACGGAAGTCAGGACAGGACTTCAATCGGTCACATGAAAGCACCCAGCTAACACAAATACGTAACTGTTACGTAACTGCAACGTAATCTGATGACCAAACTTTCGTCGTGGCGACGTAATTAGTTACGTCGTGGCAACCGGAAAAGTGAAATTCCCAGATACGTTGCTACAACGTAACTTCGTGACGTTACCAGTTAGTAACGTCGACGTTGTGACAACGTCACGTTGCGACTTTACCAGTTAGTAAGCACGACGTTGTGACAACGTCACGTTGCGACTTTACCAGTTAGTAAGCACGACGTTGTGACAACGTCCTGTGCTGGTAATAAATATCATTTTCAAGGTGGACAGTTTGTGTCCTCATTTGCCCACACCTCATTTAAAGACTATTTAAATCTGCTGAATGATGAATGCACACTCAAAATTAGGTAAATTCAGCTAATTTATTTCAAAAACAACAGTAGCCTACACATTAACATTTTAATTAATTATAATAACATAATTTGTTTGAACAAAGAAGGGAACACTTTGATGAATGTAGAACAAGCGAACTACTCCAATTCTGCAGGTAGCCTACTGCCAGTCGATCCTAAAGAAACAGCACAACAACAAAACAACAGGTTAGTCGTTTTCATTGTAACCTTTAAATAAGAGTTGTATTAGGCTAAAAAAACCCCGGCAAAATAAGGGATATATGATACTTAAACTGTCACATTATTTTTTGCAAATAATGCAATTTATAAACTGGCCTTTATAAAAGTTTTCCTCTTTGCAGGAAATGTTCAGTTTCTTGCTAGCTGCTAATTATTCAGGAATAATATACCATTTTAAAATCTTCTGATTTTGATCTAACCTTATCCCGTGTGGGTAGGCAAACTGCAGTGATGGTTTATGTTTGTTGATTAAATATTGCATATTGTGAGGAAACTCATAGCGATATAGTTCACTCATATAGGCTAGTTCACACCAAGCGATAACTATAAAGATAAAAGATATCATTCTAAAAATCGTTCTCCATATTAAAGAATAACAGAGTTCACACCACAACTATAACGATAAAGGTATGAGGAAAGATATGGTTGGGATCACTTTCAGAACGATTTTTTTCCAGCTGTCGAACGATAAAACACTGACAGACAATCAGAATCCATTCTAATTTAAAGGTCTCGCGCATTTAAAATGGCAGATGACATTGCAGAGAAGTTAATCGTCGAGGTACAAAAAAATCCTCCACTGTTTGACAAGTCAACCCCCCTTTTCAAGGATACGTTAAAAAAGATGGATATATGGAAAGCAATCGGTCGTATCCTGGGAATAAATGGTGAGAAGTATTAACGATGAGCCAGGGCAAGAATGCGTTTCTATCTTGGAAATTCAAACAGCATTCCACATTAAAAAAAGAGAAGGGACGATCTTCCTGGATCTTCCCGTCCAGATCCAATGCTACCACATCTTTAAATTAGCCTACTATTATTTGAAGTTAACATTATAAAATATGTAGACCTACACCACAAAACTAGTTAAAAAAATTGTCTACACATGCGTTTTATATTTGATATGAGGGAAATAAACATGCGGGACACAAAACAATCTTTAACTTTTAGGTGGCAAAATATGTTTAATTCTGTGAATTACACTGCGCAAACCATGTAATAACCACCGGATGAAGAAGGGTTGGCTCTCAGTCTCCACAGAACATAAACATTCATTTTATTTTATTTTATTTTTCGTGTTCGCATTTATGAGGAAAAAACAATGTTACGGCGCTCTGAATGCGGCACTAAAAGAGATGCTTTAAAACTTTCACAGAGACATCAAACAGAAAGCACAAAACCTTTCTTTAAATCGAATTTCGTTTTGTATTAATTGTATCTTAATTTTAATCAATGTTTAATCAACCAATTGCCTGGATTTAATAAATAAGAAGTAGGCTAAATATAGCAGACGATAGATAATCACGAAACGGAGGCGCCGGTGAACTGGAGCTCGTCTCATAAATGAACTGAAACTTAGCAACTTAGAAACTTCGCAGCAAAGGTCTTAACTGCATCCTCTATTTCGATTCTCTGTGACAGTTCATGTTCTATGGAGATTGTTGCCAGTCCATTAAAGCCACTTAAATTAACGAAATTACTCAGATAAAGATTCGTTCATTTTGATGAAGGAGATCGAACAAGAGTCAGTAAAATGATCAGGGGGCTTGGGCAGCTCAGCAAATCATAGCCTTTGTGAATTGTTCATTCCCGGTTGGCACACATTTTGCCGCCCTTACAAAAGTGCGCTCTAGGCAATTGCCTAGTTCGCCTATATGGACGCGCCGGCCCTGGATTAAATCACCGGTCTGATTAAACTGTTTTATATATATATATATATATATATATATATATATATGTACAAATATGTTATGTAAAACAGTTTAATCAGACTGGTGCTAAAAACTTACTATTTTAATATTTCTTATTATTTTGCTAAAATTACTAACATTTTGCACATTCTGAAAGGTGTATGTAAACTGAACTTTATAGCCTATAATGCTTTTAATTATTATAACTTTCACAGAGACATAAAACAGAAAGCACGAAACTTTTCTTTAAAGTGAATTTCGTTTTGTATTAATTGTATCTTAATTTTAATCAATGTTTCATCAACCAATTGCCTGGATTTAATAAGTAAAAATTAAATATAGCAGATATAATCACGAAACGGAGGCGCCGGCGCATGAACTGGAGCTCGTCTCATAAATGAACCGAAACTCAGCGTAAAAGGTAGCCTTGCCTCACAGACATGTCTACTTAAACAGAATAATTCAAAATGAAAGAAAACAGGCACAGACTGCTCTTTGTTTATGCAATCCGTATAAAATGTGCATTTCTCTCTGGCGCGTTGACTACTGCGAAGACCTGGGGCGCGCGCGTGCTTAGAATAAAAAGACCATTATTATCAGTCGTTGGTGTGGACGCATATATAGTTATCTTTATCGTAATCTTTATAGTTATCGTGCTTGGTGTGAACGGGCCTTAGAGCTGGTTTTTTTTTTTTACTTTCTATTCATCAAATAATCCTGAAAAACACAAAAATATGAAGCAGCACAACTGTTTTCAACACTGATAATAATCATAACCTTGAGCATCAAATCATCATATTCATGGTTCGAATTACGTGGGAGCCAGTGGGAGCTGAGCTCCCATAGAGAGAGGATGAGCTCCCATGAAAGCAGTAAAATCATACACCTGTGGGGGCTCTAAAAATCATTAGCACCATTATTTTAAATTACAAATAAAGCACTTTTTCCTTCAATAACCGAGGCATATTTGTTAACCCTTTCGCAAGTACGATCACAGGGTCAGTGCATCGCGTGCTCAACTGATACATTCAAGCGCTTTCGCGCGTGCTGGCGCTGAGCCAGAGAGGGACGCACGCGCTCAGTGCTGTCATATATATCACAACTATTCAGTGTTTTCACTGGGGGGGGGGGGGGGGGGCTAGGTAGGCTACAATCAATATTTTAAGATGACAAAATTGTCCCGGTCCCACCAATATTTTAGCGAACTCCTTTCAGGGGTTTTTCTGCATATAGAATTACGAGGCAGCCGCCTCCGGCTGTCGACAAAACTCGGATAGAAACCCAGCAAACATTGGTCCGACGGCAACGTCGTGTCCCTGGCCAAAAATAGTTACGGCCAGGACGGCATAAATCGGTAAAAATATGTAACACAGAACATTTCCTAAAAATGCATTCAGATACATTTGTACATGTCTACAGTTGCATGTATAGTTGTTATTTTAACGTTTAGCTATGTGTAGTTCAATATAGTGTCGGGTGAGAGGACGTCACCTGGCGACGTCTTTTGCACGTGCATTTATAGTCCATCATGACCCTCTATGGAATCCTTGTGAAATATGCAAAAGGTGTGCTTAATCCTTGCATGGTTAATATAGTGCAATAATTCATTTTATTGACCACGTAGTTTTTAAGAGGTTGTGAAGACGTCCACTGGCGTCCTGTACACGTCTAGTCAGGCTGTGAATAAATACACGTCAACTGACGTCTTCTGCACGTCTAGTCTAGCAAGATCAGGAATGATCTTTATGAAATACACGCTTTGTATACAAAGTAAATATATTTACTTTATTTTTTGTTTTTATAAATTATAATCACCAAGTGCCCAGTGTGGTGATTGCAAAGCCACTGCATTTTAGTCATTATTTCAACCTGTTGTACTTGATGTATTCGTTGTTATTTTTATGGAATGTATGCATGTACATGTAAAACAGAAATATACCCGGTCACCATTTATTTCTGAGGTGGATGTAATTGCCCAAACCATAAACTGCGCTGCCAAGATGTAGTGATAAAAGATCTCGCGATCCTACAAAATCCCGCGATAGGATAGATTATCTCGCGAGATGTTAACGCGTTCTCCAGAACTTTGAACAACAACAACCACGAGGAGAGGAGGGAGTTGTATCGATATTATTAAAATAATATCATTTTAAGTTGGGTAAGTACATTTTGGATTATTACAGATTAACGTGCTTAAGGTTTACTTGTTTGACATGAATGAACCGAAAGAAATGATGCCCACATTTTCAACTGAAAATTACTGAGTTTGGCTAAAATTAGCTAGTAGGCTAAAAGTTACTTTGAGCGTATACAAAGGTATACCAGTCCAGTATAAAGTATGTTTAATGATACAGTCTAAGTTATTACTGTAACTTATTAATTTAGCCTTGTGAGAGTTTATTTCAGAAATTAAATTATCTGAAATAGAATGAAATGTTTAGCTGGATTTCAGTACTTAGGTAAAGTTGGTTTTATATTCGCACATTCGCACATTCACGAACTTCCGGGTTCAATAACTCGTGAACTAAACGTTGTTACTTAAACAAATAACACCTCACATATAACTACACATTTAACACCAGCAGCTACAACCTAATTTTCCTCAAAACAAGCTTTCCTTCGCAGTGGACAAAATACATTGATCTCTATGCGCAGGCTGCTGAGAAGGGACCATCTGCAAAGTTCAAAACCCGAAAAGTCTTACTACAAAATATTCAAAAACTTCACTGTAATTCTCTGTATTGTTGCCAAATTCAGATCACACATCACTGCTGTCCTGCTCGTTATATAACAACACTTTGTTTGGATAAATGCAATACAATTGTATAATTTTTCATAATACTCATAAAAATAATGCAAAAATTCCCCAAATAAGTGTTAGTATAGCCTAACCACCAGGACAGCAGTGATGATGTGTGATCTAAATCTGGTGACACTATAGTGTGTGTTTTTGACTGTTACTGACTGATCCCTTCCGATCTGTCTCTCAGCCGCCTGCACAGAGATCAATGAATTTTGTCCACTGCGAAAGCTCGTTTTGAGGAAAATTATTAAACATTATTAAAACAATGTTATTTGTGTAGTAACAATATTCAGCTCACGAGTTATTGAGCGGAAGCACGCGAATATAAAACCAACGTGTTTGACTTGTTCTTTAAGGTGTAGGCCTATATTGCTGCATTTCACAGTCAACTAAACGCACTAAATATGCCAATCCCCATGGTGTAGTGTGTTCTTTGGAGAGTACTTAATAACATTCAAGTGTTTAACTTGGGTAACCACTGAAAAGTTATTGAAAGTTATTGAAATTTTAAGGTGCAGGTAAGATCATGCAGGACCTTCAGTACCACATATACATGGACAGCGCCCTGTCACATGAACATTGTCAAGTTTTCCTAAAAAGGAAAGTTGCCAAGCGGGGTTAAGTTAGTTTAAGGTTTGATCTTTGCTGCGTATTCACCTAGGCTGCTTTACGCACCATCTGTATGTACAGTACACAAATATTGTTTTATGTAAAACTTACTGTAATTCACCTAAAGTATTTTTTCGTGTTCCAAAGGGTGTAGTGCTTTGCTAGTGACCGGACTGACTTACTCCAGGGGAAATTTTGACAATACCTCCCTTACTGTACGTACAAGTCAAATATCTTTATGAAACATTACTGTAATTCACCTAAAGTATTTTTTCATGTTCCAAAGGGTGTAGTGCTTTCCTAATCATCAGACTGACTCACTTCAGGTGAAATTTTGACAATACCTCCCTTATTGTACTTCCTATTGTTAAATATGTTTATGAAAAAATTACTGTAATTCACTTAAAGTATTTTTTCGTATTCCAAAGGGTGTAGTGCTTTCCTAATGACCAGTGTGACTTACTACAGGTGAAAATGTGACAATACAACCCTTACTGTACATACAGTACACAAATATTCATATGGAAAAAATTACAGTAATTCACCTAAAGTGATTTTCCATTTTCCAAAGGTTTTAGTACTCTCCCAGTGACCAGACTGACTCACTACAGGTGAAATTTTTGACAATACCTAATAATATAATTCACTGTAATTCACTAAAAGGGGTTTTGTTTGTTTTAGGTTGTTGTACATTAATAGGGGCTACATTATTAATAACAGCAGTGAGTGAACCTGTTCTCATTGGTGCAGCAAATCTGACAGATAATGTACAGCAAGATCATGGAGACATTCAATATACTGTATAGTGTAGAATTTTATGACCACCGTGTAATTTTATGACCAACATGTAATTTTTGCTTCTTGTACAGCAGGAATGATGGGTTTGCAGAAGCCAATACACAGGTCCGGTATAACTTTGTATGCAATATCCAAAATAATGGTTTTTAAGAGGATGCTGTAAGTTGACTGTCCTTAATATATTGTCCTTCATGGTGAATATATTCACATATTTTAAGTCACATGTGCTGATATAGCCACCTGACATGGTAATATAGTTTGTCTCCACCACTTACAAACTTTGTCCTTACATGACATTAACTTTTATGGTCTTTCTCCCCCCTCCAACATCGAATTTAACCAAAGTAACTTAGTGTTCACATCAACAATGACTGTGTGTTTTATTTGTATTATCTTTCTGATTGTTATTGGGTAAACAAACATATCTTAGAAATTTAACATTTATTTATATTTAGAAATTATATAATATTTATTCATTGCATAATGCAGTTGGTTATGGTTGTGCTCACTGTGTACCTAGTTAAACAGTGGAACCAAATGCCTCTTTTAAAATTGAAATAAGTTGGCTAAACTTTGTGTCATTAAAGAATATCTGCAGAAACTTCTGCTTTATTGTCCTTGTTGCAATATAGATTACCCTGTATATCTGTATTTTGGGACTTACAGTTAAAGACCCAAGGACCAGATATGGTTAATTAAGACCAGGAGTTAGAAGTGCAGTCAATTTAAAACAAGAGTCAGAATTATAATAAATTAAAGAACATTTTACTGAAGATAGTTTGCAGTTTCATCAGGCAGAAGTCAGCTTCAAGAATCACAAGGAGTTTGTAGGCCTCTTCCCCGTACATTTACAAAAATGATAGCAATTATTCCCTTCACCAAGGTCTAATTGCTTCAGGTTGAATGATTCTGATTGGCTAATAAATAAACACATTTTCTACACATAGATAGACTGAAGCATATCTCCATTGATTATGCGGCTGACACTCTGACCCTGAATTTAGGCACGTCGTGACCTTCCAGGTCACAGATCTGGGTTGCTGAGCACCAACATGTCGAAGAAAAGTAGTCAGTCAATCTCTAATAATTAGGGGCAAAGCCCCAAAGAGGATAGCCCCTATTGTAATGGTTAGTTTTCTTATTAGTCTTATTATTCTTATTCCGTATGGAGAGTCTATGGTAGCCTTATCAACGAAACATAGGACAATGATGAAATTTGGCACACTTGTAGTGATTGTAATGAATAGTAATTGGACCAATTTTTGAGTCTCTAGGACCAACTATAGTGCCACCACCAGTTCAAAAATTAAACATTGAAAGGCTTATAACTTCGATCTAGAAAAATGAAAATTAGTACACCTGATTCCACTCATGCTGATCACAATCAATATCTTACATTAAGACTCCGCCCATTACAGTAGTGGCCATTTTGAAAAGTACAGTGTTGTTTTTTTGCTACTACTCATTCAAATTTTGTTCAATTCTCACGGAAATTGGCTCAGATGATCTTTGGACCGATCCACACACACTGAAAAAAACAATAAGTAAAATTTACTTAATTCTTTTAAGGCAAGTTTTTGCATTAATATTTTTAGAGTAAATTTCACACATAGAATTAAGTAAACTCTACTTAACTAAGTTAAGTGAAAGTAACAAAAGAAATTAAGTACATTTTACTAAGCTAATAAAAGGTTAAGTAATATCTATTTGGTTGAAGTTTTCTTTCTAATACATTTCACACAATATTACATTGATTTAGATTTCACTTTTTAAAGTCCCCATGAACCGGAAGTTGCAAGCGACTTTTCTCCAGTGTTGTGACGTATTTCCAAGTGAAACGGAATATTGAACAGAGGGCAGGGTTTTACTTTAGCGCCCCTCCTCTCGCTCATACAGACTTAAGGCCTCATTATGCTTCTGCGTCAACTCCACGGCGTAGCTACGCCGTCACTCCTACGGCGTCGTGGCCGTTTTATGGTTCTGCGTCAGGTTGCGTTGCATCGCGTTGAATCTGACCAATCACAGCCCTTGCGGTCTGCGTCGCCTCGACGCGTAGTTACAATTTTTTGGAGGTGCACGTCGAGCTACGGCGTAGGGATCGGAGAGGGGTTCGCGGCGACGCAGAGGGGTCTGCGGGGGTACACCGCAGAAGCATAAAACAGGCTTAATACGGTTTGAGGGGAGTGGTTAAGCGTTCTCAACCCCAAAAAAATGTTTTGTTGACTTGCATGGATGATTTGTTCACCACAAATCGATCAACTTAAACAAACAAATTAAGTATTGTCAATTTTGATTTCATTGGGGACTTTAAGGATGTGATTTGCTTAGAAACATCTAAGTAATCATTACAATAGATATAGTGTGTCACCATATCTTTAATTCAGAAACTATATGTGTGAACGCAGAGACCTCAATACTTGGTACACAATACACAATGACGGTAACATTTGATGGATCGTTTTTGTGTTTGAATGTGTCATTTTAAGTAGAAAATGAACTCCAAATGTCACAAAATGGCAAGTTACTAACCCTAACAACAAAAGCAATGATAAAATAGTATAAATACAGCTGGAAACCAGTGATAAATCAACCTCATTAATTATTCACGGCCCAGTGCATGATGGGAACCTAATTTTTTATAATGTTGATATTTACGCTTTCATTTCTACACGATTTAATTGAGTACTACTATAGAATTTACTTATTTTTTTTAATTCTTGCCTGAACTAACTTTTTAATGTAAATTACATTGTTTTCACAAAATAATTTTTATCAGTGCAGAAGCAACTAATATTTTTGATATTCGCTACCGTTCCCGAGATATGTGTCTCCAAATTTTAGGTAGCCTGTATTTGGTGCTTTAGAACCTGTACACACATCGCTTCTTTAACGCGCTCAAGTTCGTTATTTCAAATGTAGGTGTGGTATGCGTGCTCATGATGTAAGCGACGCGTCACAGTGTGACGAGCTCGTTATTTCCAAGCGCGTCCGCACCGCATTGAGATAAAAACATCTAAACTTTTCACGTGGCGCGTCTAGCATTGTCTATGCATTTTTAGGCGCTATATGTGAATCGCGCCTTATGCTAGTTAGCTTTGCATGTTAATTGGTTAGCATGCTAACCAGATACCATTCTTTCTAATGTGGCTTTTCAGCTATCAGGCTAACCATAAGTTACATTAGCATTAAGCTAACTTAGCATGTTAATCTGGTTAACATGCTTTTGTGCTCATTCTTACACTGAAGCCTCTCCTCTGCAGCTTGGTAAGACAGCGTCAACTGAGTGGCTCAAGCAGTTAAACCACGTGCCAAGAGCCCTGATCCATTCTGGTTGTGGGTTTGAAACCTGTGTGGGACGTGCCCAGACCGCAAGAGGTACTGTGGCCTTAAAAAGTGTAAAAGTTGCTTTTGTTCCAGACATGGTGTCTATATGTGAAGGAACTCAATAAATACAACATGCAGCAAATTTATATAAAAATTATTCATTTTGAGTTGCTTCTCACTTGAACTATGGACCTTCTGCATCTTGGCAAAACCACAACTTCCCAGTGTCACAATGAGATGTGTGACAGGCATCTGACCCAGAGATAGTGGGTTCAAGGCCGAGTGGGACGACTTTATAAAATTGTGTGTAATGTTGTGTCATGTCGATTCCTTTCTTATTCAATGTTGTACTAATCTTTCTTCCTCTTGGATTAGAAATAAGTATGTCTTGTTAATTAAGTGTTCATTCTCATCTGAACTTCTGGTCATTTTGAGTTCATTTTCACCTGTACTTCTGAACCAGCTGTTTTTTCATGCATGTTCAATTTCTGATTTCTTCCTGCTCTTGGCCCCGTATCGCTGCTTGCAACTATATTTCCACTTGTTCCTTAACCTCTAACCAAGAATACTAACACACAAAGACAGTTTCTTCAAGATTGGATTTGGCCAGGTTTTAACAATAAACAGGAGAGTCTTCTCAAAACATCAAGATAACATGTTCTTTATCTCAAGGAAAGGACACTTTAAATCTAACTGTAAAGTAAAGGCTTTAACTAAGAAATGGTCTCTCAACTATAGGTTTCAATGATCCCTGAGACCATTGCTATCAGGATACCCTAGAAAAGCAGATGGATGTAGTGACACCTGTTAAAGAAGTCCACATTTCATATCTGGAAGCCAGGCTAAATGAGCAAGCACTGTTACTGCATTCCTGGCATGCATGGGCCAGACCCTTCGGTCACACCTCATATATCAAATACAGACATTTAAAGGATACATGAAACATTTTCATGAACATTTTCGATAATCACACTGGTAATTTCTATAACAAAGTAAAATCTCACAAGCCTAGAGAAGTCATTCAACTCATTTGATATTTAGAAGGAAAAAAATGGATTGATACCTTGATTATAATCCCTCATTAGATATACATTGAAGCAGCAGTGGATTCCAGAATCCACTTCTTCAGGACTTCATAACAAAAACTTAACTTGAATCATTACAATAAGGGTGTTGCTTATTTATAACGCTGAAAATATGATTTAAGCTAAAATCTTTACAGTTTTTTAATCAATGAAATAAATGTGTTGTACAAGTAACAGCAGTTATAATACCTACTTTTACCTAATACATTTATCAAAATCAATTGAGTAGAGTGATCACTAGGAACATACTATAACCTTTGGAACATGAAAAAAGGTGAAATGACATAATCTTTCAAATTTTCATAATAAAATGTATGTACTGTACTTAAGGCAGTTATTGACAATATGTAACCTGTAGTAAGTCAGTCTAATCACTTGGAAAGTACTAAAACCTTTGGAATATATATAAAAAAAACACTATAGGTGATTTACAGTTTATTTCATAAACATATGTAATAATATGCTCATTACATAAACATATTTGATAATTGTACAGTAAGGGAGGTATTGTCAAAATTCCACCTGTAGTAAGTCAGTCTGGTCACTAGGAAAGCACTACACCCTTTGGAACACGAAAAAATACTTAGGGTGAATTACAGTAATTAAAAAAAAAACATATTTGTCAACTGTACGTACAGTAAGGGTGTTTGTGTCAAAATTTCACCTGCAGTAAGTCAGTCTGGTCTGTAGGAAAACACTACAGCCTTTGGAACACGAAAAAATACTTGGGGTGAATTACAGTAATTTTTTAAAAAACATATTTGTCAACTGTACGTACAGTAAGGGAGTTTTTGTCAAAATTTCACCTGTAGTAAGTCAGTCTGGTCACTAGGAAAGTACTACAACCTTTGGGATATATAAAAAAACACTATAGGTGATTTACAGTTTATTTCATAAACATATGTAATAATATGCTCATTACATAAACATATTTGATAATTGTACAGTAAGGGAGGTATTGTCAAAATTTCACCTGTAGTAAGTCAGTCTGGTCACTAGGAAAGCACTACACCCTTTGGAACACGAAAAAATACTTAGGGTGAATTACAGTAATTAAAAAAAAACATATTTGTCAACTGTACGTACAGTAAGGGTGTTTGTGTCAAAATTTCACCTGCAGTAAGTCAGTCTGGTCTGTAGGAAAACACTACAGCCTTTGGAACACGAAAAAATACTTGGGGTGAATTACAGTAATTTTTTAAAAAACATATTTGTCAACTGTACGTACAGTAAGGGAGTTTTTGTCAAAATTTCACCTGTAGTAAGTCAGTCTGGTCACTAGGAAAGTACTACAACCTTTGGGATATATAAAAAAACACTATAGGTGATTTACAGTTTATTTCATAAACATATGTAATAAACATATGTAATAATATGCTCATTACATAAACATATTTGATAATTGTACAGTAAGGGAGGTATTGTCAAAATTTCACCTGTAGTAAGTCAGTCTGGTCACTAGGAAAGCACTACACCCTTTGGAACACGAAAAAATACTTAGGGTGAATTACAGTAATTTTTAAAAAAACATATTTGTCAACTGTACGTACAGTAAGGGACTTTTTGTCAAAATTTCACCTGCAGTAAGTCAGTCTGGTCTGTAGGAAAACACTACAGCATTTGGAACACGAAAAAATACTTGGGGTGAATTACAGTAATTTTTTTTAAAACATATGTGTCAACTGTACGTACAGTAAGGGAGTTTTTGTCAAAATTTCACCTGTAGTAAGTCAGTGTTGTCACTAGGAACATGCTACAACCTTCGGAAAGTAAAAAATCCCTTTGGTGAATTAATGTAATTTTATTCTAAAAATATTTATGTACATTATGTACAGTTAGGCAGGTTTCCTAAATACAATCATTACAATGCACTTTTTATTGTTGCTAAAGTACAATCAATAGCATTAGAACACATAACGTGAGAGAGATTTGCTGGTACATCTGTACTTTGCAAAAATGTAGTTGTCTGTTTGCACACAATGGAAAAAAATAGAACTTTTTAGATGGTCCCTATCTTCTTTACCACACACATTGAATGTTTAGTGAACATTCGCAACTTTGTATGCCATTAAAACAATATTTGCCCATTTTTATCGATTGTGGAGAGTGTTGTAGTTCACCATCTTTGTCCTAAAGATCATGTAGCTGCTTTTATTTTGCAAAAATGTGCTTTATTGCGCTTGTTATTGAGACTGTTTAAGTGCGAATGTGCGAATATAAAACCAACTTTACCTAAGTGATTTCAGTAACTGCTTTAAAAATAAAAGCAGAACATCTTTTATACAATAAAATAAAATGTAATGCATGTTGATTACATTTTTCTATGCATGTTGATTACTTTTTACTAATGTTTCATTCATGATTCATTCACCTTGTTTCATGTTTTTTTTTATTATTTGGCTGTAGACCATAAAAATATTTTGAAAATAAGTGCATATCATTTACCTCAAATTTTTAATTGTATTTATTTTAAAAATAACTATATTCTCTTCCCTTAGATGCTGTGGAGATGTGGAGCCCAAACGCTACAGACTCTGAGACTGATCCAGCAATGGCAGAACACCTGAAACACCTCCAGGAAGAGCTGGGACAGTGGATACAAACAATGAACCAAACAATGTGTTTAAAGGGATAGTTCACCCAAAAATGTAAATTGTTATAATTTATTTAACCTCATGTTTCAAACCTGTATACCTTTCTATGTTATGCTAAACACAAAGGTGTTTGGAGGAATGTTTGTAACCAAGTAGATGTCGCCTCCCATTAACTACCATAATATATATATTTTTTCCAATAATGGTAGTCAATGGTTTCTCTATTTGCTTGGTTACAAACATTCTTCAAAATATCATCTTTTGTGTTCAGCAGAAGAAAGAAACTCATACAGGCTTGGATCATGAGGGTGAGTAAATGACAGAATTTTTGGGTGAACTGTCCCTCTATATAATAATTCAGTATTTTGTAGAGATGCACCGATTGATCGAGGTGACCGGAGTTGGCCGATTTTCACGTGATCGGCCATGACTGGCGATCGGCCGGTCAGTCTGACATATGCCAATTTTATGCCAGTCAAATGCACTCTGGCGCCCCATGATTAACATCGCGCAACATCAGCATCACACGAAACGCACATGTAGGAATCCTCGTGAATTACGGCCGTTCAGACCGCAAGCGCATATTTTTTGCCTTGTGCATGTTAATCAATGAGTGCATTCACACCGTGAGCGGGAGCAGCGCGTGAGCGTCGAGCAGGAGCGTCGCGTGAGCAGCAGTGAAACGTTTCAGCGCCAAGTCTATTTCTACACTGCTCACGCTCAAATAAAGTGAAAGCACACTTTTGATGGACAAAATAGCCTAAATATGATTTCACATAAAAAGTGCCCAAAATGCACAGAATTTACGTGTTTTATCAAGAACTGGAGTAGGCTATGTCAGAAAAGAAACGTAGACTCAAAATATTTATAGAAAATTAACCCATTTAAATTGTTTTTATTATTCAGTTTTTACAATTGATTGTAATAGGCCTGTGTTTGTGTGTTTTGAGAAAAATCTTTATACTGCAAGGCTATATCTATTAAATGTATTATTTATATATTATTGTATTGCCATTACCTGTTTTCATACAGATGTTTAGTTTGCTAAATATATATCAAAAAAAAATTATTGGATATGATGTGAAAAGGAAACGGTTCTTCCATAACACTGCACTTTAGATGTGTGTGAATTTCCCACATCAGGGGTAATTTATATAGTTCTATTTTATAGCGATTATCTATGTCAAACTTAATAAAAATCGGAATCGGCCTAAAACATAGTAATCGGTGCATCTCTAGTATTTTGTGATTGGTATTTTAGTTTGGTTAAATGTTAAACATTGAAAAAAAATTAGGAGAGATTTTGGCTGTTCAAGATCAATAAAATGTTGTGCTAAATCAGAACTTGCTTCTTTTTTGCTTATGTCCACAAATAATGTGTTCTTGTTTGTGATGTACACGTGATTAAAACGTTTTATTGACGTTCAGGTCTGACTGGACCAATTTTGGACCTTTTTAGAACCTTTGTCCAAGACTTGAATGCCTTTCGCGATGTTACGCAATAGGTGTGTGATTATTTTATATGCAGGCTTATGCCTACACTTATGCATAAACACACCTTATAAACATCCAGAAGAAGACTAATTCTGACGTCCAGGGACGCGCTGAAGAGACATGGAATTCACGGCCAGAAAAGACGTTGAATTCACGGCCAGATGACGTCAAAGACGTCGGTTCAACTTTCATTTTGGAACTATTTTTCAACCATGACTGGACGTGTCGGACGGACGTCTTTTCAACGGTCATTACACGTCCAAATGTTTGCTGGGTACACTTATGCATAAACACACCTTATAAACATCCAGAAGAAGACTAATTCTGACGTCCAGGGACGCGCTGAAGAGACATGGAATTCACGGCCAGAAAAGACGTTGAATTCACGGCCAGATGACGTCAAAGACGTCGGTTCAACTTTCATTTTGGAACTATTTTTCAACCATGACTGGACGTGTCGGACGGACGTCTTTTCAACGGTCATTACACGTCCAAATGTTTGCTGGGAAGTCATATGCAGATAGGCTACACTTTTTCCACCGTGACGGTTCTGTTGCGGGTTCCCGGCCTGTGTCCATTCTCCAAACCATAGTTTGCCGATAGTGCTGCGCGGATCATAATCTGCGAGTCGGGCGAGCCAGCAAAATATTACATTCAAATTAATCGAGGGTGGATGACAGATAAATCATTATAATGTGTTGATTTTAATACAGACACGGAACTCTCGTCATGGTAAAATGCAATGAGCGTCAATCTTTTACTTTCGTTTTCAACAACGTAATTCTCTTTAGAGAAAACCAATCAAGGAAAACATATCAGGGCATTTAATACAGTTGTAATTTTTGGTAACAGTCTTATTATTCTCATTTAATGTATTGATCAAATTAAGGAATTGTTTAAATGAAAGATGGAGCATAAAACAAGAGGGGAAAATTCCCTATTATAAAGGTAAAAAAATTATTCTGATAAGGGTGTTTGCCAACAGTGATGTAATGAAACATTGACAATTTAACTTTGAAGGGAGTAAAAAGTCTCTGTTTAGGCTATTAAGGAAATGTAATTTTGCCCAAAGAAGAACTTTTAATTTAAATAAATGTTCATTTTAAATCAGCCTACTTCAGTCAGTGTGATATTTTACCATATTATCATGCTTAACATTGAGAATTTGAATAATTGTAATGTGATGATCAGATGCAGATATCTAAATCAAAGAATATTTTGGGCGGTTGAATTATTTTTAACAGCGGATTCGGGTGACTCAAAGTGCACCAGATTAATTAATTTATCTTTAAAATGTAAAAAAAAATCTTCCTGGGGGGGCATGCCCCCAGACCCCCCTAGAGGTACCGAACTCCCACAAATATTCTCTACTCCTGTATTAGGCCTAATAAACATTGAACTCTACTTTTTTTCCTTTTTTTAAAGAGACCCCCACAAAGATGAAATCATAATTCGAACCCTGATCATATTAGAATGATTTCCGAAGGATGATGTGAAGCTGTGATGCTGAAAATTCAGCTTTGATCACAGGAATTAATTCAATATATTCACATAGAAAACAGTTATTTAAAATGTTGTATATTATTTCACAATAATATTGTTTTTAATGCTGTCTTGGTAAACATAAGAGACATAAACATTTGTACCAACAGTTTGACATTAGTGTATGTTTGACGTTTTACTTAAGCATATTGTTCATCAATGGTGCTTTAGAGATGATGATCAGCTCAGCTCTGATACAGTGCACATCAGCACTGAAGGATCTGAACACAACAAACCATTTGTCATTGTCACAGAGCCAACAATATTATTATACAATGCCAGGTTTATTAAAAGGAAAGAAGCTACAGCAGAGGTGAAATGCAGAAAAAAGAAAGAATATAAATAATATACAGAAAATCATTTCTTAATTAGGATAACAGAATTTGTTTTTGGGTTTACTTATTCATTTAATATTGCTCATACAGTGTAACTTGCGTTTGGATGTCAAAACCTTCTTAAAATAAATGCACCAGTGGGGCTCGACAGCCTTAGTCAATCGGGTTGGCGCGTATGGTTGGGTTGCGGAGAGATAGTGAGATTGTGGTTAGGTCTCAGCAGCAGGAGGGATGTAGAGGTCAGTAAGCTGGGCTGAGTTGAGTGGGGGACGGAGGGGGGTGACTCTGGGACGCCAGAGTCACTGTCGAGCCCTCTTGAGGTGTCGTGGGCTAGTCGACGAAACACTGAGGACGGAAGGTGCCCACTTGAAGACCCTAGAGATGTCCCCTACTCGGCTCAATCCAGACGGTTGTCGTGTTGGTCCACTAGGGAGACCACACTGTAGTTGCAGCCGTCGTGTGTGCTGACGCGCCAAGTACACTGCAGCCGTTAACGCCAGACAGAAGGGGAGTCACACCCTCATATGGAAAGAAGCGTAAATGGATGGAGAAGCATAGTTTACTGTAAAGCTACGTCTTAGTGTTGCTTATCTTGGCGAAAGCCGAGTACAAATCAGCATGAAGTTTTAACATCTACTCTCGTGTAATGGAAATCATGAAGATCTGGATACGTCCAGTGACTGCGGTGAATAGTGCTGCTGGCAACAAGGGAAAGTCCTTGTGACAGCCTGGAGAGACAGCTGACAGGAGGAAAGAGACCCCAATGGGGCTGGTAAGGGTTAGCTACCCTTGTCGGCAGTATCCAGCTTGGTGTTTACAGGATGCTGGAGACACCCGCCCAAGGCTTCTAAGAAATTAAAGAGAAAAATACCCCTAGAGTCTGCGAGAGCGGGGGCGGAAGATGACTCGATGTTGGACAACATGGTTAACGACTTAGGAATGGAAACGGATACGAGTATGGAGAGTAAGACTAGTTCAAGATCTGCAGTTAGTGAAGTCATTGAACTCCAAGTTTGTGTCTGTGGCTGGAGCAAGGCGACAACGGTCAGGGGTTTGAAGGTTCATCAAGGGAAAATGAAATGCTTGAGGGAGAAGGGACAAGGGCCTCGCATTGATCAGTACTTCTTACGAAGTCAGTCAAGTCAGTCGAATGAAATCCAGCGACAGGAAGCAAACCACAGCTCGCAGGATATCAGCACCCCTGTCATAGAGGAGAGGAGGGCTTGCACAGTTAGTGATGAACATATTCATACTTGTGAAACCGGTCAGACTAACCAGCATAAGAGAGAAAAGAACCTCAACGGGCATAGGCCTGGAGTTAGATGGCCAAGAGCTTGCGAGAAAACTGCATGGGATACGGTAAACACAGATCTATGCTTTGCATTGGAAAGATTAACTGGTACAGTTGAAAGGAAGTTGGATAAATTTGGGGACATCATTTACGCATATGGAAGTGAGAGGTTTGGTGTGGAAAAAAGGAAGGAAAAAGTACAAACTGCTCCTGGAATGTCTAGACGGCAGCAGAAAATTGAAGGGTTAGTTAGAGAAAGGAGACAGCTGAGGAAGCAATGGAAAAGAGCAGAACAAAGTCAGAAGGAGGGACTCAATCTCTTACAAAGGGACATAAAAGATAAGCTGGCAACATTACGCAGAGCTGAGCGTCTACGGAAACGCTACAAAAAGAAGGAACGTGCGAGGGCTAATTTCTATAAAGACCCATTCAAATTCGTAAAGAAGTTATTCACCAGTGAGAAGAATGGCACTTTAAAAGCATCTAGAGTTGAGCTAGAGAGATATTTGGAGGAAACGCATACAGATGCAAAAAGGCATGAGCATATGTCAATTCCATCAGACATACCACCTATTAACCCACCAGAATACCAAATGGAGGTCTGTGCACCTAAGTGGAAAGAGGTAGAGCAGGCTGTGAGAAAGGCAAGGGCTTCATCATCTCCAGGGCCTAATGGAGTTCCGTACAGAGTGTACAAGAGTGCTTCAGGAGTTCTGCGAATTCTGTGGAAATTGTTAAAAGTGGCATGGGAAAAACAGGTTGTACCTAGAGCATGGCGCAGAGCAGGTGGAGTCTTTATACCTAAAGAAAAAGATGCTACAAGCATCAGTCAGTTTCGTCCTATTTCACTATTAAACGTTGAAGGTAAGATTTTCTTCAGCATTATTGCCCAGAGATTGTCCACCTACCTATTAAAGAATGGCTTCATTGACACTTCAGTTCAAAAAGCGGGCATTCCAGGGTTCTCAGGATGCTTAGAACACATCAATGTTATCTGGCAACAAATTCAGTCAGCTAAAAAGGAGAGGAAGGAGCTCCATGTGACATTCCTGGATTTGGCCAATGCATATGGTTCAGTGCCACATGAGCTTCTTTGGGCAGCATTTGATTTTTTCAGAGTACCAATGTCAATAACAAATTTAGTGAAAGCCTATTTTGGAGATTTGCAATTTAGTGTCTCAACTCCAAAATTCAGCACTGCATGGCAATGCTTAGAGGTTGGAATAATGGCAGGATGCACAATTTCTCCACTGGCTTTTACCATGGCAATGGAAGTAATCATTAGGGCATCAAGATGGGTAGTAGGAGGAGAGCGCTTGGCTTCTGGGATGCGTCTACCACCAATCAGAGCATACATGGACGACATGACAACCATGACTACAACAGTAGCCTGCACTAATCGGTTATTGGGGAAGTTAACAGATAATATTGAATGGGCACGAATGCAATTTAAGCCCTCTAAATCAAGGAGCATCTCCATAGTTAAAGGAAAGGTAGTAGATAAAACATTCTTCATTAATGGTGAGGCAATACCAACAGTTTCTGAGAAGCCAGTGAAAAGTCTTGGGAGATGGTACGATGGAGATCTAAAGGACACAGTTCGAGTGGGAGAAGTTAGACGACAAGCAGTGGAAGGGTTGAAGAGCATAAACAGCTGTGCTCTACCAGGCAAACTAAAACTCTGGTGCTTTCAGTTTGGTCTACTGCCGAGGTTGCTGTGGCCACTGACTGTGTACGAGGTTTCTTTGACAACAGTGGATAAGCTGGAAGCGTTAATAAGTTCATACATCAGGAAATGGTTGGGAGTTCCACGCTGCCTCAGCAGAGTGGGACTTTATAGTAAAGGAATATTGCAGCTGCCAGTCTCTGCTTTAACCGAGGAGTTTAAGTGTGCCAAGGTCAGACTGGAAATGACATTAGTAGAGTCACGTGACAAATGTGTAAGGGAGGCAGCCCCTGTGTTAAAAACTGGTAGAAAGTGGTCAGCAAAGAAATCTGTAGTAGAGGCAAAGGCTGACCTTCAAATAGGGGATATCGTGGGACAGGTACAGCATGGAAGAGGGGGTTTTGGGCTCAGTTTAGCTCCTCCTAAATGGCACAAGGCAGGCCCAGCTCAAAGGAGGAAGCTGGTAGTCAACGAGGTGCGAAAGCAGGAGGAGAGGATGAGGAGTATAAAGGCCATTTCCCAGGCCAAGCAGGGAGAGTGGATGAGATGGGAGAGTGTGGAACAACGCAAAATGGGCTGGCAAGACCTTTGGTCAATGGAAGAGAGTAGGATCAGTTTCCTTATTAGGTCAACATATGATGTTCTCCCATCACCGCAGAACCTAAACCTCTGGGTAGGAGAGGATCCCTCTTGTCCTTTGTGTTCATCACCTGCCACATTAAGGCACATTTTGACAGGATGTAAGGTGGCTCTTAGCCAAGGTCGGTTTACTTGGCGCCATGACCAAGTACTGAGATGTTTGGCTTTAGCATTGGAAGGCAAGCGTAGTATGACCAATAAGTTGCCGCCTGTTCTAGCAAAACATTACACGCAGAAGACAACATTCCTCCGCCCAGGCGAGCAACCACCAAGAAAAGGTGTTAACACCAATTCTCGGCCAGGACAACTGGAAGCTGCTAGGGACTGGAAGATGCTGGCTGATCTTGATCAACGGCTTATTTTTCCACCTGAGATTGCCACCACTAACCTACGACCAGACATTGTTTTGTGGTCTGGATCAGCACGCATTGTTCAACTGATAGAGTTAACAGTGCCATGGGAGGATGCTGTAGATGAGGCATATGAGAGGAAGAAACTGCGGTATGCTCATTTGGCCACTGAAGCAGAACAGCGAGGATGGAGAGTCCAGGTTTATCCAGTGGAAGTGGGTTGTCGAGGTTTTGTGGCACACTCTACAACCCGGCTCCTCAGAGACGTCGGATTCAGCGGCCAAGAGTTGCGTCGCACAGTAAAGAACTTATCTGAAGCAGCAGAAAGGAGCAGCAACTGGCTGTGGTTGAGACGGAAAGATTCTAGCTGGCAAGGTACAGGCCGCCACGCTACGGTTTCGTAGAATTCTTGAAAAACTTGAAGAGTCTGTTGGTTTATTTGTAGAGGTTGTATAGTATAGATTGTATAGTATACTATACAATTTGTATAGGTTGTATAGTATAGAATGATGGGTGGTTGGGCAGATATTGTGTTTTGCGGTAGGTGGTATGCCATACGGAACCGTTGCCACTGTAACCGCTTTAACGCACCAGTGGGGCTCGACAGCCTTAGTCAATCGGGTTGGCGCGTATGGTTGGGTTGCGGAGAGATAGTGAGATTGTGGTTAGGTCTCAGCAGCAGGAGGGATGTAGAGGTCAGTAAGCTGGGCTGAGTTGAGTGGGGGACGGAGGGGGGTGACTCTGGGACGCCAGAGTCACTGTCGAGCCCTCTTGAGGTGTCGTGGGCTAGTCGACGAAACACTGAGGACGGAAGGTGCCCACTTGAAGACCCTAGAGATGTCCCCTACTCGGCTCAATCCAGACGGTTGTCGTGCTGGTCCACTAGGGAGACCACACTGTAGTTGCAGCCGTCGTGTGTGCTGACGCGCCAAGTACACTGCAGCCGTTAACGCCGGACAGAAGGGGAGTCACACCCTCATATGGAAAGAAGCGTAAATGGATGGAGAAGCATAGTTTACTGTAAAGCTACGTCTTAGTGTTGCTTATCTTGGCGAAAGCCGAGTACAAATCAGCATGAAGTTTTTAACATCTACTCTCGTGTAATGGAAATCATTAAACAAATAAAAAATGCAGGTTTGTGAAATAAAAAATAAGAAAATAACAGATGCATGGAGATATAGGTGAAACATTATTGTGATAAAATGGATATGACGTTATTTAATGAGTTTCCTCAGTTCACCTGTGTTTCCTACTTCTCCGGCAGCAGCTTTCTTCAGAAATGTTGACGTCGTTGAGCTTTCTCTCTGTTGTGGGTTATTTTGTTACTACTGAAATCACAGACATTTTTTTTAATCAATAATATATTTGTTTACCATTAAGCTAAAGTTAGTTTCAGCCAATTCAATTGTCTGCTCAGTGTAAAGTTAAGTAACATCACCGATTAGGCCTACATACGTTTGTGTTAAATAGATTAGCTCACTTCCAAGTAAAACCTTTTCAAAACCTCTCATCTACACATAAGAGGTGATTAAAAGCCCAAACTTTCATAAATAAAAGCTCGTTAGCTTAACTTAACTTAACGTTAGCAGCTACGGTTGAGATGCTAACGGACTTTTTCCGAAGACACTAAACCATGTCTATAAAGTAAATATTCAACAGAAGCGTTAAATTACAAGTAAGAGAAATATCAAAAACAGTTGTGTGTATTATTCTTGTGCTTTTAGAGACTAAACTCACCTGAAAGCAGTGAAAACAACAGCGAGAGAGGGAGTTTAGCTGTTTGCCAGTAGCAGTGGTCGCGCCGTTTCCATGGCAACTCTGCGCGGCGGCAGCTCCAGTGTTTGAGAGCGACTCGAAAGTTCACGCGCACGGCCATTGATTAAACAACCACGTCAAAATCATGCAGCACTTAAATAAAAATCGAATAAATATTAAATTATGAATTTAAAACTGATTTTGGAGATTAATGACTTGTTCATAGCAATGGCCTATGCCCACACATAATATAGGCCTACTGCGGTCACAACAAGAATAATACAAATAAAATTACTGACATGCGACGTCGAGACTACGTTGTCAGATGGTAAGTCATGAAATGACCAAAACGTCACGTAACTGGGACGTAGTTGGTTATTTTGTTACCTTAGGAGACCGTACAGACGACGTTGTCAGTTGGTTATTTAATGGTAATAAAATTACGGACATGCGACGTCGAGTCTACGTTGTCAGATGGTAAGTCATGAAATGACCAAAACGTCACGTAACTGGGACGTAGTTGGTTATTTTGTTACCTTAGGAGACCGTACTGACGACGTTGTCAGTTGGTTATTTAATGGTAATAAAATTACGGACATGCGACGTCGAGTCTACGTTGTCAGATGGTAAGTCATGAAATGACCAAAACGTCACGTAACTGGGACATAGTTGGTTATTTTGTTACCTTAGGAGACCGTACTGACGACGTTGTCAGTTGGTTATTTAATGGTAATAAAATTACGGACATGCGACGTCGAGTCTACGTTGTCAGATGGTAAGTCATGAAATGACCAAAACGTCACGTAACTGGGACGTAGTTGGTTATTTTGTTACCTTAGGAGACCGTACAGACGACGTTGTCAGTTGGTTATTTAATGGTAATAAAATTACTGACATGCGACGTCGAGACTACGTTGTCAGATGGTAAGTCATGAAATGACCAAAACGTCACGTAACTGGGACATAGTTGGTTATTTTGTTACCTTAGGAGACCGTACTGACGACGTTGTCAGTTGGTTATTTAATGGTAATAAAATTACTGACATGCGACGTCGAGACTACGTTGTCAGATGGTAAGTCATGAAATGACCAAAACGTCACGTAACTGGGACGTAGTTGGTTATTTTGTTACCTTAGGAGACCGTACTGACGACGTTGTCAGTTGGTAATTTGATGGTAATAAAATTACAGACATGCGACGTCGATACTACGTTGTCAGTTGGTAAGTCATGAAATTACCAAAAAGTACGAATAAATTACGTAACTGCGACGTCGTGTGTTAGCTGGGCAGGCTCGTCCCCCTACTGGCGTGGGGGTGTAACGATTTGATTTATACACCGAACCGAAATGGGAAATGGAAGAAGTGAATTTTGAGAGATTTGTTTTTGATAGATTATTGTTTTAAGTATTTTCGACTAATACAGTTAAAAAAACAAAATCAAGCACAAAAGTTTTGTTTTTAGCTAAATTTATATCAGCCTAAAAATAATATATTCTCTTGCTATGCTGTTTATCTTGCTTAGATTTCATAAGACCAATCATTTTTAGTGAATCTAAATCAAGTGACTGCAAACGGAGCTGGTTTAAAATGTTTAAATGGATTTAATGGAGCTGGTTTATAAACATTTCAAAACCGCGATCGGAACAACCAAAAACAACCAAAAACAACCAAACGGGAACGTTGTATAGAGGTACAGTGCAACCACAGGAGAACGTTTTAGTTGGTTGGTTCCCTTAACGTTTAGGGAACGTTATAACCCTGAGGGAACGTTCCCTAAACGTTAGTTTTTGGTTTGGTTCAAACTTACCTTTAGAGAACCATAAACGAACGTTCTCTAACGTTCCCTAAACGTTCTGTGTTAGTGGGGGACCATAACCCGAAAGGTAAAAGTGAAACGACGTCGCGATTTCAACGGTGAATCAACGTTGTTTCTTCCGCGGTGAAACGACGTCACAATATCAACGTTGATCCGTTTTGCAAAATCGAAAGGTAATTCACCGTTGATTCAACCATGGTACCTGACGTTGTTTCAACAGTGAATCAACGTTGAAATGCCGGCTGGGTGACTTCAGACACAGCTTTAGAGGAAATCAAATGAGGAGAAAAGAAGACATTAAATCTGTGAAGATCTCAGCAGAGGAGGAATAAACTCCACAAACAGCATTACCAGCTTCACTTATTACTAACCAGACTGACTTCATTTCTGTCATAATCAGATTTACTGAGAAATAACTGAGGGATAGATATTGATGATTTATTGAAAATATTTCATTTTAAGTTACCATGATCGTGATTAGTGTTTACTTTAGTTGGGCTCTTGACTCTTGATAAGTTACACTTTCGTTTTACTTTGGCTGCTTTAACAATGTATTTATAATACAAGTTTGTTATAGTAATAAAAGTCAAGTAAAATTGTAATCAGGTGTTGAAGGATGTGTATTAATATCACCTAAACAACATCTAGTGGCTGATCTTGATCTTTTCTTTAAATTGAAGTAGAGGTTGTCACTCTACTGATTGTAATAATCGTGTGATGCTACAGCATGATGTTCAGTTGTGCTTTTATCAGGTAAATAGTGATTAACATATAAGATTCACAAAACATCTTAATTAACTGGAACACACATGTATCAAGAATCAGCATATGAACCTCATCTATGGTGACAAACAAATTAATATAAATAAACAGATCAACTCTGAACATCACAAATCAAGCAACATAAAAAACAACAACAAAAATAAAAGCCCATGGTAAGAATAAAAGAAAATAAGACAATTCAGCTGCATAATTTATGCATGCTGGGAGTTCTGTATTAAGGTGATACCCAGCATGCATTGCAACATGAAGCTTTTCATTTGAGTGTCACCATTGTTGATGTCTGTGTGATTTAACAATCTGATGATTTTTTTTTTTAATTATCTACACTCACCGGCCACTTTATTAGGTACACCTGTCCAACTGCTCCTTAACACTTAATTTCTAAGCAGCCAATCACATGGCGGCAACTCAGTGCATTTAGGCATGTAGACATGGTCAAGACAATCTCCTGCAGAACGTGGCATGATTGTTGGTGCCAGAAGGGCTGGTCTGAGTATTTCAGAAACTGCTAATCTACTGGGATTTTCACGCACAACCATCTCTAGGGTTTACAGAGAATGGTCCGAAAAAGAAAAAACATCCAGTGAGCGGCAGTTCTGTGGGCGGAAATGCCTTGTTGATGCCAGAGGTCAGAGGAGAATGGCCAGACTGGTTCGAGCTGATAGAAGGGCAACAGTGACTCAAATAACCACCCGTTACAACCAAGGTGGGCAGAAGAGCATCTCTGAACGCACAGTACGTCGAACTTTGAGGCAGATGGGCTACAGCAGCAGAAGACCACACCGGGTGCCACACCTTTCAGCTAAGAACAGGAAACTGAGGCTACAATTTGCACAAGCTCATCGAAATTGGACAATAGAAGATTGGAAAAACGTTGCCTGGTCTGATGAGTCTCAATTTCTGCTGCGACATTCGGATGGTAGGGTCAGAATTTGGCGTCTACAACATGAAAGCATGGATCCATCCTGCCTTGTATCAACGGTTCAGGCTGGTGGTGGTGGTGTCATGGTGTGGGGAATATTTTCTTGGCACTCTTTGGGCCCCTTGGTACCAATTGAGCATCGTTGCAATGCCACAGCCTACCTGAGTATTGTTGCTGACCATGTCCATCCCTTTATGACCACAATGTACCCAACTTCTGATGGCTACTTTCAGCAGGATAATGCGCCATGTCATAAAGCTGGAATCATCTCAGACTGGTTTCTTGAACATGACAATGAGTTCGCTGTACTCAAATGGCCTCCACAGTCACCAGATCTCAATCCAATAGAGCATCTTTGGGATGTGGTGGAACGGGAGATTCGCATCATGGATGTGCAGCCGACAAATCTGCGGCAACTGTGTGATGCCATCATGTCAATATGGACCAAACTCCCTGAGGAATGCTTCCAGCACCTTGTTGAATCTATGCCACGAAGAATTGAGGCAGTTCTGAAGGCAAAAGGGGGTCCAACCCGTTACTAGCATGGGGTACCTAATAAAGTGGCCGGTGAGTGTATACCATAATGTTTTTATAATCATTCCAATAATAATGCTGTAAGATTGTCTAATGGAAACTCACTGGACTTTAATATTTAATCATATGATAAGAATCATATGAAATGAGGTACTAATGAACTATAAGCTCTGTTGATGACATCATAAATACTGAGCCATTATCACCAGATTACATTTCTCTTGGCTTTTACGCTATAACTATTGTGCCTTATAAACATACAGGTAAAGCAGCCAGAGAAAAACTAATGTTGTAATGTCAAGGGTAAGAACCCAACTAAAGCAAATACTTATCACCATCATGGTGACTAAATTAAACAATAAATCATCAACATCTAAATCTCAGTTAATTCTCAAAAAGACCTTGACAAGTGAGTCTGGTAATGAGTTGTTTAATCCTCCTCTGCTGAGATCTTTAGATATTTATTGTCTTCTTTTCTTTTCAGTTGATTAAATATTTGGCTGTGGCTGGAAGTCAGTAGTTTAATTTTTCTTAATTTTAGTCAAATTTACTAAACAAAACAAGTTATTCTCTGTGAATGTATTTATGTGAACATAAATGTGAAATGTTAATATATATTTATGTGAATGACTGCTCTGGAGAGTAAATGCTGAAATTTAATGTGATTTTATGTGTTTTTGCACATAATGATATAGGGGAGCTCTGTTAGTGTTTAATGTTCTGTTGGGAGTAAAAGTGTTTTTGAGTTTTTTGTGTCACCATTGTGTTGAAGAGTAGAGCCTGTGCTTCAGTCCAGGTTGAGCAAAGAAAACTGGAAGATATGTGTGAGTTGCTTTATTTAAAGGCA
This sequence comes from Semotilus atromaculatus, assembly GCA_031834385.1. Classification (NCBI taxonomy): domain Eukaryota; kingdom Metazoa; phylum Chordata; class Actinopteri; order Cypriniformes; family Leuciscidae; genus Semotilus; species Semotilus atromaculatus. The sequence goes on along the minus strand of JAULUF010000010.1, from coordinate 31,208,793 downwards.
GTGACAGCGTAGTTGATGATGTATTGATGTTTTCGTTAAGTTCTTCAACTCAGGTGTGTGCTGCTGTTAATTAACAATTATCTGCAAGAGGATTGAGTTAAATAGATGTTTTGTTAACTCTTTTAAAGGTTTATTTTTTTAGTGGACTCAAATGAAATAAGATCACAGAATAAATATGAAATGTCAATTGACCAATTTAAGATAATCGGTTTTAGTTCATACTGTAAATAATACAGTATATAACTGTACATTTACAGCTGCTCTTGTTTTTCTGCTTTTACAGGTGTGCTGTATTTTTTACAGTATAATTGTGGTTTATGATTTACGTAATCTTGTAAATTGTACAGTAAATTTTTTACAGTGTAGGCAAATACTTAAGTCTCTATGATTGAATCATTCTTGCAGTGATTATTATGTTTCTATCATGTTATATGTTTGGCAACAGTTATTATAACCTAAATTTATTAGGTTAAGCTACAGACCAGAGATCTCCAAAATGGGACTTGAAATCCAAAAGTGGGCACAACCTCCAAAAAGACGACTTTCACACAAAGACTTTTGAAATTGGCTCTGGCTGCAGCCAATTGTCATTGACTAACATTTCAAAATGAAAGTTTGTAAATTAAACATTTGTAGTTGATCTAAAATAAAAAGTTATAAAATGCGGTACATTAAATAAATATGCTTATGTGGCATAATGAGCTGGAAGCCCATTTGACCGCATATAGCGAGTTCCGTGACATCACTAATCTGCGACTGTATTTAGGCTTGAGCGCGTCTTCGGTGAACTCTCGCCTGTTTGTTCGTGCCGCACGTTACTGTGACTGTTTCGAGCAGACAATTGTTTGATGCTGCAACCTATTGTGTCCCACTACAAACGTTTTGGCTCTCTTTGGCTGGCTGTTGTGCTGGTGTTTGTGCCCTTCAGATACGGGTATGACAGATTTTAATTGATCGTGTTAAAGTGTAGTAACTGGTCAAATAGCAATTCACTTGCGTTGTCGTTTTAGTTTGATGTGTGAATGACGATTGCAGCAAACCATTAAAAGGATGTCCTTTTGGGGTACCTGAGCCCGCAGCTACGGTAGGTCACCATCTATCTTCTGTCAAAATATATGTAGATCTAGATTGACTGATTATTTCTATGAATTTCAGGAGAACTACAGTTCGTGCAGTGTCACCGCTGTTTTGTTGTAGGTCGTTTTTGCTGTGCTGAAATTACATCTCATATTCCCTGTTTACACGCACTTCCTCATTGGATATGCTTGTCCACATTTAAGATTCGAAAGATCTTGTGCTCTGCCGCGTTCGTTTGGACTTTTTTTTTTTGTGTGTTACAGAAGGATTCATTTGTTTTTGTTTTGTTTCTTTGTGTAATTGTCTTTTTGGTAAACCTAATATTTGTGAATGATTTATTTTGTATATTGTTTATTCATTTGAAGTGTCTTGAATTGTGTATAATATTCATATATTTTCCTTGTTTTGTTGATTTTGGTTAATGACTACTGAATTTGGTTATTTGTATCATTAGTAGTTTTCTTTATTGGATTTATATATTGGTTCAATATTAAGGCCTGTTGGTCGATGAACTTTTGTTATCCACCTGTCGGCCCGTATAACCTTTTTTTTTTGTTCTTGTGTTCTTTGTGGTATGTCTGTGGAGAGTGTGTGTTTTTAGGAGCTGCGGCCCTTCTTGCTGGAATTTACCGTTCCTCTCCCTGTTTTGGTGGTGGTATCTACCGTGTGCTGTGACTGGTCACTTCACTGGGGCTCTTGTGCTGTGAGTGTGAGTGTGTAGTGCTTTTGAGGGGAACGTAATAAGTCTTTTGCAGGGGCACCTATAAACAGAGGCCGCAGCTTTCTTTCTGTGAACAGTGACATTTGTACTTGATGGTTTGAGGCTTGTCGCCTTTGTGTCCGTATTTTACTGTAAATTATAATAAACAATTTTTTGTACTTTGTATAAAATTCCTGTGTCTCCCTGTCTTCCTGTCTCTAGTCGAGAACCTGTGCGTGGGTAATATTCTCTGGGTGAAATTCCCAGGGTGGCGTAGTCTAGATCAAAACATGGTGTTATTTGTCCCTGTGGGTTGCCACACTTATATAAATATGCTCTGTGAGTCCCAGAGCTTGTGGCTAGTGGCATTCAAACTAGAGTTTGAACCTCTGCTCAACGATATAAGCGAGAATACCGTGGGATTGGGGATGTTTTATTTAATCACCTTTTTCTAAGAAAACGGGGTGTCCCGGGGCTCGATATTTGCAGGGTAGGAGGGTATAGTGACGCTGTGTGGAACTAAAAAAGTCCCATTGTCTAATGTGGTCCATTTGGGGAGTTACGGACAGCCCGACTTGGTGATCTCATATCATATGATCTTATTAATTATTTACCTACTAAACTGCCATTTTCTTTAACATGCTATTCAACACAAATCCCTCCCTGTAGTCAATTTAATTGGTTAAGGTTAGGGTGTTGGCCAAAACTGGCCCACCAATAATATTTATACAATAATAATATCTGGTCCACGCCGCAGCCAGATTATTTTTATAGCGGCTGGTTCTGAAAAAGATCTGTCATGACAGCAACAGTTACTCACAAAAACTTCATCTTTAGTGATTTTGCCTTCAAAATAAAACTACGAGAACATTTTTGGAGCAATGTTTTATTTTGAGATGAACTGAGAGCTTTTAATTTTAAAAGTTATGAAAGACATTCAAAAGACTCTGCATTCACAAAACTAGGTAGGATAAACGCAGTTGTCTTTCCATTCTTCTTTGTATGCTCTATTTTTGCTGTCAACTTTAATCTTTAGACTCTTTGATAGTGCCATTTTCTCTCACTAGCAAGCTTAAATGTTAACATCACATAGCATCACATGCAAGTTGGTGAATGAAGATACTTGCCAGGTTATGTGTCACTGCTGCTTTATTAATTTATCCAATGTAAAACCCGGACAAATGTGGCTTTTTATTAATGACTGTCCTATTACAGGATTTAACACAAGAGTAACAGCTTACTACCAGTTACAAAAGACACTGTAACAGTCTGTCACAGGCAATAGTTGCATTTTATTTCATCAATTAATTTCTTAAATTATGCTTTGACTATTGCAACAGAAACTTTTTACTCTCTCTTTTCCAGCACTTTAGACGCAGTTGCTCCGTTGCGCTTAAAGAAGATTAAAGAAAATAGTCCAACGCCGTGGTACAACGAGCACACTCAGGCCCTTAAGAGAGCAGCCAGAAAAATGGAGCGCAAATGGAAGAAAACAAAACTAGAGGTATTTCGGGTTTCATGGAAAGAGAGCTCGATTGCTTACAGAGAGGCCTTAAAAGCTGCTAGATCTGCTTATTTTTCAACCCTATTAGAAGAAAATAAACATAATCCTAGGTATTTATTTGAAACAGTGGCTAAACTAACGAAAAAGAAAGCTTCAAGACCAGAAGTGTCCAAGCAACACAGCAGTAATGACTTTATGAACTTCTTCACTTATAAGATTGATAATATCAGGGACAAAATTATAACTATGCAACCGTCTACTACAGTATCGGATCAGGGAATGCATTGTAGGCTCCATGAGGAAACAATTTTGCTATAGGAGAGGAAGAATTTTGCAAACTCATTAATTCATCTAAATCGACAACTTGTATGTTAGACCCTATACCGACTAAGCTACTGAAGGAGATGCTTCCAGATGTCATAGATCCTCTTCTTAATATCATTAATACGTCTTTGTCTCTAGGATACGTACCAAAAACCTTTAAGCTGGCTATGATAAAACCGCTTGTTAAAAAACCGCAACTTGATCATACAAAATTAGTCAATTACAGGCCGATCTCGAATCTACCTTTTCTGTCAAAGATATTAGAAAAAACAGTATCATCACAACTGTGTTCCTTTCTCGAAAGAAATTATATCTGCGAGGATTTTCAGTCCGGATTTAGACCGTACCATAGTACCGAGACAGCTCTCGTTTAGAGTCACAAATGATTTGCTTTTATCATCCGATCGTGGTTGTATACACTCAAAAAAATATGTTGGCTTTACTTAACTTTTTTTTGTAAACAGGTTCCACCAGTTCCACATAACTATGTTTCGTTAAACAAACATAATATGTTCATGTAACTTCAACATCATGGAATTTGGTCATTTTAAGCGACCCAATTAAACTCTGAGCTAATGAGTTAATTAAGTGATTAATTGAGTGATGATTGAGCATTATTGAAGACACCTGATGTTAACAAGCAGAATTACTGAAGGAGAAAAACTGAATGTTTAAGTCACCATTATGGAGATAAGTGTGTGTTTTAGTTGGGCTCTTGACCATTAACTCATTAACTTCAGAGTCTGTTTGGCTGTTGTACGTGACTTATAGCAGCTGGATGAACAATGAACAAAGGTGATCTGATGGTGTTGGTTGTGTTTTAACATAATCATTATTTCACAATCATTTGACCTGAATCACTGAACTTATATTGAACCCAATTTCTGAGTTAAGTTTACCTTATGGATTATAGCAGCACTGTCATTGTAGAACATACTATTTTTAGCCTCTTCAATGAAATTAAAATGATCAAGTCAATAAATAAAAATGAAACTATTAAAAAAATCTCGAGAGTTGGCACACACAGACATCAAGAATCAGCCTGTGAATCTCAGCAATGGTGACAAACAGATCATAAGCTCAATATTTATTCATGCAGCAATGCATGATGGGAGCCATGAATGAGTTTTGATTGGTGGCACCCAGAATGCACTGCAACATGCTTTATAATTGTCACCATTGCTGAGATTCACAGGCTGATTCTTGATGTCTGTGTCTGCCTACTCAAGATATTTTTTAAGAGGTTTCTTTTTTATTAATTGATTTGATCATTTGAATATCATTGAAAAGGCTAAAAATAGTATGTTCTACAATGACAGTGCTGCTATAATCCATAAGGTAAACTTAACTTAGAAATTGGGTTTAATATAAGTTTAGCGATTCAGGTCAAATGATTGTGAAATAATGATTATGTTAAAACACAATCTACACCATCAGATCACCTTTGTTCATTGTTCATTCGGCTGTTATAACTCACGTACAACAGCCAAACAAAATCTAATGTTAATGAGTTAAGGGTCAAGAGCCCAACTAAAACACACACTGATCTCCATAATGGTGACTTAAACGGTCCGGTTTTCTCCTTCAGTGATTCTGCTTGTTAACATCAGGTGTCTTCAATAATGCTCAATCATCACTCAATTATTCACTTAATTAACTCATTAGCTCAGAGTTTAATTGGGTCGCTTAAAATGACCAAATTCCATGATGTTGAAGTTACATGAACATATTATGTTTGTTTAACGAAACATAGTTATGTGGAACCGGTGGAACCTGTTTACAAAAAAAAGTTAAGTAAAGCCAACATATAATTTTTTTGAGTGTATCTCTATTAGTGTTACTTGATCTTAGTGCTGCATTTGACACAATTGACCACAACATTCTTTTAAATAGACTAGAAACTATGTTGGCATTAGTGGAATTGCACTAGCATGGTTTAAATCATACTTATCTGACCGTTATCAGTTTGTAGCAGTAAATGAAGAGATGTCTTATCGATCACAAGTTCAGTATGGCGTACCGCAAGGCTCAGTACTAGGACCGTTACTGTTCACTCTGTACATGTTGCCATTAGGAGATATCATTAGGAAACATGGAATTAGCTTTCACTGTTATGCCGATGATACTCAGCTCTATATTTCTTCAAAACCTAACGAAACTTACCAATTAACAAAATTAACGGAATGCTTAAAAATATATCTAAATTACGTCATATGCTCTCATTGACAAATGCGGAACAATTAGTTAATGCGTTCATGACATCAAGACTAGATTATTGTAATGTTCTACTGGGTGGTTGCCCTGCACGCTTAATAAACAAACTACAGCTAGTACAAAACGCAGCAGCTCGAGTTCTTACCAGAACCAGGAAGTATGACCATATTAGCTCGGTTCAGTCGACACTGCATTGGCTGCCTATTAAACATCGTATACATTTTAAAATATTACTTACAAAGCACTAAATGGTTTAGCTCTGCAGTACTTGAGCGAGCTCTCAACGCATTATAGTCCTTCACGTCTATTGCGATCTCCAAATTCCGGCCAGTTAATAATACCTAGAATATCAAAATCGACTGCTGGCGGTAGATCCTTTTCCTATTTAGCACCAAAACTTTGGAATAGTCTTCCTACCATTGTCCGGGAAGCAGACACACTCTGTCAGTTCAAAGCTCGATTAAAGACACATCTCTTTTCCCTAGTATACACATAATACATTATAGACTTCTATAATTCAATGTTAGGCTGCATAGATTAGGTCAGCCGGAACTGGGAACACTTCCCTTAAATCCTGATGTACTCGTTACATCATAAGAAGAATGGCATCTACGCTAATTTGAGTGTCTTTGTTTATCCCGAGGTTTTCCCGCAGCCTGCCGGATCCAGGCCATATCCAGATCTGACAAGGAGCTTCGCCTGGACCCGATGACAATGCATTGCTGAAGTGCCAACTAGCCTCTCCCTATGGAGGATCCCTTTCCCACTCTACAGATAAAGCGTTGTGAATTTCGTTTCACGTACCTACCCAAAGTGATCAAATAAAACAAAATTCTGTATCAAATTTATAGACAAGACAAGTAGTTTGTTCAGGCATGGTTTTGTATGGAATTACAAACCTGCGCACGTATATTCAAATGCACATAACTATAGAATAAATTCTTAATGCGCATGTGAACGCCATCAGCGTTTATCACAGGTTCAGTTTAAAGTCTGTTTAGAGACATTCATATACATTTTTATTTTACAGATACTGTAAATCCGGCCTCTAGTTCATAAACGCCAGAGGAGAATTGGCCCCCGACTGAGCCTGGGTTCTCCCAAGGTTTTTTTTTTTCTCCATTAGGTCACTTGATGGAGTTTTTCGGTTCCTTGCCACTGTTGCCTTTGGCTTGCTCAGTTGGGGATATTCAAATTAATTAACCAATCATTAATACCATTGATCAGCCCTACCAAACGTGGAGGTTGAACATTGTTTTGTTGTTTTGATTGATACTGTAAAGCTGCTTTGCTGCAATCTATGTTGTGAAAAGCGGTATATAAATATACTTGACTTGACAATGTTCTGGCCCTTTAAAAAAAAAAAAATTGTTGGCCCAATGCCAAACTTACTTGCCTAGTGTATGGTATGTAAAGACTGAGACAAGTCAGAAACAAGTATTTTTTATATTTAATCTTTAAAACCCCTCACGACCACAAAACAAGGTGTCTGTAACATCCCCAGACCAGGATGTTATAAAACCAGGCCTCTGGTTGCCATGGAGAGGCAGAACTCATTTGAAGTCATTTGAATCAGGCCATAGGTAAGACCCATATCCCTTAAAACAGACTTTCCTGCATTCATTTGTAGACAAACTAATCTATAAAAGAACATGCATCCCAGGACAATCTTTCTTATTGGTCAAGCCAATCCTGAGAGGTGGGACTTTACTCAGGCTTTATAGAGCATCTGCTTGGCCTCACCAGGCCCTAGGGCAGCTGGCCTTGACTCACAACCAGTCATGTGGTCATTCAGGAGAGAGAAGACTCTCTCAAACACAACAGAATAAAGGACAACATTGGGAGTTCGTCACAATTTCTTCATTCAATGCAGAAGAAATAAATCACAACTCCAACCATCGACTCACGGAACCAATGAGATCTTCTTCAAAGATGTCACACACTGCTTCCACTGCAAAGGAGATGCAAGTATCACACATTTTAAACAGAGGTTTAATAATAAGCGGTTAATGAGGTAGTTTGAAAGAAGAAAGCCGATGGTTCTTTTAATAGATAAATTAATCTTTTTCAATCTCTTAGGAGATTAGTGTCACCTCAGTATTACATACGCAAACAACCCCACAAGGTTTGTCCATATGGTTTTCCACATGACTCCTTCGGGGAAGGATGTGGCTTCCGCAGTGTTCCTTTTCCAATTGAATGGGCACACTTTCCCAGTGTTATCCAATAGTCTCACAGAATTGTAACAGCAGTGATGGACTTCTCTGTGTAACCCCTGTCTCATCAGGTAAGAGGGAGTAGGAGGTTTACACAGGGCTCTGGATGGGGTCAGCAGCTGTGGTGCTTTGGTAGGGATTCCTATTGGTCGGTCACCAAAGTGGCTTAGAACGTGACCAACTGAAATGAAACGTCCCGGTTATGTATGTAACCCTTGTTCCCTGAAGGTGGGAACGAAGACACCATGTCCCGTCACCACATCTGCTGTGCCCCGCTGGGGCAGCCAGGTCCCCGGCTTGGCTCCTCAGCGATAACTTGAAGATGCGATGGACCTTTGGACATGCTCATTATATGCACGTGCCACAACACCTGCTCAAAACCCTTTTTTTAATCGAGTATTTACATTAGGAATGTGCGCTACGACTAATTTGGTAGTCGTTTAAACAGAGTTAAACATTGCATTTTGTAATGACTAGTCAATTGTCTAAAATGAAGAAACCGTAGAAAAGAGTTAAAAAAATTAGGAATGTTGTGTGTACATGTGATTCATTTAAAATACTTACTTTATTATTGCAATATCCAAATGTGATACTAAATCCTACAGAAAAAAGGCTTTATATTTGTGACGTTCTGTCGTTGCATTTGATCATTTCACATTATAAACAGGACAAGGATTAGCGGAATAAACGTTAGCCAATACAAACATATTTGTAGAAAACAATGACAGTTTATAGAAAACATTGACAATGAATAGACAAGACCAATAAAAGCAAAACTAATCGCTTATTGTAATAAGAATATCAAGTATAGGCTAAGTTAGACGAGTCCGACATGGTACGGTTACAGTAAAGTGTATATCATTTATCGAATTTTAAAAACACATTTGGAAAATGCTTTCTGACATTTTGACAGAAAAAAAACACAAGCAAGAATAAAATTGGAACCTAACACATCAATTTACATTTTGACTTGCTCAATCCATTCCTCTTCTTTGTTGTCATCTGGAGAACTTCAAGCATTACAAGTACAGAAATGGTCACAAAAATTCCCATTCCATGTTTTCCATATGATGTGGAAGTGTAGCTGGAACCTCTCTGAAGATCAGTCCTAGGCTCAGGTCTGGTTGTGGGTCAAAGTCACTTTCACCTTATGGCAAATTGCCAAGATTCCAATACACAGCACAGATTTTGTGCTTTTTTCTAGAAGTGCCAAAAGTGAATTCCATAACAGAAACCCCCCCCCCCCACAATTATGCAAATTAGTAGATGTTGCAGTCCAATAAATGAGCATCCAGATCTTACAGAGCAACTTATTTACATTTAAAGGTGTCATAAATTGAAAAGTCTAATTTTACTTGAGCTTTTGACATATAAGAGGTCATCATATTTCAAGAATATCTTGCACATTTTAGAACTGAAAACTTATTAGTCCAAAAACAGCTTTTATTGAAACCAAGCTCAGAAAACGACTCATTGGGGAATATGCCTATTTATTGGTGAAAGACCGCCTCTGCAGAAGAAGATCATTGCCTTCTACATTGTTTCAACTGTAGCCCCTCCCACTGATTTGTGCATGACAAGTAGTAGGTTAATAACTAAGGTAATTAGGTAGATTATTTCTAAATTATGACATGATTTTAAAATCATACTAACATTAAAGGTGCTCTAAGTAACTTTTTTACCTTAACTGAACAGCTTCGGAATCAGTGGAATGGTTATATTACTTATTTCGGGTTGAATGGTGGTGGTTTCGCGATTGACCTACAGGGCAAAACCAAATTGGTTTACGGCACTGCACACGTTATGGATATCTATGTACACACCCCCATTCAAGCACCGGCTAGCTATAAGCAAAGGGCAACGATAGTTTGCGTTATGGCTGAGACTGTAAAAAAGAAGCAGAAAGCGAGATTTTTTTTGATGGAGGACCAGCGAAAGAGGAAACGGGAGACTGACCGAGCAAGAAGTCAGACTAGAGTAAACATCGGACCGGCATTCAGAATGCAGAGAACTGAGAGAAACAGAAGCTTTCAAAACGGATGCTGACCTGGCTTTCTTGCTGTTGCACTTGTAAGTATCTTTGGAATAAACTGTGTTTAATATGTACATTTCAATATAAAACAGTTGACGTACTTTACAGATATGAGTTGAATTTCGATGGCCTACGTCAACGCATCTGATAATAGGCAATAAACATGTTGCACATATGATCGAGCTATAAAAAACGTTCTGATGTTTTCTTAGACAAGCAAAGGTAAACAGTCATTCTACCAGATGAACGTACTGGTATAGACCTTGCTAATATAACTTTAGACAAATTAGCCTCCAATATATATATTATGTTATGCTCATGCCCACTCTCCCAAAAAAAAAACAAAAAAAAAACACGAAAGCAGTAGTTGGCCTCGTTCATATCGTTCGTTCCCGGTAAAAATACTAGTATGCATGACAACACAATAAAAATAAAAAATCGCCATCAGTTGGCAAGAAAATATGCTTTACTTACCTCGGTAGACATAACTGGTTTTGAAATAGCCGGTTCATGATCAGCTGGGTTGCTCGTGGCGAGCGGGGAGGAACAACAGTTCGTTTTTATGACAGTGTGTTTGAGAGCATTTCCTACCAGACGCTAGGGGGAGCTTCGTAGAGAAAAAACACTCAGGGCTGCCTGGTGCCCCTTTAAAAGTGCACCCCAGGGAACATTATAAAATAATGTGCATTTTAGTGCATGACCCCTTTAAGCCAACAGACTGTTTACTGTAATGAGTGGTGATGCATAATATAAAATTACTTACTGTGCAAATCGTTGGAATAATAAAATTCCTGCAACTTCACATCCAATGTCGACCTATGCAACAAAAAAACATCCGTAATCAGTCAAGATTTTTATCCGTAATGAATGATGCTCATAGTGAAACATTGCTTACTGTGCAAATCGTTGGAACAAAACTCTGGGACTGGATTGAAAATGTGAACCTGGAAACTGTGTGTATAGTCACACACATGCGCAGAGTGTACCTCAAATGAAAGCAAGCAAACAATGATTATTATTGTTTGTTCTGGATATATTTACACACCATTTAAGCTAGCAAAAACATAGGATGTTTCAGTAGTAAAAATAAAAAACATCTGTAACTAAAAGTAAATGCTTCAGTATTGAGCATATAAATGCTTCACCACCCAGTGCTCCAGACTGCAACTAAGACAGTTGCATTTGCGACCAAAAATATAAATTTTCGAGTGATGTTTTTGCTGAGATCACCACTGGAGACTATATAAATGTACATGTTATGACTAAAAATTGGGTGCCTTTTTACTTGCATGTGATGAGTAGCCCATCACATATTTTGTTGTGTTGACATAATAAAATGAGACGATGCGCAGCAAAGTTGCAGTGGTACAGTTGCAAAGTGCTGTACAAAGCAGAAGATGTAATGCACAGGGCAATAAAAGCACTACAGCGCAGGTATAAATAGGAAGCGGATGCAAGCACCTTTTGTTTTTCGCTGAAGAGCCAAGCAGGAGCTCGGAGTCAGCGGTGGTCCAGCAATGGTGGCGACTTGACGTAACGGTGGGTTACATACATAACCTAGACGTTCCCTTTCAGTCAGTCACGTTCAACGTTAAGTCGATGTGCCGACGTAATTGGGATCCCAAGAAACACACCACCTATTGCTGCCACCTTCCAGTGCACACACTGTAAAAAAAATCCTGTAAAAATACAGGAAATTTTGTACAGTAATTTAACCGTTATTCATAAATACAGTTGAATACTGTAAATGACGAATTTTACAAGCAATTTTATTTTACAAGCAAAATAATAACGGTAAGCTACTGTTCAGTCTTACGGATAATACAGTATTTTTTTAGTCAAAAAAGGATTAACATTACGTTAAAGGTTAAACATTACATTACTTCAATTGTATTAATTGAGAAGGACGATTAAGAAGACGATTAAATTCAGAAAGACGATTTTCACTTCTACTGTGACAGCCCTAGACCTTTGGGGGCCCTAAGCAAAATTTGGTTGGAGGCCCCTTTGACCGTTTAGTAAGGCCTAAAGAAAAGAAAAGCAGTTCTTTAGTAAGGCCTAAAGAAAAGCAATGACTACCTCATAACTATACTGTACATATTATATCTACTATGTTTGATGTCTAACCGGAAAATTATGATACCACTGAGCTGAATGGCAGTGCAAGACCGAACACACACTGATGAACTTGCTGAATAAAACTGATAAAGTGATTTTCACTGACCAAAGAAACATTTTTAATTGACACCAAAGTTTAAGAGGCACGAAGTACAGCATATAATTTAAATTAAATAGAGCAAATAAAATAACATTTAAATAAAATATTATATAAAATAATAAATAGAACATTTAAATGTTAGAATTTTTCAAATAAACAAAATTAACAATAACATCTAAAACACCACAAACTATTAAAATCCAAACTTGTGTATTTGTGTGCGCGCACACGCATGCATGGTCTCCTTGGGAAAAAGTCATTTGCTAAAAAACAACACATTTATTTAGGAGAGTGCAATAACGTGCCAATACTTGACTTAAAAGTAGGTTATTAACCATGTATTATTGATTAAATATAATCATAAGTTTACAATGATGCTGATCATATGTGATTTACAAAAAAGACATTTGTGGGAAATGCCTTCCCCTCAGAAGTTCTTTAAATCTGTGATGCTATGCATCCATTTACTCATTCCTCAGAATTGTTCTCTTCTTGCCTTCCTGGATGCAAAGTCATTTATAATCTCATCATATGAGATCTGGCTGCCTATCTGGTGGTTGATGCTAATCATTGTCATTCCGATCAGGCGTTCCTGACACACGGAGGACCTCAGGAAGGTTTTTATGAGTTTGAGCTTAGAGAAGCTTCTCTCTGCAGTTGCCACTGTCACTAGAAGAGTGTAGGCTATCCTCAGCACTACCCAAAAGATTTGGGTATAACTCACACAGCCCCCTTTCATGTATATGAATAAGTAGCTCCAATGCTGTCGTGACTTCTTTGGGAAGCTCTGGAAGACTCTGCATCTTTTACTTCCCCCATTGACTTGAATCGGTCCTCCAAAGACTGGATGCTACAGTCCACCACAACATTGAAAAATCCTGTTTCCAGTTTCTTCATTGGAGTGATCACTACCTCGTCAGCTGCCTCATAGGTAAAGTGCTTCTTTGTACTTCGCAGCCTCTTCTCTTTCAGTCATTTGTCTTTTCCCTCACCTCAAGCAAAGCTTCCCTGACTTTGACGGTGTGGTAGCGTCAAGGCTCAATGCTGTTAATTCGGCTCTCCCACCTTGCTTCGCTCCAAGCCTTGACAGTGAGGTCCACATAATCTTTTAAGATGGCCCACCTCTGGGAAGCAGCTGCAAATAAGGTGTACAATTTCTGCACCACTCACAAGTTAGTAGCATCCACTGACCCCTTGGCTGAATCTGCCACCATCAGATTTAATGTGTGGGCTGCACAAGGTACATAGAGAGCTCTAGGATTCTTCTTCATCAGCCTGGCCTGTGTCCCTTCATGTTGGCACCATTGTCATAGGATTGTCCTCTGCAGTCCTCAAAGGGGATGTTCAGCTCCATAGCCTTCTTAGAATCAGTATGGATAAGCCGAGTCCAGTTGATTCATGGGCTAACTCCAGGAAGTGCTCTCTGATTTCTGGTGTGTTTTTTAGGTCGGATCACAACAGACATCTGCTCCTGGTGGCTGACATCTGGAGTGCAGTCCAAAATCAGGGGAAAATACTTTGACTCCTTGATTTGAACCACAATTGTACGGAGAATGGTGTCACTGATGCAAGCGATAAGCTCATTTTTAATTGTTTTCCCTAAGTATGTTGTGTGATTCGCTCCACTGTCAATGCGCCGTACATGCTCTTTTAAAACAGGATCAAACTTTCCAAGTAATTCCACCTCTTTTAGGAAGTTACCATTATTGTTGGGATGTAACGTATCAACAGATCCTCTAAGACCCATGTTCCCCTCTGCTAGAGATTGTATGATTGACACAAGCCTAATGAGGACCTTTCTCCACCTGTTTCTCTCTGCCTCTAAGAGGGACAATTCAGTCTGATCTATTGTCTCCTTTTTTTGTAGACGGACGTCTAACTCCTTCCAAGACACCAAATTTTTTGCATGATCTGGGCTATTTCTGTCTCTGTTGCTTAAGGAATGTGCCAATATTGATCCAGTCTTGTTGACCACTCCCCTGAGCTTTGTTGATTTTTTTGAAAACAATTTACAACAAAAACAGTAGACAGCATTATTTTCCTGTGAATATGTTAACCAGCTTCTCCCAACCTTTTCACCATTTGTGAGAGATAAAAACATGTCATTATAGTGAAATCTTCTATTGTCTGATTGTCTTTTTGGAAATGTGAAGTGGTGGTCAACATGTGCTGGTCCTCTGCTCACCAGATCAATACGTACTTTGTCATTAATGACTGTTGGCCAGTCAGCTTGATCCAATGGAGGAGTAGAAAGAGAGCCAGGTGTGGTGGAAGGCATGGGGGCACTGCTCTCCACTTCTACAGGAGAAAGACCTATGGGGAAGATTAACACAAAAAATTCTTAATTTTAGTAAGTTGACACATGTTGGATGTTAGTTTTCCTAGCGGTGAATAATTGTTAATTTATTGTCGATGTAGGCCTAAATTTACCAGCATTGTCAGCTTCTTGGGTGACATCAGAGCTGGAGGTAGTGGTTGATGGGCCTGCTAATAAAAAAATAATAAATAAATAAAATTAAAAATTAAATAAATTGACTGAATTGAAATTACCTGTGTTCTTAGCATCAAACCTAGAGAATCTTAAAATGCAAAACAATCTGCAAGAGTTTAATGCCATTTTTTTTTTTTTTTTTTTAAGTTACTTTATAAAATATATTTTCAACATTAGCAGCTTTGGTGGAAACGTCATAATGTTGCTCAATAATCAGTCCTTAAAAACAGCTACTACACGATCCCCTCATGACAGATTTAATTTATGAGCAAAGGACAGGACACTACAACAAGTGGGGAATGTATCTATCTCTATAACACTGGAACTACTGGAATTCTATAACTACTAGAATGGCCATGGCAGTCATTCTGACCTCTCATACATTATTCTAATGTATGTGAAAATCTATTAGTTAATCGACAACGACAGAACCGCTATTGTAATTACAGATACAAAGTCGAAATATATAAATGTTCTATTATTTCTTTGTAAAATGAAAACAAATGTATTCATCCTTAAATAATAAATTATAGGCTAATTAGTTGGTTTTATTTAATTAAAGTATGGGCTAAGAAACTCAACAGATCGCATAAAGATTGCAGATGGAATGACAGCAGATGCAGAATTGGAAGTGTCCAGCCAGCTTTTTTTACACAGGGGAATTATCTCTGAATCACTCTCTGAATCCCTCTCAGAGCCAGTGTCAGAGGAACTTTCAAGAGAACAGGAGACATCACTATCGGAACCGGCTCCTCCATCAGACTCATCGGAGGCTCTGAAGCATAGCTAAAGCCTCTGTGGCAGCCATTCTTCTAGCTGACATTGTTCTGATATTCTCTTTTCAATTTGGTTTTAGCTCGAAGCTAAAGCTAGATTTCAGCTTTGCAATAGACTAAACAACTAGAATAAATCTGTGCTAGGCAACGGTGATGCATCTTCAAGAGCGGGGAAAAGGAGCAAATGATTCACAGTCTGTAATGCATACATACATATGACTGTTATGGCCATTCAAGGTAGAAATACTTAATAATTTTAATAAAATAACAATGATAGAATAAAATATAGACACATTTAGGAAAAGTCAGGGATCTATAGTTACATGAGTTTTGTTTTAACAAAGTTATTACATTGCAACATTTTAAAGCAGTCAAAATGACCGCCTTTGGTAGTTCTAGGTAGAAAAACTCTTTTGTGTCTTGAAATTTTAATAAAATAACAATGATATATTTGAGAATCCAGTGGCCTTTCCTTTTTACCCAAAGGGGTATCTTCTCTCACTTCGAGTTACTAACTGACAATAACGTGTTACGTGCCATGGAACTATCCATTAAAGAATGTGGACAAGGAATAGTGAAGTATTTGATGACCAAAGCAAATAACAAAGATGTCATCGCCCAGAGTGAAGAAGAGGAGTTGACTCATCCAGCTGCTGATGGCCTACTTTAATGAAAGAATCGAGGGACTGATACTCCGTGCTTATGTCAGTTTTGCTTAGTATTATTTAATTTGTTTAATATTTACTTCATGCCTGCTATGACTCTACACATATTTTCATTTCACTACATACCATTTTTCTGTTCTACAGATATCTGCCACTGCAGCAGATGTTGAGCACACCCTGACCCTCCCTGCCAGCTCATGATACTGCTGGGTAAGTGTCACATAAGCAAGGGATGGGGTATAAAATAATAAAACAGTATAGATCCTACTGTGTAATTGCTCTCTTTCTGTATTAGTCTCATTAAAGGGTTAGTTCACCCAAAAAATTTAATTCTGCCATACTTAACTCACCCCTCACGCCATCCTAGGTCTATATGACTTTCTTGAGGGTGAGTAAAGTATGGGATCATTTAAATTTTTGGGTGAACTAACCCTTTAACTTATGTTTTGTTGTGCTCTTAGGTGTAACTTATTGTTGTTTTAGCCTTCCCAGGTCATTGGGGAAAGATTTGCAGTAGTATAACTTATGATACTCATAAGAAAAAAATATACTGCTCAATTTAATTGTGTGTGTCTTACCTTGAAAATCCATAGATAGGGCACTCATACCCATATTTGATACTGTTTCAGGACATTAACTATATTTGTTGTCTGAATCAGTTGCTGGTGATGAAGTCACTATAGGAGGTTGAATGATCCGTGTGGAAAACAATCCCATCTGTGAAGGCATCCAACAGACCTTTATCACTGGCCTTGTGGCAGTTTTTGCCACCTACTATGTCTTTAATTTGCAGTACCAAGAAGAAGCTGCAAAAACATTGGAGTTTGTTCAAAGTTAAATCTAGCCCTAAATATTGTTTGCTCATCAGCTCTGTTCAGGAATGTTAAATTGGCGACTTTCTTTGTTCCTATATTGACTTTATGATTACAGTATTTTCTTTTGATAGTGACTTGAAGTTTATTCTTGCACGGGCATTCAAATGAAGCACTGGGTTCAGGCCAAATGTTTTGTCATGCTGCATGTTTTGAATAGAGAGAGAGAGAGTAATTCTCTCTCATTTCTATGTCAACAAATGGTGGACAAAACAGCAAGAGCATAAACACAGCGCACAAGTGAATTACAACAGTGTGAGCACCCTGACAAAGCCTGCATGTAAAATGTAAACATGCAACACTCAAATCCAACACTCGAGGACAAAACCTTCCTGTTAACAAATGCTATTGGCTGTTGGCCTCTTATTTTGATTGGCTGTGATTGACTGTTGATTGCCCTCAAAACAGAAAGCGGGATCCGGGACGACATACTGTAAGAAGGAAAGTTTTCATACTTCATACATGTTTATCTATGGTGTTTAAAGGGTATAACAATTATACTGTTCAATTTATGTAGAATTTGGGTAGAATTAACACAAAATGTATCATTTACATATGCCTTATGTATTTTTTACAATTTCTTTTCCATCTATACAAGGATTTGACCTGATTCTTCTAAAATGGCTGACCCAAGTTTGCAAGGAATTTAAATACTGTATTTAGGACATTTTTACATAATTGACTTGTATTAAACATATTAACTTTATCTTTGTTACACATTTATGAATTATTTACACTTTACATGGAGAAAAAAATGCCCGTGTCTAGCTATTTTTAGTTTATAACATCAAGAGTTGTCAATTATGTAAAAATGTCCTAAATATTTAAATCACTTACATGCAAACTTGGGTCAGCCATTTTAGAAGAATCAGGTCAAAAGACATCCTTGTATCTATGTTTTTTTGTTTTGTTTGTTTTTTTAAATACATCAGGCATGAACAATTTTGTGTTAATTCTACCCAAATGATGCATATATTTACCAGTATCATTTTTATACCCGCTATAAACACCATAGATAAACACACGTATGAAATTGGAAGGAAAGCTTAACTATTACAGTCTGTCATCCCGGATCCCGCTTTCTGTTTTGAGGGCCAACAACGGCCAATCGCAACTGGAGGACCGCATTCACGGGCACGGCATACAACGTCATTCACGGTGTAGAAAAGAACTTGCGTGTGTGTTTAAAGGGTAACTAAACCCCTGGTCAGAGCCTGACTCCACCCACTGGCAATATTTGAAAAATGCTGGAAAAGTGGGCAAGAGCCCACTTAGGAAATAAATACTCTAACCTGATCGTTTTCAATACTCGCAATTCCAACTCCTGACTCGCTACAGTGGTTTTGACGAAACAAGATGTTTTTATACTGCCATGGGCGTGGTAGCTCGTACCAAGGGTGTGGTGAGCTGAAACCTGCTCACGTCACCATCAACCGCTTACATCACGAACCACCACAATCATCCAATAGGAAAATCCAACGGCAGTTCCACCGTTCAACCTGAAGAGGGCAGCACTCTGACGTTTTTACACCATATATTGTAGAATTAAAACACTTTATACCCATAAGTCAAAAAAGTTTTCTCGAATCAATGAACAGCATTAATAAAGCTCCATTCTTACAGATCATTAACTAAAAAAAGTTGGTTTAGGGTTTAATTACCCTTTAAATCTGTGTGCGCATGTAAAATAAGAACTCTTGCGTGTGGAACCTGTCAGGACTCGCGGCTTTGTTATTTCTGCTCGTGACTTAATATGTGTGCACAATCATATTTTTTGTCCTTTGAGTGTTCTGCATGTTTACATTTTAGGTGCCAGCTTTGTCACTTGGTGCTGTGTTTATGCGCTTGCACTGTTGGTCCACCATTTGATGCCATGCATTACCTATCGTTGCACCAGCCATTTGAGATCCATGCCACAGCATGACCAGTCCAGCCCGTTCTCATCCTAAGGCGTCATACAGGTGACGCTTTTGACATTTCGTCTAAATCTGACGCACATGGCATCCTTTAGCGTCAATATGAGACACAGATCCCAAGGCATCATAACCCTAACCCTACCCCAGACCTAAACCTACCCATAACAGTGCGTGTTATATTGACGCTAAAGGGTGCCATGTGCGTCGTATTTAGACGAAATGTCATATGGCATCACCTATATGACGCCATAGGATGAGAATGCATTGACCAGTCTGAACAATCCAGTCGACTAACATAGTTAGTTGCTTTGAGGGACTTGCGTGTTTAGGAGAAATAAAGAAATAATTTTATTTTACATTTAAAATACAGTTCTGAACTCATTTAAGGGTAGCATTGTAAAAGTTATTTTTATCTTAAAATGTTCAGACCAAAGTCCTAAAAATCCATCTGCTTAAAGGGATTTCACCCAAAAATGAAATGTTGGTAGTTTACTCACCCTCATGTTGTTCCAAACCTGTATGAGTTTCTTTCTTCTGTAAAAGAGTGTTGGTAACCAGACAGTTGTGACATTGACTGATACACTGCCCTCTGGTGGACAGAACATATACAACTTAAGTTTGATACCAATATAGGTCTTACTGAAGGCATTTAATGGTCAAAATATTATTCACAAATATTAAAATATATTTGAATATTAATATTAATAAACAAACGAACTTCGAATATGACTTTTTGGGCAAAAGTCAAAGCCCTAGATTCAATGCAGGCAGATCAATATTATTGTTGAATATTAAATTAAATGTTAAATTTAATGTCCCCAACTAAGCAAGCCAATGTCAACAAAGGTGGAAAAAGATGACAGTGGCAAGGAACCAAAACTCCATCAGTGACAGAATGGAGACAAAAACCTAGTGAGAACCCAGGCTCAGTCGGGGGCCAGTTCTCATCTGGCCAATGAACGAACAGTGTATGATTATGATTCAGGCAGAATTACAGGTCAGAGGTCAGATTTGACCAGAACATTCAGAATATATATCCAGTTTCATCTGGTTGAAGATCGGAGTCACACTGGTTTGGAGACGGGTTTGTTGAGGATCAGTGCCGATGGCTGTCGTGTCGATGAGGCCTTCACAGGGGAGAGTCTAGTTGACACAATCTCTGCTGACACTTCAGGGATGCGTTGAGGTCGTGTCTAGATACAGGTCCACTATCTGATCTGGATACAGCCCAGATCCGGCTGACTACAGTAAACTTCAGGATAAACAGAAAGACTATCATTAGCATAGATGCCATTCTTCTTATGATGTAACGAGTATATTGGGTGTTATAGGAAGTGTTCAATTAATCAATTGCCAGTTAGTTCTGGCAGGTCATGTTAGTCAAGCTTGCATCAGCTGACTCTCATCGCGTTTCTCAGGAGCGTATTACCCTCCTCCATCCCCAGCTCCTCCTCTCGTCAGTCAGGATTTGGCATTCTGATTCCCCTTGAATCAGAATAAATTCTCAAATTATGTTGTACTTTAAAATCTTGAATTAATGATACCTGCATACATTCATGTTGGTTCTGTTCTGTTTACCCTAAGGGGGGTTATTCCTGCTCTCCCTGCTCTTATCCATGCTAGGCTGTATGGATGCACAGGGAGTTCTTGCCCAGAACAGAACCATACTGCCGATCCAAACTGTATTCTAATTGTCAATCATCTTTGACAATAATTGACCATTTACCATAATGTCTTGACAGAACTTAATGTGAAAATCAATGGAATGAGAAAACTCTTCAACTCGCACATGTGAAGCTGACTGAAAACGGCACCAAAGAAACTGTGTATTTACGCGCATGCGCACCTTATTTTTTTTCTAACTGATACTTGACATATCTTGGTTCAATACACATGAAATTCCCATAGAACCAATTGCTATTTTTTTTTTAATTAAAATCAAAAACTAAATTTTAATTATTTAAACGAACAAAATTGTATTATCTTTCATTTAATTGGGGCCATAATAATTTTTTTCAGTGCATGAGGCAGTCTCTTCCTTGTGAGATATTGCTGTAATAACACTGGTGGCTGTGTTGCCATAGCAACCAGGAACACATCCTTTAGCAACTGGAAAAGACAAAAACTGACATTTCTGTCAGTCACAGTGACTTCTGTATTTTTTTCCCCTCTGTTCTGCAGAGTTTTATATTCGTCATTGTCATCATGAGGACCATACATGTGTCAATAAAGTTAAAGATGCCATTTTAAGAATGAGATCATTGGCCAAACTTTTGGTTTACCTAAATCTACTGTTTGGAACATTATTAAGATTAAAAGGTGGCATTGGTGACCTTAGTAATTGCAAAAGGACTCGTAGACTTCCACAGGGGATGACAGAAGAATTATCACTATAATGAAAACAAATCCACTCCTGTCAGTGACTATGTTCGGAAAAGATTTCATTAACCAAAACAGAGGCAACACTGCAAGTTGAAATGCAATGCAGAAAAAAAAGAAAAAAAAAGGGGGTTAAAAAGAGGCTAGTTTACCGTTTGCCAAGACGAACTTAGAGCAAGCAGAATTCTGGAAATGGGTCTCTTGGGTAGATGAGAACAAGATTAACTTGAAATGGTGTGAAAGTAAGAGCATTTTATTTTAAAAAATGTACTTTGCAGCTAGTCTGGGACCTGTTACCTTTCTGTATGTTTGTCTCTGGTGGCATACTTAAACCCTCAGCATATAACTGATTGCCCTCAGTAAACCTCTCACCACCTCTTTGTTTTCTGTTCCGTTTCATTCGTCCTGACAGCCAGAAGCTGTGCTAAGCACTAGTGGGTAATTGCATCGCCAGCTAGATAAATCTTGGATCCCAGCCCTAGGTCAGGGGCGCCATTACGGGGGTATGAGTATGCCAGGCATTTGGGTCCAGGATGCTATAGGGTCCCCAAATCACGACTTTGGATTTTATTTTCCTTACATGCACGAACACGTTAAAGGGGCATTGTGTAGGAATTTCTCCTATCTAGCGGTGAATTTGTATTTTGCATTCAAACGAATTGTGCTCTACAGCGCCTCGCTTTTTCAAATGCATGTTGCATCTACGGTAGCCGTTATGTACCAAAAAGCTATGACAGGATGTCTTCTAATAGCACTTTGTCAAGTTTTCTTTCGGGTGAACAGGTTTGTTATTTCAAACTAACTTCAAATTGACACAACGAACAAACGAATGTTACAGTATGAATTACTGACTGTGAAAAACATGAACTACTGTAATTAGTAGTCATGCCTTCTTTATTCATTATATTTTCTGAAGTGCATGCATTGTTAGATATCATCATCAGATGATTCAACAGTAGGGAGAGGAAACATCTCAATCTGTCTCCAAATTGGAAACAGCATGGAAGGCTGATCCTGTGAAAGACATGTGCAACTAGACATGTGAACACAATTCAGTATCAGTTTGAGGCAAAGTTAATGGGCTAAAATAAGGGCAAATAGATGTTTGTCACTTACCCAGACCTCTGCTGACCTGTGTATGTACCAACTCTGATGTGGGTTGTGGCGGTATCGTGGCACAACCCCTTGGGTCATCTGCTCTTAGGGACCTTTTTCGCGGCATCCCAATTCCACTTGTGACTCTCCCTTTCAAGATGCATGCTTGTAACTCAGGGATATAACCATATTATTTTTTACACTTTATGGTGTAAAGGCTATATCTTCTTGCATTTTTATTGTACTTCTTCCTACTAAAATGAAATGAACAAAAGACAATTATTACAAGTAATTTAGTCATTATGAGAAATAAACTGTCATACTTGTGAACACATAATGTATAATGTGAATATGTAATTATTTGAATACAACAAATTTTGATGTGCTCGAGATGTGCTGTCGATCTGGATGAATTAAAAAAAGGCAATGTCTATTGGGGCAGATCTGGTAAAATAAGGATAGCCTTATAAATTCATAAGGCATATACAGTGCTGTCTGTTACCATACATTTAATGTGATGTGAAAGGCTTACCCATTCAACACTCATTGCAGTGCCCCTGATGGCGATGTTTGTTGAAAAGGGGGCAACACTGTCACACACTAAACCAGTCCTCAAGACACCAGTGCATCTGTTCACAGGCAGAGTTAAAAATGTGACAAGCTGCATTAAGCAGTTCTCATAGAGCACTGCTGCTCTGACGCCAACAATGTCATCCTCACGGAGAACCTTCTGAGGGCCTGGCAAAATTTGCAGCTCGAGACTCAAGGGCTCATCAAGAGGGACTTCAGGGGCAGGCAGATCATCTCTTCAATCCCAATAGTTGGCACATTATTAATTACCTGTGCTCCCTTCAGTGCACCACCCCTTCTGGAAAAGCAGAACATCAGGGATCATACACAGTTCAATAGATTTTTCGGCATATAACCATGATCTTCTTTATTACCAGAAACATCAGTGTGAACTAAAATAATACAAAAACATTTCAAAATAGCCCTGAACATTGTTTACATGTAAAAACTCAGCACATAAACAAAGTAAAAAGTAGTAATAGATAATGACTCACCGCAATGAAATTGTTGGAAGGTATTTCTCATGTCAAGTCAAGTCAAGTCATCTTCATTTATAGCAATTTAACAATGTAGATTGTTTCAAAGCGACTTTACAGAGATAAACATATAATTTAAGGTAACAGAGATTGTTTTGGCTTTATAGCGGTTCTATAATAATGTTATTTACAGCTAAAGTTAGTTTTGATTGATTCACTTCCGTCGAAATGATCATTTGATATTAAATTAGGGGCCGCTAAGACGACGCCGTTCTCTCTAAACAGACTTTAAACGCGAACCTGTGATAAACGCTGATGGCGTTCACATGCGCATTAAGAATTTATTCTACAGTTATATGCATTTGAATATACGTGCGCAGGTTTGTAATTCCCTACAAAACCATGCCTGAACAAACTACTTGTCTTGCCTATAAATTTTGATACAGAATTTTATTTAATTTTATCACTTCAGGGTAGGTACGTGAAACGAAATTCACAACGCTTTATCTGTAGAGTGGGAAAGGGATCCTCCATAGGGAGAGGCTAGTTGGCACTTCAGCACTGCATTGTCATCGGGTCCAGGCGAAGCTCCTCGTCAGATCTGGATACGGCCTGGATCCGGCAGGCTGCGGGAAAACCTCGGGATAAACAACGACACTCAAATTAGCGTATAATGCCATTCTTCTTATGATGTAACGAGTACATCAGGATTTAAGGGAAGTGTTCCCAGTTCCGGCTGACCTAATCTATGCAGCTCATCAGAGTTGTCGTCCGGGTAACCATGAAATGAGGGTCCCTCTTCTTCCCAGTCAATCCTGTAAGATACAACAAACTGGAATGAATAAAAACAACTCAATAAAAATCCAATGATAGAATAGAATAGAAGCCCACTTACACACTGTTCATGGGGTCATTAAAGGCATTTCATCAACTCCCCTTCAACAATACTCATGTCATGCATACTATGAGAATAAATGATCATTTAAAACATGTAACCAGAGAGTATTGAGAAGGGACACAGACTACAGAGCTAAAAACAATGACAATTTATGGGTTACCTCTGCTCAAGGGTTTCAATTTCCGGTGCACTCAGATGTTCATCTCTAAAAGCAATAATCATAACACAATATGAGGTATAGGTAGATACAAGTTTTATATGAAACTTGTACTTAAACAATTACAAAATTATTTCCATGCAATGATTTACCTATCTGTCCCACTGGAAATGCTTGACACTGCTGAAGCATTTGCCACTTGAGAACGGTTTGCCTTGAGGGGGGTTGATGTGTTCCTAATCCAAAGGGTACTCTCATAACTGGACAAATCAGATGGGAAAATCAGATCATGGTTTATTGACCAATTATTCTTACATAAAAGGAACTTGACTCCAGGAGTTGTTGACCCTCTTCAACATGTTCACAAATAACACTATAGGCATAGGCTACATACAGAATTACTGTATGCGTCTGTGCTATTCAATGTGAGGTCACAGTATAAATCATAAATAACAGAAAATGTCAGATAACATAAAACTTGAAGTACCCTTAGGTGTGCAAACAATTTAAGAACAATCATATCCTCTATTAAAATATATTCTTATCGAATTTCTAGGTTAAAAAAAGTAAACTTACAAACCTTGTTCGTAGCGCCTTCTCTACTGTACTCAATAGCTGCTATTCATCAAAGAAGCTGTTTAACTTTGAACTATAAATGTTCTACTGTCTATATAATAAAGTACACAACCAAGCAATGAAAAAAAGCTTGTAATTAAGACTGTAACATTGACTTACCCGTCGAGGAGAAAGCAGGGAACTTCAGGCATATGGCATATGAGGCATATGAGAGGAAGAATCTGCGGTATGCTCATTTGGCCACTGAAGCAGAACAGCGAGGATGGAGAGTCCAGGTTTATCCAGTGGAAGTGGGTTGTCGAGGTTTTGTGGCACACTCTACAACCCGGTTCCTCAGAGACGTCGGATTCAGCGGCCAAGAGTTGCGTCGCACAGTAAAGAACTTATCTGAAGCAGC
The DNA here is from genome assembly GCA_031834385.1 of Semotilus atromaculatus. Lineage (NCBI taxonomy): Eukaryota > Metazoa > Chordata > Actinopteri > Cypriniformes > Leuciscidae > Semotilus > Semotilus atromaculatus. Next base: position 31,183,240 of record JAULUF010000010.1, on the reverse strand, counting down.
AGAAAGGAGCAGCAACTGGCTGTGGTTGAGACGGAAAGATTCTAGCTGGCAAGGTACAGGCCGCCACGCTACGGTTTCGTAGAATTCTTGAAAAACTTGAAGAGTCTGTTGGTTTATTTGTATAGGTTGTATAGTATAGGTTGTATAGTATACTATACAATTTGTATAGGTTGTATAGTATAGAATGACGGGTGGTTGGGCAGATATTGTGTTTTGCGGTAGGTGGTATGCCATACGGAACCGTTGCCACTGTAACTGCTTTAACGCACCAGTGGGGCTCGACAGCCTTAGTCAATCGGGTTGGCGCGTATGGTTGGGTTGCGGAGAGATAGTGAGATTGTGGTTAGGTCTCAGCAGCAGGAGGGATGTAGAGGTCAGTAAGCTGGGCTGAGTTGAGTGGGGGACGGAGGGGGGTGACTCTGGGACGCCAGAGTCACTGTCGAGCCCTCTTGAGGTGTCGTGGGCTAGTCGACGAAACACTGAGGACGGAAGGTGCCCACTTGAAGACCCTAGAGATGTCCCCTACTCGGCTCAATCCAGACGGTTGTCGTGTTGGTCCACTAGGGAGACCACACTGTAGTTGCAGCCGTCGTGTGTGCTGACGCGCCAAGTACACTGCAGCCGTTAACGCCGGACAGAAGGGGAGTCACACCCTCATATGGAAAGAAGCGTAAATGGATGAAGAAGCATAGTTTACTGTAAAGCTACGTCTTAGTGTTGCTTATCTTGGCGAAAGCCGAGTACAAATTAGCATGAAGTTTTAACATCTACTCTCGTGTAATGGAAATCATGAAGATCTGGATACGTCCAGTGACTGCGGTGAATAGTGCTGCTGGCAACAAGGGAAAGACCTTGTGACAGCCTGGAGAGACAGCTGACAGGAGGAAATAGACCCCAATGGGGCTGGTAAGGGTTAGCTACCCTTGTCGGCAGTATCCAGCTTCGTGTTTACAGGATGCTGGAGACACCCGCCCAAGGCTTCTAAGAAATTAAAGAGAAAAATACCCCTAGAGTCTGCGAGAGCGGGGGCGGAAGATGACTCGATGTTGGACAACATGGTTAACGACTTAGGAATGGAAACGGATATGAGTATGGAGAGTAAGACTAGTTCAAGATCTGCAGTTAGTAAAGTCATTGAACTCCAGGTTTGTGTCTGTGGCTGGAGCAAGGCGACAACGGTCAGGGGTTTGAAGGTTCATCAAGGGAAAATGAAATGCTTGAGGGAGAAGGGACAAGGGCCTCGCATTGATCAGTACTTCTTACGAAGTCAGTCAAGTCAGTCGAATGAAATCCAGCGACAGGAAGCAAACCACAGCTCGCAGGATATCAGCACCCCTGTCATAGAGGAGAGGAGGGCTTGCACAGTTAGTGATGAACATATTCAGACTTGTGAAACCGGTCAGACTAACCAGCATAAGAGAGAAAAGAACCTCAACGGGCATAGGCCTGGAGTTAGATGGCCAAGAGCTTGTGAGAAAACTGCATGGGATACGGTAAACACAGATCTATGCTTTGCATTGAAAAGATTAACTGGTACAGTTGAAAAGAAGCTGGATAAATTTGGGGACATCATTTACGCATATGGAAGTGAGAGGTTTGGTGTGGAAAAAAGGAAGGAAAAAGTACAAACTGCTCCTGGAATGTCTAGACGGCAGCAGAAAATTGAAGGGTTAGTTAGAGAAAGGAGACAGCTGAGGAAGCAATGGAAAAGAGCAGAACAAAGTCAGAAGGAGGGACTCAATCTCTTACAAAGGGACATAAAAGATAAGCTGGCAACATTACGCAGAGCTGAGCGTCTACGGAAACGCTACAAAAAGAAGGAACGTGCGAGGGCTAATTTCTATAAAGACCCATTCAAATTCGTAAAGAAGTTATTCACCAGTGAGAAGAATGGCACTTTAAAAGCATCTAGAGTTGAGCTAGAGAGATATTTGGAGGAAACGCATACAGATGCAAAAAGGCATGAGCATATGTCAATTCCATCAGACATACCACCTATCAACCCACCAGAATACCAAATGGAGGTCTGTGCACCTAAGTGGAAAGAGGTAGAGCAGGCTGTGAGAAAGGCAAGGGCTTCATCATCTCCAGGGCCTAATGGAGTTCCGTACAGAGTGTACAAGAGTGCTTCAGGAGTTCTGCGAATTCTGTGGAAATTGTTAAAAGTGGCATGGGAAAAACAGGTTGTACCTAGAGCATGGCGCAGAGCAGGTGGAGTCTTTATACCTAAAGAAAAAGATGCTACAAGCATCAGTCAGTTTCGTCCTATTTCACTATTAAACGTTGAAGGTAAGATTTTCTTCAGCATTATTGCCCAGAGATTGTCCACCTACCTATTAAAGAATGGCTTCATTGACACTTCAGTTCAAAAAGCGGGCATTCCAGGGTTCTCAGGATGCTTAGAACACATCAATGTTATCTGGCAACGAATTCAGTCAGCAAAAAAGGAGAGGAAGGAGCTCCATGTGACATTCCTGGATTTGGCCAATGCATATGGTTCAGTGCCACATGAGCTTCTTTGGGCAGCATTTGATTTTTTCAGAGTACCAATGTCAATAACAAATTTAGTGAAAGCCTATTTTGGAGATTTGCAATTTAGTTTCTCAACTCCAAAATTCAGCACTGCATGGCAATGCTTAGAGGTTGGAATAATGGCAGGATGCACAATTTCTCCACTGGCTTTTACCATGGCAATGGAAGTAATCATTAGGGCATCAAGATGGGTAGTAGGAGGAGAGCGCTTGGCTTCTGGGTTGCGACTACCACCAATCAGAGCATACATGGATGACATGACAACCATGACTACAACAGTAGCCTGCACTAATCGGTTATTGGGGAAGTTAACAGATAATATTGAATGGGCACGAATGCAATTTAAGCCCTCTAAATCAAGGAGCATCTCCATAGTTAAAGGAAAGGTAGTAGATAAAACATTCTTCATTAATGGTGAGGCAATACCAACAGTTTCTGAGAAGCCAGTGAAAAGTCTTGGGAGATGGTACGATGGAGATCTAAAGGACACAGTTCGAGTGGGAGAAGTTAGACGACAAGCAGTGGAAGGGTTGAAGAGCATAAACAGCTGTGCTCTACCAGGCAAACTAAAACTCTGGTGCTTTCAGTTTGGTCTACTGCCGAGGTTGCTGTGGCCACTGACTGTGTACGAGGTTTCTTTGACAACAGTGGATAAGCTGGAAGCGTTAATAAGTTCATACATCAGGAAATGGTTGGGAGTTCCACGCTGCCTCAGCAGAGTGGGACTTTATAGTAAAGGAATATTGCAGCTGCCAGTCTCTGCTTTAACCGAGGAGTTTAAGTGTGCCAAGGTCAGACTGGAAATGACATTAGTAGAGTCACGTGACAAATGTGTAAGGGAGGCAGCCCCTGTGTTAAAAACTGGTAGAAAGTGGTCAGCAAAGAAATCAGTAGTAGAGGCAAAGGCTGACCTTCAAATAGGGGATATCGTGGGACAGGTACAGCATGGAAGAGGGGGTTTTGGGCTCAGTTTAGCTCCTCCTAAATGGCACAAGGCAGGCCCAGCTCAAAGGAGGAAGCTGGTAGTCAACGAGGTGCGAAAGCAGGAGGAGAGGATGAGGAGTATAAAGGCCATTTCCCAGGCCAAGCAGGGAGAGTGGATGAGATGGGAGAGTGTGGAACAACGCAAAATGGGCTGGCAAGACCTTTGGTCAATGGAAGAGAGTAGGATCAGTTTCCTTATTAGGTCAACATATGATGTTCTCCCATCACCGCAGAACCTAAACCTCTGGGTAGGAGAGGATCCCTCTTGTCCTTTGTGTTCATCACCTGCCACATTAAGGCACATTTTGACAGGATGTAAGGTGGCTCTTAGCCAAGGTCGGTTTACTTGGCGCCATGACCAAGTACTGAGATGTTTGGCTTTAGCATTGGAAGGCAAGCGTAGTATGACCAATAAGTTGCCGCATGTTCTAGCAAAACATTACACGCAGAAGACAACATTCCTCCGCCCAGGCGAGCAACCACCAAGAAAAGGTGTTAACACCAATTCTCGGCCAGGACAACTGGAAGCTGCTAGGGACTGGAAGATGCTGGCTGATCTTGATCAACGGCTTATTTTTCCACCTGAGATTGCCACCACTAACCTACGACCAGACATTGTTTTGTGGTCTGGATCAGCACGCATTGTTCAACTGATAGAGTTGACAGTGCCATGGGAGGATGCTGTAGATGAGGCATATGAGAGGAAGAATCTGCGGTATGCTCATTTGGCCACTGAAGCAGAACAGCGAGGATGGAGAGTCCAGGTTTATCCAGTGGAAGTGGGTTGTCGAGGTTTTGTGGCACACTCTACAACCCGGTTCCTCAGAGACGTCGGATTCAGCGGCCAAGAGTTGCGTCGCACAGTAAAGAACTTATCTGAAGCAGCAGAAAGGAGCAGCAACTGGCTGTGGTTGAGACGGAAAGATTCTAGCTGGCAAGGTACAGGCCGCCACGCTACGGTTTCGTAGAATTCTTGAAAAACTTGAAGAGTCTGTTGGTTTATTTGTATAGGTTGTATAGTATAGGTTGTATAGTATACTATACAATTTGTATAGGTTGTATAGTATAGAATGACGGGTGGTTGGGCAGATATTGTGTTTTGCGGTAGGTGGTATGCCATACGGAACCGTTGCCACTGTAACTGCTTTAACGCACCAGTGGGGCTCGACAGCCTTAGTCAATCGGGTTGGCGCGTATGGTTGGGTTGCGGAGAGATAGTGAGATTGTGGTTAGGTCTCAGCAGCAGGAGGGATGTAGAGGTCAGTAAGCTGGGCTGAGTTGAGTGGGGGACGGAGGGGGGTGACTCTGGGACGCCAGAGTCACTGTCGAGCCCTCTTGAGGTGTCGTGGGCTAGTCGACGAAACACTGAGGACGGAAGGTGCCCACTTGAAGACCCTAGAGATGTCCCCTACTCGGCTCAATCCAGACGGTTGTCGTGTTGGTCCACTAGGGAGACCACACTGTAGTTGCAGCCGTCGTGTGTGCTGACGCGCCAAGTACACTGCAGCCGTTAACGCCGGACAGAAGGGGAGTCACACCCTCATATGGAAAGAAGCGTAAATGGATGAAGAAGCATAGTTTACTGTAAAGCTACGTCTTAGTGTTGCTTATCTTGGCGAAAGCCGAGTACAAATTAGCATGAAGTTTTAACATCTACTCTCGTGTAATGGAAATCATTCAGCGTCTCTTTTGAAATCTTTCTCCTGCATTCTCCTCTCTTTCCACCTGGAAAAAGCTATCCCGACATTGACTCTTGGTTTTGTAATCTCCGGTCACGTTTCCTTTTACGTTCAATTTTGGACTTTTTTGGTGACAAGGATTTCTTCTCCTGTGGCTCGGTATGTGTAAGGTCCACCATTAAAAATATCAGTGTAATGCAGCCTTTTAAACTTGCCGGGGCAGTGACAAATGCCTCTCACTGCTCGGCTCCTCCGTTTCTGCTGCTTTCAGTCATGTGACGCTGGCTCTGAGCGAAAACGCTTTGTGGAAACGCGTTGGCCAAGTACTTTTTGTCCCTCTCTGCTATTATAGTTTTTCAAGATGGCGGAACTACATGGAAGCCTCCGTGGACCTACCCCTACCCTACATATCCCATGTATATAAAGATAATCAATTCTTCGTTTACGAGGATAAGTTCGATAATTGGCAGAGGTATTTGTACACCATTGAGGACATATTTTAGCCTGGCTAACTTCAGACCTAGTCTCATTGAGACGTGGGTCTGGGAACCACATGTTAATTTTCTCGTATTTTAGGCGTGGTTTACGAATGCCCAGAGCCGTTAATTGGGTGCTATGAATGTCTATCAAATGCGCCTGTACGTAGATCATAGCCAATCGTTTCAATTATACCAGATGACGTATGTAGAGCGACAGAAATTAGATGAGGAAACTAAAATTGAAATTGCGCTCTAAACTACTTAGAACAATATTGGATCCATAGATATAAACAAACTGCTTCAGTGTGTAGCATAGACGTCGTCATCGTCCCTGCTCCCTCCCTGTTCTGTGATTGGTCCCCTCGCTGAGGAGAAAATCTGGTCCATGGAATCCAGGCTGCCTAGCAACGGGAATAAAATCGCGCTGCGCGCAAGGCAACATGGGAAGACCCAGGCTAGACATTTTTATGAATAAAAATATTGATTTTAGATAACAAATTTTTAACTAATAAGATTGTAGTAAAACAAAATTAAAATCTGTGAATTATATCAAGTAATAAGTGAACGTGAGCATGCTCCTTCTGCACTTACATAATATATAAATATAGTGCATGACATGTTAACCACACAAAAAAGAAGATGATGGATGGAAAGAAGCACAAACCTGTCAGGAGAACATAAGCAAAAACGTAAAAAAAATAAATAAAAAAAAGGTGGTATAAAGACGAATTGAATGAATTATGAATTGGGTCCTTACAAATCAGAATAAACTAAATATTGGAGATGATTTTATGGCGCGGATGTGTCGAAAGACCTTATTCAAGAAGTTTGTATAGTGATGAGTTTGCACCACAATTCAAAGGATCGGTTGTATACATCACCCGAAATACATAAAAGTAAGTGGCCGGTGAACTGGGAGAAGAATATAGTAAACTTTATTGTTTCATATTATATCTGATATGAATAAAATATGTTTGTCATATTAAAATTGAAAATATGATTATTTTTTCAGCTTCCAAAGGCATCAGTGTATGGAATTTAAATTTACAAAACTATAAATGTAACCTCAAATAAACATTATGTGGTTGAAAAATATACATGAAAAGCACTGAGCGTGTCTGTCTCTGGCCTAGCGCCAGACAAAGCGCGAAAGCACGTTTGAATTTATCAGCGGATTTATTATTTTGAATTTATCTCACTGAACGGTCTAATCACACCGGTGTGATCGTACATGTCAAAGGGTTAAAATGAATCCCGCTTTGGGGATGGAGGGGGGACTAATTGAAATCAAGGGGGCACAAATCAGATCACGAACATTCACTACTTTAGTCACAGTCTCCTGCACCTCAGTGTCTGGTCTCGTCTCTCGACGCTACAGACTCACCTAACCTGAAGATACTTACCTGTTGTCTCGTGGTTTCCTTTGTCGTATTCTGCAAAGACATTGTTTCACCGTCAGCTAAGTGTTCACCATATCTGCTTTATCTTCATCGTACTCAAGTTATCCTGCATTGCTCACTCTGCACTTCAATAAACTTGTTATCTGCCTTCTATGGATGTGACCAAATATATTATAACTTAACATAAAGCAATGTTATTTTACTTATTACTTATTTTTTTTATCTCTTCTCACACATCGTAGATGTGCATTTAAAAGGTTTTCGAATGAAAATGGGACATTTTCTATATAATGTGTCTATTATAAAATGCATATGTGATACATCACACAAATGTGTAAGTAACATGGCAAAAAAAATAAACCTATACTGTCTGTAACCTATAAACCTAAGCACACACTGTTTTTTAGGTCAGTCCATCTCTCTTTTTTAATTTATATATTTAGCATCAAACAAACAATATAATTCTTGTTTACATTAATAAAAAACTGATTAAAGAAAGATTAAATGATACGATAAAAAAAAATTTGTGACGATAAAAACAAAACTGCCCAGTAGGTTGCAATATGCACTCAGAATGTAAATCGTCATTACACAAAAGAAGAAGTGTCACATCCGCCCCTGTCTACGGTTGGAGAAAAGAAATGTCCCCTCTCCTGTCCCAGCTCACACACAATCATTACAGGGAGAGAGTGTTGCTTCAAAATAATGTCTCTTTATTCACAAAGCAATGTAAACTAGACAAAGTTCGTCGAGACAAACTTTAAGTTGGCTTGTGAAAGTTTGGACCAGAAAGTTTGAAGAAGTTGAAAGTAGTTTGAAGTTGAAAGTAGTTTAAAGTTTAAAGTAGTTGTAGTTTAAATATTAACTTAGTTTAAATAAGTTTAAAGTTTAAATTAGTTTAAAGTTTAATTAGTTTGAAGTAGTTTTAAAGTAGTTTATATTTTAAAGTATTTTAAAATTTAACTTAGTTTAAAGTTTAAAGTAGTTTATAGTTTAAAGTTTAACTTAGTTTAAAGTTTAAAGTAGTTTAAAGTTGCTAGGGTGTTTCTAGTGGGTTGCTAAGGTGTTCTGGGTGGTTGTTAGGGTATTCTAAGGTATTTTGGGTGGTTGCTAGGGTGTTCTGGGTGGTTGCTAGGGTGTAGCTAGGGCGTTGCTATGGTTTTCCT